>JAMOLF010000039.1:0-114558 GCA_025267735.1 Mactra quadrangularis
CAGGTATTAATCAAAATGCTATTATTATGTATAACAATTTAGTTGAAGAGTTTTATAAGCAAGGTGGTATTAATCAGCAAATGGTAGGCGACTTACAATCGCAACAAACTCAATCAGCAATCGCAAGAGCTAACTCACAAGCGACTATCGAGATTAAATCGACTTTACCTAACATTGAAAAAGCGGTTAAAAGAACGGCCGCAATTATTGCTAATTATATTCAAACAAACACAGAGACTATTAAAAAATATTACACAAAACAAATTAAAAAAATAAATCTTGATCCAGCGACACAATCTTCAAGACCTTTTGAATTTGAAGCGGTTGATTTTGATAAAATTAAAGAAAAACATGTTGATTTAATTCCGAAAGTAAAAGCTATTCCAAAAATGGATAGAGCAGAAATCACTAATCAAGTTAACATGTTATTAAGTCTTTCGGCTCAAGGAGATATTGGTGTACCTATTTCTTATCTGCTAAAAGAAATATTTAAACAAATGCCTTGAATTGATGATGCTTTAATGAAGATAGAACAAAAAAACAAAGAAAATGTTGCTGATATGATTTCTCCTATTGCAGATAATGTTGCAAATTATACGATGGCAGATGAAGACCAAAGAACTCCGCAGCAAGTTTTGGATGAACAAACTCAATTCGCCTACGATACATTAAATTCTCCGGCTAATTCTTCGGTACCAAGCCAAGAAAGTGCAATGAATAATCCGATGGCTCAAATGGATAACAAAATGCCTATTGGATAAAAAAAACAAAACACATAATGTGTTTTTTTTGTTATTATAATGTTGAGAAAATTTAAAAGTCTGGCAGTCTTTTATTTTCCATCTTCTCAAACTGCCCAAAAATAAGGAGAAACAAAATGGAAGATAAAAATATAAATCCAAACTCAAATGTAGAAGAGCAAGAAAAAGAAACTTCTACATCAGAAACAAATTCTGAAAAAGAAACTTCTACATCAGAAAAAAATTCTGAAACAGAACCTTTAAGCAAAACGGCTAAAGACTGAGCAGAATTAAAAGCAACTCAAAAGGAAAAAATTTCCCAAAAAGATAATGAGATTGCTAGATTAATGCAAGAAATTGAATCATTAAAAAACAATAACCAAGACAAAGGTAACCAACTTAAAGTTCCAGAAGAATTTGCTGAAATTATGCAACAACAAAATCAAAAAATGGAAGAAATGTATAAAGCTTTTAATTCTAGATTAGAAGATCAAAATCTTTTGATTAAAGCAAAAGAAATTAATGAAATGAAAATGAAGCAAGGTCCAGTTTTAGAAAAATTTGGAATTAGCTTTGATAAAGCTCAACAATTAATTGATCAAAATCCTGAATTTGGAAATGATTTTGAAAAATTATTAGGGCATTATTTAATTTCACAAGGAACTGAAAAAATATCTAAAATGTTAGCTGAAGGCTTTACGCCAAACGTAGAAGGCGGTGGCATAATAGATGAAGCCGCAAAAGAGGCAGCTTTAAAGGCTGCTCAAAGTAAAGCTAATGAAAAGAAAATAAAAGCGGCAGTTGCAAATATTGTTGCCAAGGATTCTAGCTTAACATTAAAAGAAAAAGAAAAATAAAATTAAAGGAGACCATTTAATATGGCAAATATGAATTATAGTGCAGATACAAAAATTACAAAAAATATAAATGTATCTGCTACGTTTAATGACATTGATTGATCCAAGACAATCGAAGAAATATTTTCGACTACTGTTGATAACAGGTATAAATTAGTTGATATTGTTGTTGACGGCGTAATTAGCAAAATGGCAAATTCAGGTGGAGGAGCTAGTGAGTTTCAAACAACTATCACTACTTTTATACCATCTGATAATGCAATTCACGATATTAATTATGACGCAATATCTTCAGGTGAGGCGTTTACATTAGGAAGCAAAAAGACATCAGTAGGGTTTACAAAACACCACACGTATTCTTACATGACAGAAGATACATTTGCAAACTATCAATACGCTGTTGAATGAAGAGCGGCAGCTATGACTGAAGTTGTTAGAAAAGTTAGAGCTCATGAAGAAACAAAATTAAAAGCGACACTTATTGCTACATCAACAGCAATTCCAAAAGTGTATGCAAACAACAAAACATCAGTTTCTGAACTTAGCTCAACTTCACCAATTACTTGAGCAGTTTTGAAAAAAGCAAAATATTCACTTGAAGATAGCAAGTTATCTACAAGTGTGGCAGGTCAACAAGTTATTGACCCAATTGTTGGATTTAAAGGAGGAGATGATTTCTTAGCAGTTATTTCTAAAAAAGCAAAAAGACTTTTGCTTGAAGACGATGATTTCTATAAATACTTCTTACAAGATAGATCCGCAAAAACTGAGGCTCAAAAAGAAGAATTAATCGCAACTTATTGAGGAATTAAATTAGCAACATTTAATACAGAGTTTACTATCACAAGCGGTGCAGATAAAGGTTCAGTAGCCTTAATGCTAGGTGGGAAACAAACTGTTCGAAGAGTTCAATGAGCAGAAGGTCAAGGAATTAAAAACAATCAATTTTATGCTTATGACCACCAATCTAAACCATTGGGTTCAGACAACGCTGACATAGCAAACAACCTTGCTTGAGTAGTAGGTTGAAAAGGTTATACAGGATTTGCTGTTACTAAACCACAAAATGCAAGAGTAATTATATACTCATACGAAAACTAATAGAAAGGTAATATAAAATATGAAAAGTATTTTTCAAAGGTCAGCTTATAAAAAAGTTCAAGAAAACTTAAAATTAGCTGAAAAAGAATTTTCAAAAGTTGAATGAAACTTAGAAAACCTTACAAAAGCTATTGATAAAAACAAAAATCTTTTAGATAATCCTAGTCTTTTAAGTGAGGCAAAATTAAAAAGCGCTCAAAAAGTCAAAGTAGAATTAGGGACAAAATTAAATCAACTTCAACAAGACAAAGCAGAAGCACAAGCAAAAGTTGATAAGGCTCAGGCAGAGTTTGATAAAGTAGTTACAGAATTAGAAGAAGCAGAAATTGCAAAACTTCAAAAAGTATCGACAAATACAGAAGGAGCAGCTACAAAAGCAAAAGTAAATGCTAGTTCTGAATTATCTAAAACAATTAAACAAGATTTTGATAATGCAAAAGCAATATTAAAAACAAACGGAGTTTCTATTGTATATAATGCATCGGCTGCTGGAAGATTTGGTGATTTCTTTACACACCAAATTGGAGATACAATTTATCAATTTGTTAAAGGCAAAACAACAAAAGTATTGCCATCACATAAAGCTGAATTAGATTTTATGTTTGGATATACTGATAAAGACCCATTCGGTTTATATATAGCTAACGGAAGAAAAGAATTAGTTGCCGAAGAAATTTAGGCTACAAATAAAACCCACCAAAAAGGTGAGTTTTTTTTATATAATATAAATAGAATGTCTACACAATTTACAGGAAAAATAGATATTGAAGTTAAAGATTGGTCGGATGCAAATTTAAGACCAAAATACTTAACAGATATTTTTATTTTTAATAAAATCTATCAAAAAATTGAATTAGTATCTTGAGATTTTGCTCAATCAGCTTTATTGACTTCTAGGTCTGAATTAGATTTAACAAAAATTTATGAAATCCCAGAAGATATTTACCAAGCAAAAAATGAATATCCATCTTATGGAGAAGTAGATTTTAATGCTACTGTTTTAGCAGAAGATAGCTCAAAAGTTACTCTTGACTTAGATGTGTGAAAAACAATATTAATTAAAAACCCAATTAGCTCTATTGTACAAATAGCTATAAATAGAGCTGAAACTGACGAGGTAGATTTAGAAGATCCAATTACATTAAAATCAGCTTTTGTTAAGTTTATTGGTGAAATGTCTGTGGCTAACCAAAATATAAAATTACCTTTTCCGATAATGGACGCTTCAGGAGATATTGATATAACTAAAACATATTCTCCTTTTAAAACAGTTACAATCTCAGGAAATATTCTTGAAACATTTTTTACTTATTATATTGTAGATAGATTAGAACCAGTTATCGCTAAGCAATTTATGGATGAATGAATTGCTCTTAAAAAAAATATCGCGGCTAACCCAACAGATTATATTAGTGAAACAGCTTATTTAAAAACTTCTAAAAATAGTAGAATTATGAATGTTTTAAAACAAAAAAGTCTTGGAGTAAATATTTAAGATATGGCAACAAGAACAACGAGAGTATCATCAACAGCTCCACCAACTAGAAAAAGTCAAAATATAATTGTTTCTGATTTTTCTGGTGGCGTAAATCCCTTAGACTCTGGAATACCATTTCAAGATAACCAAGGAACTGAATATTTAAACGCTGAATTTAACCAAGACGGTTTATTTGTAAAAAGAAGAGGTTTTCAACAAATAAAACTTGCAAAAAATGCAGAACCAACTGAGTCAAGTACACATAATATAAAAATTATTGATATGCATATTCAACTAGCTTCTTTGGTTGAGGTTTTAACATCAGGCGATAATGAGGGTGTAACTGTTGCTCCTTGAAAATATATAGTTATTCAAAAAACGCCTAAAATACCGGCAATTAATTCTAAAATTATTAGACAATTGATGGTTTATGATGTTCAAAATGGAATTTATAAAGTCGCTAAATATAAAGGTTGAAATGTTAAAGCTGAGCCTTATAAATACTTAGATATGTCTTATCAAGGTGTTTATAAAGAGAATTCATCTACAGGGGTCATCTTTACGAAATCTGGAAGTGCATCTACATCGATGGATTATTTATATATTGGTGAAGAAAATATTTATAGTAATGTAGAATGAGAATATTCTTTAAACAAAGAAAATACTGAAACTAATTCTGATGCTACATTTTTTACATTTAAAGATATTAACTATATTAAATGTGGGTCTAATGAGTTTAGCGAAGATAAAGAATATTTTTTATTAGAACACTTAGAAAATGAAGGTATTGATAAGTTTAAGCAAGTTAAACCAAAACAAACAACCGTAGCCGAAGAGTCTGTATTAGGTTGAAACTTATTTAATGGATTTGTTTATCAAACTAAAGTAAATCAAAGGGCTGATTGAAAATCAGTAATTAATTGAGGTAGCAAAAATAAAGGGCTTAATGTAGTGTGTAATCTATTAGGTTCAGAACTACCATTTATGTATCCAGTCTCAACTAGTACACAACCCTCTATATATATAATAGAAGGTGTTAGAACTAACCACCCAGGAGCACAACCAGGAAACAAAATATTAAACATTTCTCTAATTGACCCAGTTGATAAATTTGAAATGTGAGCAGATTATACAGAAATACCTAACAAACGAACTTGAAGTTATAATGATTATATTTCTTCTGATTCTTATAATGATGTTGGCCGAGTTTATAGATTAAATGATGATGGAACAGAGCAAGAAAAACCAGAAGAGAAGTATTACGAATTAATTTTCCCCTATACATATCACAACATGTTATATGATGTTGCAAAATTTACAATAATTGGTCATCTTGAACGTGGTCAAAAGGTGGTAAAAAAGGCATATAATAAGGTTAAATCATTTACTATTACACCACTTGAATGAAGAACTGATTTAGATACAATTTTTAGGTTTAAATATAGAACACCTGATGGCGTAGGAAACCAACATGACTATACATTTTCATCAGATAAAAAAGAAGCACAAGCTAACTTCATTTCTATGGGGATAAATCCAGAAGCTTATGCAGATGCTCAAGACTTAAAAGCTTTATCTATAACTAATAAAATGTTTTCTGTGGGAAACTATGTTGCTTATATGACTGATAAAAGAATATGATTTTCAATGCCAAGGTTTATTAATTGAGTTCCGCATAACTTTGATTTGGAGTTTCCGCTTAAAGACCCAAATGATAAACTTATAGGGACAGCTTATTTACACGGTCAATTAGTTGTGTTTTCTAAATTTTCTACATTTAGAGTTCCAGGACAAACTCCTTCTATTGCAGCGAGTGAAGGACAAGATACATTTAGAATTGAGCCATTAGATTTTGGACAAGGTGCCTTAACAAAAGATGCTATTGTTTCGTTAGAAGACCAAATATTTTATTTAGCAAGCAGCGGGATTAGAAGACTATTTAGACTTCAATGAGGAATTGATAATTATAATTCTAAATCAGTTGATAATAAAATTAAAAATCAGTTACAATTAGGTAAAAATAATAACTCGCAAGCTAAGGCGACAGTTTATCAAGACCAACTAATAATTTATATACCATCAGCTAATAAAATATTTGTAAGAGGTAAAAGTTTACCGGGAGCTAAAAATAGATGAACTGTTTGGGAAACTGAACTATTAAAAGACAATAAACCATTTTATGGTATTAAATCTAGCTCTTCAACAAGACAGGTTTATTTTAATTTTGATGGACGTATTTATCAATTAGGAGATAATCAATACTATGATGGAAAAGTAAATGCCTTAGAGGCAGATCAAAAACTTTATGAATGTCGTTGAACATCAGGACTATTAGATGGTGGAAAACCTGAGTCTGATAAAAAATGAAATAGATTAAAAATTAATACTTATATTCCAGGAAAAATTGGAACTGAATTAAATGTAAAGGCTTATGTTGGAACAAAAGGTGGATTTGATGTTATAAATAAAACCAAAGTAGAGTTAGAAGCTATTAATGAAGAAGATGTAGTAAAAGAAATTAAACCACCAACACTTGATTTTAATGCTGGGACATCATTAAATTCAGACTTTACAGTTGGTGTTTCAAGAGTAGGAAATGACCAAGTTCCTATTAGGGCATTAAAATTTAAAAACAAATTAAAAGGTCCGTATTTAACATTAGAATTATTTACTAAAAACAATAAACCATTTATGCTTTCATTTGTTTCAGTAAAATTCAAATACAAAAAATCAAGTTATAAAGAAAGGATAAGATAAATATGGCAAATATTAATAAATTATCACAATCAAATTTTCAATTTGTTGATGGTCAACAAGTTACTCATATTGATTTAAATAACAAAGTAATAGGTCTTTTGGTAAAAATCAATCAAGTAATTGAAGAACTTAATGCAATTGATTATTTTGGAGACAAAACAGTTTTAGCAAATACACTTAATGAATTAGAAAAAATAAAACAATATTTTGAAGGTTTAGATATAGAAGCTTTAAGATCAGATTTTGAAGCTAATAGACTTTTATCAATAGCTAACAAAACCTTAGCAGATGCAAACCAACTTTTATCAACAACAAATAAAACTTCAATAGAAACAAACCAAACTTCAATAGAAGAAAATAAAACTTCAATTGATACAAATAAAACTTCAACACAAGAAAATAAAGCTTCAATAGAAGAAAATAAAACTTTAATAGAAATAAACCAAATTTTAATTAATACAAATAAAACTGATATTAGTAATTTAACTTCACAAGTTGCAACTAACAAAGATATTCAAGATATTAAAAACACTTCACAAGATAATAGAATTACAGAACTGGTAACATTATTTAATACCATTGATACTTATGTTGAATTTGATGAAAGCACCGACGCTCAAACAATTATTGTAAGAGTAAATGATACTCTTGATACAAAAGCTGAGTGAGAAACAAATATGCAAAGAATTGTGCTAAAAACAAATAAAGTATATTCTTCTTCAAAAACTATTGTTTTAAAAGTTTTTAAAGGTCTTGGAAATCTTGATGATAATTCTTTACAATTTACATCTGATATAGAAGTTTATGATTTAGCAACTGCTGAAATTAAAACATCAGGGACACTTGTTCAAGGTAATTCTTATATAGTAAATTGAGATGAAATTACAAATAAAATGCGACTTGTCTTAGAAGAAAAAAATGCAACAGCAGTAGTAACTGCTTTATCATCAAGAGTAGATGTTCTTGAAGATAAAACAATAACCAATTTAGCAACAATAAACTCAGTTAAACAAACAGTGACTGAAAACACTGCATCAATTAATACAAATAAAACTTCAATAGAAGCAAATAAAACTTTAATTGATACAAATAAAACTTTAATTGATACAAATAAAACTTCAATTGATACAAATAAAACTTCAATAGATGCAAATAAACAAACAGCGACTGATAACACTGCCAAAATTGATGAAAATAGAAGTAATATTATTAGTTCATTTTTAAATATTGGTAAAGGTAATGCTTATTCTGAAAGTACTAAACATGAGCTTGACCACTTGGAAAGTGTGGTAGGTTTTTCCAATAATAATCTAATTGATTTTAATGGTAAGATTGCTGGTAGACAAAGCGATTATTTCCTTCACGGTGCCGGTAAAGATTTAATTGTTGATGATGCATTATTTAATAATGTTGTTGGCTTGTTTAAAGATTATGTTGCTGCTTTTAATCAAGTTGAAATGGATAACGTGACTTCAATTGTTTATAAGGTTGAAAATTATGACCCTAACAGTGTTGGTGGAATTAATAAAATGTTTAACTTTATTTTAGAAGGTTATTCACAAGTTGTTGATCCTACAAAGTTTATACTTAGTTTATTCAACAATAAAACAATTAATTTAATATTTAACTATGATAAAACTACCGGTATATTAAAAGTATATCTTTATACAAATGAAGCCGATGTCTACCCTCTAAACTCAAAATGTCATTACTTCGAATATGCTAATGAAACAGCCAACTATCTTCGAGGAGATTATTCAGCCGAGGTAAATAAAATCTTTACAGATAATGGTGGTAAGATTTCAGGTGAAGCAATTGTTGCTGTTGATGGTGAAGATAAACCTCTTAAAGAAGCTTTCACTGGCGGTGGTGGATTTAGTCGAAAACTTGTAGCTTCAGGTATAATTCCTAAGGGTGACTACGTCCATTATTTTCGTAATATAGATGGGTTAACACTTGGTGATTTCTTTCAAGTAGAGGTTATGACAGGTCGTGATACTAGGGTTATTACACCCATACTTGAATTAAAATCAGAGTGGTTGGGGGAGCGTCAATTTGTACTTTATTCAGATTATCTCAATTACAAATGAACTGAATATGGAACAGAGGTTGTTAGACAACATGAAGGTACGATTTATGTTGGAACACATCAAGGTCTATATGATATCGATAGAGTAGTGAACATATACAAAATAAATTAATTAAAAAAGGAAAAATAATATGATAAATAATATAAAACTAATAAATGCGATAGATATTTTAACTCAAAAATTAACCGAAGATAATATTATGTTCGTAGTTCGTGCTAATAGATTAGATAGACTAAACGATGCTGTTGGTGATTTTGCTAATGGGTTTAGTATTGAGACTTTCGTACGAAAAAAGGATGAGCACGATATCATAAAAGATAATGGCGATACATTGAAATTTTTCTTTCTTAATCCATACGCTAGAACTTGAGCGGTTAACTCACCGGGTGAAAGTGATAGAAATGATGTGTTTCATAACGGAATTGTTAGAAATAAAGATGTTCACGATGGGTCACTTATGGATGACTTAAAAGCAGCTATAATATTTGATAAAGATAACCCAGACGAGTGCTATTTAGATAGCTCAAAATTATTCAGTGAAGAAATGAAACTTAATAACGTTGATAACTTGGGATTGGTTCGTCATAAAGGTCATGTTGCTACACCTCAAAGAATAGCTATCACCAATTACCACAACCAAATCCAAATCACAAATGATAACGACTTTTTAGAAGTTACTTATAATGGTACCAATGGAGTTATTGAAATCACTGAACATAAATATAAAGGAAAATATCATTTCTTTAATGATAGCCCGGATGAAAAATACAAGCTTCACTATGAAGGTGCACTTGTAAATGAAGAAGTCGGAACAGCTTCGCATAATATGTTTAAAATTAATTTTGGTGATTATATTAACTTTCAAGGAAGACCTGGAAGCGTTCACTTATTCTTGGATTATGCGGACGGAACAAAAACAGAAGTTAGTCAACATTTAACTGATAATAGTTTTTCACTATGACCAACTTTTAGAGCCGAGGTAACAAAAGCGTGCTTCAATGTTAAAGATGAGTTTAGCTTACAGTTTAATCCCATCACCGGTAAACACACAATCAATTATCATCCTGATGTTTTTTGTGACGTTTATGTTGATGATGTCGTTAAGCTAACCGAAATTAAAGGGGTAGTTCGATATAAAGATGTTGGACTTGATGCAGCTAATGTTCGTAAAATGAAAATAACTTTACCCGTTCCACTACATGCAGACGCTGTGTTTTCTTTAAAAGTGGATAAATAAAATTAACTACTTTTTAAAGTAGTTTTTTATTATAAAAAGTTGATAATAATAAAGCGTTTATAAAATGCTATAATATTATAAAGGAGTAATCAATGAATTTGTTTAAGTTGGTATTAAAAGAAAAACAAAAAGATACTTGTAGCGATTTACATAGTCCTGATTTTTGGGTCACAAAAGAAAAAATATTAATTTTTAAAAATCTTAAAAAAGCTAAAAAAGTTCAAAAAGATTATGAAGATTTTATAGAAACAAAACAAAATCAAAAATGTAAATATTGTACCAATACTTTTCATACTGTTTTTTATCAATGAGAAACTATTTTAAGTCAAGTTGATGTTAAAGAAAATGATTATATAGAATATGTTAATGTTTTTGGAGATTTAGGATAGATTATGTTTGAAGAATTAATTAAAAAATATGTTTCTAATCCTGATAAACCTGTTCCATTTTTAGGCTTAATTACTATGTTGTCTATATTTATTATTTTTAAAATTCCCAGAGTTCAAAAGTGATTAAAAGAACAGGCTGATTTTATTGTTCATAGCTTAATTAATTTAGATGATACTATAATGAAAACGATTAAGTTTTTTATAAAAGAGCTTGGCTTAATGGTTGCGCTAGTTGGTTCGGTAATTATTTCTGTTTCGATATTATTTAAAACCCAAATCCAATCCGCTATTACGACCTGAGGAGCTACAAAAAACTTTTTGCTTGCTCTTGGAGTAATAAATGAAACATCAAATATAGTATTAAGTCCTAGTGCAATAATTGGAAATATATTTTTGCCTGGAAACTTATTTATAACATTAAAAATTATTTTAGACTTTTTACTTTCAGGAGATTGAAAACAGCTTTATAACTTAAAGTGACAACTTGTTTTATATAATATTATTTATGTAATTATGGCTTTTAAATTGTATGACTATATTAAAGATAAAAAAGATGAAGAAGATCTTAAACAATCAAATTTGGCAAATAAAGAAGCAATAGAGCAAATGCAAGAGCAATTAAAAAAGGACAAATAAAAAACAAAAAAAATGAGTATTAATTTAAAACGAAAACATCAAGAAACAACTTCAAAAGGAAAAATAAAAAAACTTGTTAAATACGATGTTAATTCTATGAAGGTAGAAAAAAAACGTAATAGACGAGAATATGAAAAGAAGCAATTTGGATACTTGTTTGGTATCATAGCAATCTTAACAATATTTTGAGGATATAGTGGTCTTGAAATACCTAAATTAACATTTCAAATAGATTACGATTATAAAGTGTGGCTAGATGAAAATATTAATTTTTTGTCAGAACACGCCTTACATATAATTACATTAATTGTGATCTCTGTTTGGTTTAATCAAGAAGTTATTGGCAATGATTGGCTTAGAATTGAAAATGAGTATAGAAAAGCTTTAAAACCTGCTATTAAAAAATTAGAGTTAACTGGACAAGAAAATCCCAAAGAGAAAAAAATGAAAATAGTTAATGCTATTTATAATGAAATGATAACGACAAATGATTGGATAATTATGTTTGTAGAATGTACTGATATTTCAAATAACCCTTATAATTTAATTGCAGTAATAAAAAGAAGGGTAAGAGAATTTTATTTTGCGGAATTAAAAATTCAAAGAGAATTAATTAAATTTTATGATACGGCAGCGTATGAAGAAATTATTGATAAATTAATTAAAGGTGAAGATGTTAATATCAATTTTATTAAAGAACAAAATCAAAAAGGAGAACAAAATTAAATGAAAGAATTAATTATTTCAATGCTAGTAGTAATACTGATTATGTATGGTTATCCAAAAAGTATTAGGCCAATGCTAGTAAAACATCAAGCAAACCAGGTATTAAAAATTACTGATTGACTATATGCAACTTATAATGTTCAAACAGCGGCTATGCTAATTGCTGTATTTTCATTAATAGTTGTTGTGGCAACAGAGCCAGGAATTAAAATTACAGGAGAATTTGGAGAAACTATTAAAACCTTAGCAAACTATTTCCAAAACCCTGATGCTAACAACATTAAAGAAACATTACAAAGTATTGAGTTTAACCCACTAAAAGAAACAATTAAAGCTTTAACCGGGCAATCTATTGGTATTTATGGAAAACTAACTCTAACAACTTATTTAGGTTCAGCAATAGCTTCAATATTAGGTATAACAACTGTTAAAAAAATTATGCACAAAACAACTACTGCTTTAAAAAGTGAAGAAAGCAAAATGTTTAATGCTATTGTAAAAGAAGTAGTTAACTTAACTCTTGCTAAAAATCCTAATCCGACTATGGAATTAATTACAAAATTGGCTAGACCGCTTATTGTAGAAAATGCAAATAAACTAGAAAAATTTGGATTTAATTCAATTAATTTAGCTTCTGTGGTTACAAGAGTTCATGGAGAAATTTTAAAGTTAAAATCTGAAGGTAAATTAGATCGACTAGAAGAACCAGTTTCAATAGAAGTAAAAACAACAAGATATGAAAAATAAAAAAGGATGTTTAAGAGGTTAGAATATGGTTAATTTTACAGGTACCATGACAGGCTGAAAAAAATTAGTTGATAAGTTATTTAATAAAAAAAGTTCAAGCAAAGATTTTTCTGTACCTAATCTTGATAAGTTGGTACAAGAAAGTTCAAGCAAAGATTTTTCTATACCTAAAGATTTAACAACAAAACCTCTTATACCTCTTGCTTCTGAAAGCAGTTTAAAAGCTCCAAATCAAAACATTTTAAAAGCTCCAAATCAAAACATTTTAAAAGCTCCAAATCAAAACATTTTAAAAGCTCCAAATCAAAACATTTTAAAAGTTCCAAATCAAAATGTTGTTACTAATATGGGCGCTACTCCTATGCAAAAAGGTTTGCAAGCTGAATATGGAACAATAGATGAACAGTTAGGTTTTATTCAACAACAATCAAAACAAAATTTTCAAAACCAACTTGCTCAACTTGCCCAAGCAAAAGAACGAGCAAGAATAAAAGCTTATTTTATTGGTGGTATAGGTGGTTCAGGAGTTTCTTCTCAATTAACTAATCAATTATCTTTAAAAGATTTTAATACTAAAAAAGATTTAATTGAAGCTCAACAACAAAAACAAGGTCAACTTCAATTTCAAAGAGATTTAAATAAAAGAGAATTAAGTAAAAGACTTGCTGCCGATAAAAACTTTATGTCAGTTATGCAAGGACAAAGAATGTCTCAATCTAAAAAAAGTTTTTCAATTTCACAAGACACTAAAAATGAAATGATTAAAAATGGTGTTTCTAGTGAAGATTTAGGAGCAGCAGCATTTAATGATTGAGAAAATAAATGAGGAAGTAAAAAGTTTTCTAAAATTAAAGATGCTCTTGGAGATTATAAAAATCAAATAGGGCAAATTATTGCCGATAATAGTGGTGATTTTGGTGTTAATAACAAAAATCAAATAATTAATTATGATGCTGATACAGGCATCATGAAGACTTGAAGTGTTCAAGATGATGAATTAGTTGAAGATGTTGATATGTCTTTTTCACAAGAAGATGTCCAAATTTTAGTTGAAGAACTTTATAGCAACCAAAAAGAAATTAGAGATACTTTATATGATGAAGATGTAGATGTTAAACAATTTAATGCTATGTCTGATAGACAATTCCCTATTAAGTTTAGAGAATATATGAATAGAGTTATGTACCAAAAATTAATTGAAGGCAAAATTAGCAGAGATGATTTTGCTAATTTTAAAATGCAAATAATCAATTTAGAAGACACTTTTTTAAATTATCCAGAAATGTTAAAAAATTATATTAATTCATATTCCAAAAATCAATAAAAAGTTTCCACAAATTAAAAAAAGTGTTATAATGTAATTAAGCAATCAAATAAATGTTATTAATTCTTATTATATAATATTTTTCTTTTTTGTATAATTTTTATATCATTTGTATCTAAGATCCTTTCTTTATGAATTTTAGATTTCTATATTTGATTGCTTTTTAAAAAAGAAGGGGAGTTCCTACCTCTTCTTTTTTAATATATAATATTAAAGAGGAAACAATGGCTACAAAAATTGCATTAAATAATGACAAATTATCTTTAAAACCAGATAGCCTTAAAATAGATTTAGATAAATTAAACATTTCGGCTCCTAAATCTATTAACTTAACTTCGGGTTTAAAAGATGAAAAAACTGCCTTAGAAAAAGCAAGAAAGATTAGAATTTCTAAAGAAGATTTTTTAACTAGGGCCGGAGAATTAGAGGCTATTGAACAAGCCAAAAAAACTCCAACAAAAGATACTAGAAACCCAATAGAAAAAGGACTTGGTTTAAGACAAAACCAAGGTGTTTTTGGTGATATATTTGAACTTTGAGATAGACCAGGAAATGCTTTGAGGTCAGGTTTTGATTATTTAATTGATAAAAAGAATTTTTTTGAAGGGGTATGACAAGGTATTACAGGACAAGTTTATACTGAGCATTCAGATATATTTAATTTAGATCCAGAAAAAAAAGTAAGAAATTTTGTTTTTGATATTGGTGTGACTTTGGCTATTGGTATTTTAACTGCAAATCTTGCTGGCCTTGCTTCGGCAGCAGGTTCGGCAGCAGGTTCGGCAGCAGGTAAAACTGGAACTCTTATTTCAGCAGCAGGTAAAACTAAAAAAGTTGTTGGAAATGTTGCAAAAGCGTACAATGCAATTGATAACTCTATGGTTAGACTTACCAAGGGAATGTTTAGATTTGGTAAAAAAGGAAGTAAACAATTTGCTATTTATTTATCAAAAACTCCTTTAACTGAATTTATTAAAAAAACTAATCCAGGTGGTTGAGAACAAGCTCAACTACTTGCTACTTCAATAGGTGCCTTAGGAAATAAAATTTCTTCAAGTTTTCAAACTTCTGTAAAACAAATTGATAGAGTTATTGCTGGAAAAAATATTTATAATAGCGCTAAAAGAACGGCTGGGATTTCACAAGCATTATTTGATGATGTTGTAACAAAATTAGCTAAGATGGATGCTAATAGTCCTTATGTAAAAAATGTGAAAGATGTCGAAGATGGAGAGGGTTATCAAAAGTTAAATGAGAGGGTTATCAAAAGTTAAAATGTTTCGAAGAGATAAGGTAGTTTGTTATGAATAGTTTAGAGCAAGCTATTGCTGATAAGTTAGAGCAAGCTATTACTAAAAACATTGAGTTTCGAAAATACAAATCAGCTTTAAAAAATCCAAAAAACAAACTAGCTTATAAATCTAATGCTCAAGCTGTTGTAGAAACCCTAGAAACAATGACAAAATATAATAATGTCAGGCTTTCTTATACAAATGCCAGAGCTTTTGGACAAAGTGAATTTAAAAAATTTTTAAATCAGCTTATGCCTTTTTCTAAGTATGAAAATAAAAAACCTAGAAAAAGGTGGTATAAGAATTACTTTTAGTGAAGAAGGTAGAGAAATATTAGAGCAGTTCAAAGAAAAGATTATTGATAAATTTTATTATCAAGAAAAAGATATGGGTTTTTAAAATTAAGAGAAGGCATTACAGGAGAAGAAGCTACAATTCAAGTTTTTGGTTTGGAGAGGTTAAGTCCAAGAGAATTAATTAAAGACCAACAACTTAAAGAGTTAGAAAAAATTAACAATTTTAAAAGATTTCAAAATAAAAATATGTCAAAAAGTGAAGCTAAAGCTTTACAAGATTTTCAAGGTATTACTGATTCAGTTTTAAATTTTCAAGACACTTGCAGAGGACTAGTCAAAGAAAGATTACTTGCAAAAGGGCTTGAAGATTTAAACTTAAAAGATTCATTTGATTCTTATTTTGGTAGATCAGCTCATCCAGATTTAACAGCTGATGCTCTTGGAGTAAAAAAGTTTGAAGGTTTTAAAGATGTTTATAAAGATCCTCTTGTTAGAACAAGAAAATATAAAAACCCTCTTTCTGGCGATATCAATACTATGATGGGAAAAGAAATTTTTGGCGGCAGTCCATTACAAAATGTTTTTAATGAATTAGGTGTTAATTTAAAAGCTTTATCAGTAGCCGAAGTGTTTAGAGATGCTTCTGGTGGGTTTTTTAGAGTTAATAAATTAATTGGCGGAGGACAAGAACATGTAAAAGGTATGCTTTTTTCCCAAAAAGGAGAGATAACATGAACTGGTAAGGAGCTTGATGATTGGAACCCTGAAGACTTTAAAAAAAATTGAAACCTTGATGACCGTTGAAACCTTGATGACTTTGAAAAATCTACTTTAAGAGGAAAGTATTCTGCCTTAGAAACAAGTAAAGTATTAGGAGTTATCGAAAACACAGAATACCTTATTAAAGACCCTATGTTTAAAGAGCTAACAGCTGAGTTAAAAAAATCAGAAAAAATATTTATACATAATTCTGTTGCTTCTGATATTAAAAGAGCTTTTGATATTGAATCTGTTAATTCAATGGTTTTAAACACATTAGACCAAATCAACAATACTTTTATTAAAAAATGAAAAGGACTTGTCCTTTTAACTCCTGGCTTACATGTCAGAAACTTTTTGACTAACTCTTTTAGAACATATACTACCTTAGGAATTAACCTTGCTAATCCTAAGTTTTGAAAAAATATTGCTAAAAGAGAAAGGCAACTTGGAGTTTTTGAAAAAATAATTGATAATGTTTTGGTTAATCCTGAATTTAACAAAAGATTTTTATTATCAAATACTTTAAAAAGCCAAAGAAACCTGCTTAAAGAATTTGTAATGAAACAAACAAAAGATACATCAGGCATATTTAAAACAAAAGAGTTATCTAAAATGTTTGAAGATTATTTTATGTGAATGGATAGAGGTTTATTAGGACAAACTTTTATTACAGAAGATGTCATTAGGTCTACAAAACCTTTATTAGAAGAATTATCAGATGAAGCTTCAAGATTAAAAGCATCTGCAAGCACTGTTATGTCAGGTTATAACAAAATAATTAAAGAAAACTTTAAAAGATATGGTAGAACTGATGTCGTGTTTAAAACAGTTTTATATGAATGAATTTTAGAAAATCCAAAAGTCTATAATGAAATGAAACAAAAAACCTGAGCCGTAGATATTTTTACAAAAGAAGAGTTAGCGACAAGGTCAACTGAAATTGCTCTATTTAACTTCGCTAATGTTTCTAATATAGAAAGAGATATACTTAGAAAAATAACTACTTTTTGAACTTGACCTTTTAAAAACGCGCAATTAGCTTTTACAGAGCTATTAAACAGCCAACCAAGGCTTAAAAAGTTTAATAGGTTTTGAAACCATTGAAATACTCAATTAGACTCTTATGGACAAGGCAACAGAGAAGGAGCACCTAACTGAATTAAAGAAAAAAATATGTTAGTTAGCCCTTGGGGAAATGACGAAGAAAGAACTTTTTATTTAAAAGTTCAACCAACATATCAATCGGCAGAAGATTTTATTAAAAATGGAGCATTTAACTCTTTACATCCAGCAATTAAATCAATGCTACAATTGGTTACAAAAATAGATTTCTTTCAACAAGGACCCTTAGACTTAGCTAAGGATCCTTCGGGTGGTTTTTTTGATACAATGATTTCTCCAATAAAAAGAAAAGCAAAAGGCTTTATTGATGTTTCAAAAAGAATATTAGACGAAGATTATAAAGGAGCCTTAGCATCTGCATCAAAATCATTTATTTCTGAACAAGATGCTAAACAACAAGCAATTTATCTAGAAAAACAAAGAGCCCAAAAATTAAAAGAAAAACAAAAAGAATTAGCCAAAGCGTATGGAGTTGATTCTTGAAGCAGTGTTTATAGTAAATAAAAAAAAGTTCAAGGCCAGTGTCATACGACAAGGTCCTAAAACTTTTTACAAAACTTTTAATTAAAATATCCCTATTAACTTTAATCTAAATGTAAAAGCGAACACATTATATTAATTTACTTAGTTCCCTCGTGTAAGCATATCTGACAAAAAAGTTATGCTTACATAAATATAATAACATTTATTAAGCAAAAAAACAAAAAGAATTAGCCCAATATAGTAAATAAAAAAAGTTCAAGGCCAGTGTCATACGACATGGTCCTAAAACTTCAAAATAAAAAGTTGAAAAAAAATAATTTATTATTTATTTCTCATATGTAAACATTACTAATGAACAAAAAAAGTTATGTCTACATAAATATAATAACATTTATTTAAAAAAAAAACAACCGAAATTGTTTTTATACATATCATATTATTTTTAAATGAAAATCTTTATAAAATCAAAACAAAATCAAAAATGAATATTTTATTTTATTAAAACAAATTTATTTATTTGTATAAACCATAGTCAAAAAAATTTTTTATATTAATAACAAAAAAAAACAATGTGTTTATACATAAAGTATTATATCATTTTTTTATAATTACTTAGCAAGTTTTTGTAATCTTTTTTTGTTTTCCTTTCAAGCAAAATAATTTAAATGTCTTAAAGCATCTAATTGATGTCTGTTTACAATTTTATTATTAACTTTATGAAGTTTTCCATTTCTTGTTACTAGACCATCTTCTACTAAATCTTGATTAGATATTGTTGGTTTTACAACTGCTGGCAATTGCCAGATAATATCCTTAAATGTTTGTTTTAAAATACCAATCAATTGGATCGTTTCCATTCCAGAACCTGACTGATACATTGCCTTATGTCTTTGCAATTTAAAGTCTTCAATTACAATAATACCTTTTGGAAAGCATTCTTTAAACTTATTAAGCATTTTAATGTGTTTATTTCAAAATTCTTTTTGACTAGAATAATCTTTTGCTTTAATGGTAATAGAGTTTATGACCTTTATTTTTTTTTGATTTTGAAGGTTTAACTCTCCGATAGCAATTCCTGTAATTCCTTTTCCTTCTTTGAAGTTTCCTGAGGGATCTAAAGCCATAACCATCATTACTTATTTCACCATTTATACCTAGATTATAGCATAATTGTGGAACTGCTCCCACAATTATTGTGGGACTACTCCCACAATAATGATTACAGCATATAAAAACACATAAACAACACAATTATTGTTTATGTGTAGTTAGTGTATTATTTTACTCTTCTATAATCATAACAGTATCATCAAATTGTACTAATTCACCATTTTTAAATTTAATTTCTTTAACTGTACCGTTTGTAGGTGCTACAATTTCATTTAACACTTTCATTGCTTCAATAATGAAAAGTGTTTGTCCTTTTTTAACTTTTTCACCAACTTTGGTAAAAGGTTTTTTACCAGGAGCCGGTGCTTGGCAAAAAGTCCCTAAGATAGGAGCTTTAACTTCTATGCCAATTAGCAAATTTGTTTCAACTGGTTTTTCTGAAACTGGATTATTAGTACTAACTGCACTTCTTTCTACAGTATATTTTTTACTTTTATTTTCATAAGAAACTTTTGTAAGATTGTTTTCGTTAAGAATATCTATTAATTCTTTATACTTTTTATCCATATTTTCATTATACTTTTTTTGAACTCTATTGTTGTTGTCATTCCATTCGTCATTCACTTCTGTGCTTTATTGTATCTCCAATTTTTGCTTCTCCTAAATCAGCTCCATGAAGATTAGCTTGTCCTAAACTTGCTTCATAAAGATTAGCTCCATAAAGATATGCTTTTTCTAAATTGGCATTTACCAAATCAGCTTCTTTAAGAGTTGCATTATAAAGTTTTGCTTGTTCTAGATTAGCTTCATGAAGATCTGCTCCTTTTAGATCTGCTTTTCTTAAATCAGCTTTTTCTAGGTTTGCTCCATTAAGTCTTGCATCTTTTAGATTGGCATTTCAAGTTTTTTTAGCTAATTCAACAATTAACTCTTTCATATCTTCTTCTTTTATTTTGTATTTATTTATTAGTTTATCCATTTTCATTTTCCTTTTCTTTTTCCTTTATTGTGTCGCCAATTTTGGCTTCTTTTAGGACAGCTCCTGCTAGATTAGCTTCTCTTAGATTAGCATCTTGAAGACTTGCATCATAAAGTTCTGCTCCTTTTAGATTAGCTCTAAAAAGTTTTGCTCTTTTTAGATTAGCTTTTTTTAGGCTTGCATCTTCTAGATTAGCTTCTTCTAGATTTGCATCATAAAGTTCTGCTCCTTTTAGATTAGCTTTTTCAAGATTTGCTTCAAAAAGGTCAGCTTTTTTTAGGCTTGCATCTTCTAGATTTGCTTCTTCTAGATTAGCATCATAAAGATTTGCTTGTTCTAAATTAGCATAATAAAGATCAGCTTTTTCTAGATTTGCTCTGTTTAGATTAGCTTCTTTTAGATTAGCATCTCAAAGACTTGCTCCTGCAAGATTAGCTTCTCTTAAAAAAGCTTCTTTTAGATTTGCTCCTTCTAAATTAGCTTTAAAAAAGATGAGCTTTATAAAGTTTTGCTTTTTCTAGATTTGCTAATTCAAGGCTTGCTTTTTTTAGATTTGCATTATAAAGTTTTGCTTGTTCTAAATTAGCTTTAAAAAGATGAGCTTTATAAAGTTTTGCTTCCATAAGATATGCTCCTTCTAGATCAGCTTCTTTTAGGACAGCTCCTTTTAGATTTGCTTGGCTTAGATTGGCACTTACCAAATCAGCTTTTCATCATTTTTTAGCTAATTCAACAATTAACTCTTTCATATCTTCTTCTTTTATTTTGTATTTATTTATTAGTTTATCCATTTTCATTTTCCTTTTCTTTTTCCTTTATTGTGTCGCCAATTTTAGCGTATTTTAGATTGGTATGTCAAAGTTTTGCTCCTTGAAGATTAGCATGATAAAGATATGCTTTTTCTAGTTTTGCTCCATAAAGATCAGCTTTTTTTAGATTTGCTTTTTTTAAGTTAGCTCCTTTTAAATCTGCATCTTGAAGTTTTGCTCATTCAAGGTTTGCTTTTTTTAGATTTGCATTTTTTAGTTTTGCATGTCAAAGATTTGCATAATAAAAATCAGCTTTATAAAGTTTTGCTCTGTTTAGATTTGCAAATTCTAGAACTGTAAATCGAAGATTAGCTTTATAAAGATTAGCTCCTTCTAGATCGGATCCTTCTAGATGTGCTCCTTCTAGATTTGCTTTTTCTAAATTGACATTATAAAGAACTGCTTCTTTTAGATAAGCATGTTGAAGGTCTGCATCTGTCAAGTTGGCATATTCAAGATTTGCATCTTCAAGGTTTGCAGCTCAAAGATTAGCTCCTGCTAGATTAGCATTTCAGCCTGCCTTAGCCAGCTCTACGATCAACTTTTTAATGTCTTCTTTTTCAATTTGATATTTATTTATTAATTCCATTTTCATTTTCCTTTTTGTTTATTGTATCTCCAATTTTTGCTTTTTCTAGATTTGCATTTCAAAGAAAAGCTGATTTAAGATTAGCTGATTTAAGATTTGCTCATTTAAGATTAGCTTCTTCTAGATTTGTATCTCGAAGATCAGCTCTAAAAAGTTTTGCTTTTTCTAGATTGGCTCCTCGAAAATCTGCATCTTGAAGATTTGCAATTCAAAGATCAGCTTTTTTTAGATTTGCACCTCAAAGATTTGCATTTCAAAGATTAGCTGATTTAAGATTTGTTCCTTTTAGGTTGGCTTTTTCAAGATTAGCTCTTTTTAAATCTGCATTTCAGGCTTTCTTAGCTAATTCAATTATTAACTGTTTCATATCTTTTTCTTGTATTTTGTATTTATTTATTAATTTCATTTTCATTTTCCTTTTTTATTTTTTTTTATTTTATCTCCAATTTTGGCTCCTTTAAGATCAGCATTTTCAAGATTTGCTTCTTGAAGATTTGCTCCCATAAGATTTGCTTTATGAAGTTTTGCTCTTTCAAGAAATGCTCCGAAAAGTTCAGCTTCATAAAGATTAGCATGATAAAGATATGCTTTTTCTAAATCAGCTAATCTTAAATCAGCTTCTTGAAGATTAGCATCTCAAAGTTGTGCTTCTTGAAGATTAGCATCTCAAAGTTCAACTTCTTCAAGATTAGCTCCTTCTAGGTTTGCTTTTTTTAGATTTGCACAATAAAGATTAGTTTCTTCTAGGTTTGCATTTCACTCTTTTTTAGCAAGTTCAACAATTAGCTGTCTCATATCTTCTGTTTCGATTTTATATTTATTTATTAGTTTATTCATCTTCATTTTCCTTTTTGTTTATTGTATCTCCAATTTTGGCTTTAAAAAGATTAGCTTTTCAAAGTTTTGCTTTTTCTAGATTGGCATCTCGAAGATCAGCTCTAAAAAGTTTTGCTTTTTCTAGATTGGCTCCTCGAAAATCTGCATCTTGAAGATTTGCAATTCAAAGATCAGCTTTTTTTAGATTTGCACCTCAAAGATTTGCATTTCAAAGATCAGCTCCTTCTAGGTTTGCTTTTTTTAGATTAGCTTCTTGAAGATTTGCCTCTCAAAGTTTTGCTCCTTTTAGATTAGCCTCTCAAAGATTTGCTCCTTTTAGATTTGCATAATAAAGATTAGCTTTTTCTAGATTAGCTCCTTTTAGATGAGCTCATTCTAGATCAGCTCCATTAAGTTTTGCTTCATAAAGTTCTGCTCATTGAAGATCTGCATTTCGAAGATCAGCTTTTTTTAGATTTGCTTTTTCTAGATTTGCATCTCAAAGATTAGCTTCTTCTAGGTTTGCAGATCAAAGATCAGCTTTAAAAAGTTTTGCTTTTCTAAGATCAGCTTTTTCTAGATTTGCATTTTCCAAATCAGCTCCTTTTAGATTGGCATTTCATTCTGCCTTAGCTAATTCCACAATTAAATCTCTCATATCTTCTTTTTTAATTTGATATTTTGTTATTAATTTATTCATTTTCCTTTTCCTTTTGTTTTTATTTTATTTTGTCGCCAATTTCTGCTTCTTGAAGATTAGCTTGTCAAAGTTTTGCTCCTCAAAGATTAGCTTCAAAAAGATCAGCTTCTTGAAGATTAGCACCATAAAGATTTGCATCTTTTAGATTTGCAGTTCAAAGATTAGCTCCTGCTAGATTAGCTCCATGAAGAATTGCTTCTTCTAGATTAGCGTTTCAACTTTCTTTTGCAAGTTCAATAATTAGTAGTTTCATATCTGATTTTTGTATTTGATATTTATTTATTAATTCCATTTTCATTTTCCTTTTTGTTTTGTTTCGCATTAAAAATTACTGATTTTATTGTGTCTCCAATTTTTGCTTTATAAAGATCAGCATTTTCAAGTTTGGCTCCTTGAAGATTAGCTTTTTTTAGGTTTGCTTGTTCTAAGTTAGCTTCTTCAAGATTAACCTCTGAAAAGCTCAGCTGAATGAAGATTTGCTTTTCAAAGATATGCTCAAGCAAGATTTGCTTCTTCAAGATTTGCTTTTTCTAGATTGGCACTTTCAAGGTCTGCTCTTCAAAGATATGCTAGTTTTAGATTTGCATATTCTAGATTGGCTTGTTCTAAGTTAGCTTCTTTAAGTTTTGCTTCATGAAGATTTGCTTCTTGAAGTTCTGCTCTTTCTAGATTTACTAATTCTAGATTAGCTCCATTAAGTCTTGCATGTTCTAGATTAGCTGAATAAAGTTTTGCTCCTTTAAGATTAGCATCTGTAAAATCAGCATCTCACTCTTCCTTAGCCAGTTCTACAATCAACTCTTTCATATCTTCTGTTTCTATTTGATATTTATTTATTAATTCCATTTTCATTTTCCTTTTTGTTTTGTTTTATTAGAGTTATACTCCGTAATTGTTTTCTTCATACATTTCTATAGAAGTAATTGGAACACCATAGTAATTTGCTAATTGAGATTTGTTTTTTTCTTGTCTTAGCCGTTCATATTCTTGTTCATCTGGTATAAGAAGGTTAGTTGCAAATATATTATATTTTCTTTCTTCTGGGTCAAACATAAACCTTACTTTTCACATAACCTTAGTTGTTTTTTCACCATCTATTAAAAAGTGTGCTATTCCATTAGCTAAGGTAGAGCGTGTGCTATTTGGATAGGAAATGGCTCTGGATAAAACAATTCTATTTTCCTTAGATTTCTCGTCAAAATAAAGTTTTCCTCATGCCTCATCACCTTGTTTATTTTCTAATTTATCAATCCAGTAAATTTTTAAGTTCAATTGTTTGGCAAATTCAAAAATATCAACAGTAGCTTTTAAGTTGTATTTTTCTGCAATTTTTCTAGCAAAAACTTTTGGGTTCCCACAATATTTTATTTTGTTCATTTTATACTCCCTCCAATCAGTCGGTAGTGTTTTGATTTTTAAATTTCTCTTTGTTTTCTTTAATTTTTTGATCTCATTCTTGTTCTTCTAACTTTTGTTGAAGTTTTGCTTGTTCTTCCATTTTATCAAGTCAATCTTTATACAATCTTTTTAGCTTTAAGGAAGCCGAATATTTTTCTCTTGTACCAACAGTTTGTAATAAATTGCAACTCACTAGCTTACCGATTGAAATTCTTAATGCTGAGACTTCTTTTCCGCAAGCTGCTGCAAGTGTTCCGATTATTACTTCATCTAGTTGCATCAATAAATCAAATGCTGGAATTAACTGGCTTATATTTATTGAATCAATAAATACTTTTTTATCTTCTTCGGTAACAACAGAATATTTTTGTTCTTGAGAAATAGCATTATCAATATTAAATAATTTGGAAGTATAGTTTTTTGTCAACCAATTTACAACAAAACTGATATGTGTTTTTTCAACAATGATGTTTTCATAATTTTGGCAAGTGTTTGCTGTTGCCGCAGCAAAAGCAATTGCTAATCTAGTAATCTTATCATCTGTTTCTGTAGTAAATATTTTAGAAGACATACTAAACCTATTTATTAATTTTCTTTCTTGAAGAACAATAAACTTTCTAGTATCTTCTGATATTTTAATTTGATTTGGTGTTCTAGACCAAACTCACTTAATTCTATTTTGATAATCTGTATCTTTAAAAGGCTCTAAATAATCGTCTCCTTTTGTAAAGGAAGAACCTTTTGAAATATATTCACTCTTTTTAATATCAGGAGCTAAAAACACAGCATCATATCTTCTTCATTCCTCATGAGACGTAATAAGTTCTTTAAAAACTTCAATGCCGTTAGGATAAGCTTCAATTGGCTGCCCTTTTCTATGGTTAGCCGCCTCTATCAATCTTACAAATACTTCAGCTTCAATAGTTCCAACAGCTCTAACAATACTGATTCAGTTTTCAGATTTAATCATAGAAATTTTGCTTCTAAATGAACTTGATTTTTCTGAGCTATCACCTTGGGCTTCATCAATTAATAACAATCCACCATTTTCCTTCGGAATAACTCCAAGTGTTTTTTTATTTCCTCCGGCTCCGGTATGTTTAATTCCTCCAACCATACCAATCTCAGTTGCATTTTTAAGATCAACCATATTACCTTGTCGATACTTTTTTCTTAAAGCTTTAAATACAGCTGTTTTTACCAACCCCAGAAGCTCCTGCAATCATAAAGTAAGGAACTCCCCTAACTAATTGATTAGATTTTGAATATTTAAATTGTTTAACAGTATTAAAAGCACATTCATAAACTAATCAATATTCTTTTTTTGTAGTAACACCACCAAAATCTGGATGCTTGGTTCTTAAAAACAATTCATCTATTTTATCTTCTAAGTTTTGTCCATTTGCTTTATTTACTTTAAACTTATCAAGTGAAACTTTAACATCATTTGTAATTTCAAAGTCATGTATAAAATTATCGTGTAGCACAGAGTCTTTAACGATTGCAATAACTCTGTTTCCTAATGTACTTAATGTAATGTTCCCTTTATAATTAAGTCCATTTTCTCATTTATAATTATTTAAACCAAAAGCTAAAATAGGTGTCGCCATTATAATTTTTTCATATTTTTTTGTTACAAATTGCTGGTCTTTAATTTTGTTATCAGTAATATCAGCTTTACAAGCAGTTATTTTATCAATGATTTCTATATTGAAAGCATTTTTTTTAGCCGCTGTATTTTCTCCAAAATATTCTAAAATAATATCTTTTGTTTTTTCTGGTGAAGAAATTAATTTAGCAACAATATCAATGTTTGTATTAATTAATTTAAAATATCTATCTGGTTTTATTTTTTTTACATTTTTATAATTAGATTTATCTACATTAGAGTACACCCTTACAAAAGAAGGAATAGAATATATATTGTCATAGCTTGATTCAATATTAAATGTTGTTTCATATCAAATATCTGTTTTTTGTTCTTTTATAATTGATTCTAAATTCTTTGCTTCATATAAACCTTTCGTAGCACTTTGAATATAAGAATTGACTTTAATAGAGTCTAACAATCATAATTCTATTTTTTCAATAATAGAACTATCTGCTTCTAACAAGTCACCAAAACTATTATTTTTTTCATCTAAAAGTCTAAAATGTTGTTTAATTATTTTTACATTAACATCAAAAGTTTTATGAAGTTTTATTGCAAGTTTCATTGCATAATCTATTTTTTCTTTTTTTTGGTGGATAGATAATACCAACCTCTTTATTTTTGAACTCATGCAGTAAAGCAGTCGGTGTTTCTGTAACTCCTCCATTTATATAAATAGCATTTAAACCGAAATGTCTTGCTATAATCATATCTTTAAATGTTGGAACAATGATTGTTGTTTTGTCGCTTTGTTTTCATTTATCAAAAGGAATAATTATTCCTTTTTCTCCTAGTTTATTTTTAGTATTGGTTTCATTTCACATAAACTCCATGACACCTATTACTTTTTTATTGATAGGAACATTAATTCTTAAAGTGTTTTTATCGTCACTTAAAAGTTCATTTCCTATTTTATTGTAGGCGTTTAATTCTTTTAAAGTTTTTTCATACATAGCGTATTCACTAAGCTCTAAATCTAAAATTCTTTCTTCTGAGTTATCTAAAATTGGACGAGCTAAAATGATGTTTTGCATATAGAAAAAAGCCGACATTGTAGTTGTATTCAATATGTTTTTTAATAAGTTTCTCGGTTTATCAAATCTTGAAAAACAACCATCGCAGCTGAAATATTTTTCTTTTAGGTTAATGAAGGCATTTTTGTTTTTGTCTTTATGAGTCAGTAAAGGGCAATTAAAACCAATCGACCAATCTTTTTCTTCAGTTTTTTTTCATTCTTCAATTGTAATTGACTTAAAATGAATAAGTATTTCTTTGAATTTTTCTATATTTTCAATCATTTTTTTATTTTACTATCAAGGTAGATCTGAAATATCTTCTTGTGTATCTAATTCTTCTTCTAATAAACTTGATTGTGTATCTAATTTTTTTAGTGCACTTAATTGAGATGTTATTGGTTTTTGGTCGTCTTTATTCATGTCTCAAATAGCATTTCAATGCATTTTAGGATAATTAATTTTTAAAAAATTATAAAAAGTCCCGTTATAGTTAACTGTTTCTTCATAAAGTTCTCCACTAAAAACTAATCTTGTTTTAGAATTAGGATTTAAATTCATAAAAAGTTCAGCATCTTTTTCTCATAATGTTAAAGTGATACCTGTTGTATGTGTTTGTTTTAAATTTGAGTTTCTATCTTTTAATACTGTTGATGGAACAAAAGTTTTTATTGTTACATATTGTTTACCTGCATCAGTCATTTTCAATTCAATAGGTTTGTCTTTAGGGGTATGTACAATTGCTCTTGTTATTGTTGAATTTATCATTTTATTTCTTCTTTCTTTATTTTTGTTTTTTTATTTCAGCAAATCATTTTTTCATATTATCTGCTTCTGTTTTAGCATCTTTAAGATTTTGTTTTTGTTCTTTACTTGAAGCTGATTTTGATAAGGCATCTATATAAGAGTTAAGAATACTTTGGCAAATTTCATAAGCATTTTCAATTAAAGTTGGAACAACCACAAATTTCTTTATGGAATTAGGGTTTTCAGCTCAATTTATCTTTTCTTCTTGTAATTGAAAAGTAACAATATCTAAGGTAGTTACTCCTGAAAAATCTTCATCTTTAAATTTATTAATTTTTTTATATTTTAAATAAGTTGAGTTTTTAGTATCAAATTCATTTTTTTTGATCAAACTAAGCTCTACAATAGCGGTTTTAGAATGATTTGTTTTAACCCTAAATAAGCCATAACCGTTTTCAATATATTTTTTAATTTCTTTAATTTTTAATATTTTTTCTTTTTTACCTGCTGCAATCAATTCATTTAATTTTTTACCTGCATCATCGTATTCTTTTGTAGAATCCTTTTTATAATAAAGATTGTAAGCTATCAAAAACATACTTTGGCTCATTGAACTTGTTTCTAAAGTATCTATATCAATTTGTTCTATTGATTGTTCATTTTTATTAAGCACTCAAATCTTACGACCTCTTGTATTATGAAATTTAGCAGAGCCAAGTATTTCAAGATTTCTGGCCGATAAATGTATCAGCAGAGTTTTAAATGCCTTATTTTTTGTTTTTTCTTCTAATTGGTCTTTTCCAAAAACTGAGTAAAAATTATCTAACAAGCCGTGTTCTTTAATTAATTTGTTTTCAAAATCAATACGATTTTGAAGATTTTTAGAATTTTTAAAATCAATATCACTATATTTAATTTGTTTATTCATTACTTGATTACTGCCTTATGTTCTTTAATTTCTATGTGTTTTTTAAATCTTGATTCAGGATTTTCTTCTAATCATTTATCAAATTTCTTTTTGTCTATTTTGATAAAAGGCAACATATCGTTATCTAAAATAATTAATTTTAATATTTCTTCTTCTTCATAAACAAATTCATTTCAGGGTTTTTTTCTAGTTGTTCCAGATAATTTAAACCTGCTATCTTTTGCCAACTCTTCATTAGCAAACTCTAATACTTTATCAAAACACATTGCTTCTTTAATTTTCTCATTTAATTCTTTAAGTTTAGCAACTCCTTCTTTATGAACTTGGTTTGCCTTAGATACTTGTTCTTTAACGAAGTCTTCAATTTTAGAAGCATATATTTTAAACTCTTTAATTTTAACCATAAACAACTCTGCTTCTTGTGTTGTTGTTGGTTTTGGCATATATTCTAGTTCAGTTGCCAAGTTTTTTATTTTAGTTAATTCTTCTTCCGTAAACGGTAAGTTGTTTTGGGTAATTATGTTTATTAATTCCATATTTAGTTCTCCTTGTTTAATATATTTTTAAAATCATTTATAATTTCATTTCTTGTTTTTTTATCTTTTAAAGCTTTTAAAATATCAAGCTCGATAGAGTTTTTAGAAATTATATCTATAATCTGCAACGGCCCTTTGACCTCATGTTCTTTATTAGGCCTAAATCTAGCCTCTACCTGCTGGTTTTCATGTAGCTTGAATGATCTAGATATAAAGAACATAATTGTTGCTCTATTTAAGGTAAAACCCTCAGCTGCGGCCTGCGAATTACATAATATAATATCTACTTTTTTATTTTGGAAATCTGACTCTGCTTTATCTTTTGCTTTATCAGATTGTTTCCCAGTAATATAGGCAACATCTATATTTAAGTCTTCTTTAATAGCCTTACCTAATTTTTCTAAATAAGATGTAAACTTAGAAACTATAATTATTGGTGTTAAAGGATTATCTTTAATCCACTCTAACATCAATTTTGTTTTTGGACTAGGTTCTGTTTCTAATGGGATTTTTGCTACCTCGACTAGCCCAGGGTCAGTTGCAATTTGTTGTAGCCTAATTAATTGAGTAATAATAGTTTGTTCTTTATCAACTTCACTTACTCCATTAATTTCAATTTGTT
The DNA here is from genome assembly GCA_025267735.1 of Mactra quadrangularis. Taxonomy (NCBI): domain Eukaryota; kingdom Metazoa; phylum Mollusca; class Bivalvia; order Venerida; family Mactridae; genus Mactra; species Mactra quadrangularis. The sequence goes on from JAMOLF010000039.1 coordinate 29,935, forward strand.
TTTTAGCTTTATCTTTCATCCTATTGTAATGAGCAAGTTGTTTTTTACTCATTTCAATAGTTCAGATATCTCTTTCTACTGCAGGCATAAATTTAATAACCTCACTTGTTTTTCTTTGGGTCGCCAATGTAGAAAGCCATCTAACTCAATCTTTTGTATGTTCTGGATTAAGCTGAGTATATTCTACGATTGTTCTTGAACGACTTACTTTTTTGTGTATTTTTAAAAAGAAATGCTCCATAACCTCATAGATATTTATGGTTGGTTCTACAAACTTAATCAATTGCATAAAATCAATCGGCTTATCAATCCCAGGAGTTCCCGTAAGCAAATAGCTGACTTTAAACCCTTTTTTTAATTGATAAAGACTTTTTGTTTGGTCCGTTTGTTTTTTCCGCAGGAAATGAGCTTCATCAATAACAAGAGCATCTAAATTTTCAAATACACCTCATTTCTTGCTTGCCTTTTTAAACTTTTCATTTCTATAATCCATTTTAAAAGTAGCCGGCGTAGAAATTAAAATTTTATATGAATCGTATAGTAAATACTCTTTTAATATTTCTTCTCTTTTTGAAGGTGTTCCTCTATATTGAAACACTTTAAATGAAGGCGCAAATTGTTGTAATTGGCTTTGCCAGGAAAATCTGTTTCCACCTTTACAAATTACAATATTATTTTTTAATATGTCTTTACTTTCTTCTAAATGAGTTGAAATAGTTGGCGTTTTACCAGTTCTCATTTCATTTAATATTAAAGTCCCTAAACCTTGTTCAAGCCGATATTTTAATAAATTAATATCTTGCCTTTGATAAATCCTCATTAAATCACCCTCTTTTTGATAAGTGTTATTTAAAATTGAATTTATAATCAGTTGTTGAGCTTGTAACTCATTTAAAGTTTTGATTAAAGTTTTATTAAACTCAGGGTCTCTATTAATTTTCAATAGCCTTTTTATGTTGGTTATACCTTTAAAAGTTCTTCAAGATTTATCTGGAATTTTACATTCTAAAAATACATCTCTTACTATCATTTTGCCCTTGAAGCAATCATTTCTAATTTAACATCAAGCATATCAAATATTTGTCCTCATTCCTCATGATTAAAACCTTCTAATCTTAAAGGTTTGGTCACATATAATTTTTGATACTCCATTCTTTTGAATGCAGCACTGAAATTTGTTCTGTTAACCATCTTTTTCAAAAGCTTTTGCGGTGGTCCTATTAATTTTTCTGTTATATTTAAAGTAATTCTACATTTGTTTGTATTATTGTTTTCAAAATGTTTATAGTTTTTATAAAGAAACATACCTTCATGAAGTTTTAACGTTATAACTCCTTGGATTTTTTTACCAAATTCTATGATTTTTTGAGAAAAATCATTTGCATCCATATCATTTATAGCTAAATGTTTAGAACACAACACATTGATTACTTCATAAAGGTCAGGAACTTCTTTAATTTTTTCACAATAATATCAAGTTTTTAACTCAACAATTTTTTGTTTAACTTCTTCCGGATTATCAATATTTAATGTGCTTGATTTTGATCCATGAACTTTATATATTTTTTCATTTTGGTTAAGTGGCAATACAGCAATCAAGCCTATTTCTTCCAAATCATTTAATATTTTTTCAATTCTTGAAAATGCAATTTTAAACCAAGTTCCAGCTTCATAATTTTTATATTCAATTTTTTCTTTTAAGGTTTTGACTGAGAAAAAAGAGTTTTTGTAGTTTTTTAATATAACAGTATATACTACATTACATTCCATTGGACTTCTTTTTAAAATAAGTCTTTTTTCTGGAACATATCCATATTCATATATATCTTCTATATCTTCTATATCTTCCGTATCTGCTTGATAAGAATTTTGATAAGAATTTTGAATTTTTTCAAATGCTTCAGGATCTAGTGTTTCAAGTTCTTTATAATATTTGTGATATTCAAAAGAATATATACTTTTAAACTCTATGTCTTTATATAGTTTTTCTGTATTAATTTCCATTGATTACTCCTCCAAAATATTTATCAAGGTCAGCTTCTGTAACACCATTTTCTCATTCACTAATTGTTAATCCTTTGGCAGTCATTAGTTCTTTAAGAATATTTACAGTATTTCTATATTCTTGAAGCACTTTATCACTACCTAGCCCTTTGCCATTAATAATTCTTTTGATTTGCTCCTTTTTGTTTGCAAATGAGCTTGTGTCAGGCGTGTTTACAGGCATATCTATTTCTGTTGTAGGCATATCTATTTCTGTTACAGGTATATCTATTTGTGTTACAGGTATATCTATTTGTGTTACAGGTATGTTTATATTAGCTTTTTCAATGTTTTTTGCATTGTTTTCAATTGCTTGTGCATTTTCATTTATGCCTCGTTCCATTTTATGGTCTAATTGAACTTCAGCTTTATCAGATACTCCATGAATATCTTGTTTTTTTGTTCTTGTAGCATAAGTAATAGCACCTTGCAAGGCATGTTGAATGTTGCTATCAACACCTTGGAAATATGCATAGTATATTTCAAAATAGCCAGTTTCAGCATCAGTATAAATCATTTCTTCTATTCCACTAACTTTGAATCTTGGAGCATTTCTTCCTAATATTTGTTCAATTTTTAATGATTGAGGAATTGTTGATTGTGCATAATTGATTTGCGGAATAAACTTTGTTGTTGTTGTTGTTGTATCAGTTTTTGCCTCGTTATCAACTTTATCAGCTTTTTTTGTTTTGTTATCAACTTTATCAGCTTTTTTTGCCTCGTTATCAACTTTATCAGCTTTTTTTGTTTTGTTTTCAACTTTATTTGTCATCAAATTAGTTTCTCAAAACTTAATTTGTGATGAAGTAAAATGTCTTCATCCAGCTTGGCCAAAATTAACTTCTCCGTCCATTGATACTCCATTAAATTTTTTGGATATAATAGCCATTTTAGAATGGAATTTTGCTCTATATTCTAAAAATGTTTTAAGATCTAATCCCTTTAACATTTTTTCATATAATCTTGATGCCGGAGTTGAATATTTTGTTACAAAATCTATTGTTTGTGTTTCTTGTGCGATTTGTGTGTTAATTGTGTTTTCTGTGTTTTGTATGTTTTCTGTGCTTTGTGTTTCTTTGTTTTCTATTTTTGTCATAATTTTATCCTTTGTTTTCTTTTTCTTTTAATTTGTTTTTTATAAAGTTTTCAAGCTTGTCTAGACCGTCTTCAAGTTCTTTAATATGGTCTTTAACTTCTTTTTCTTTTAATTTGTTTTTTATAAAGTTTTCAAGCTCGTCTAGACCGTCTTCAAGTTCTTTAATATGGTCTTTAACTTCTTCTTTATTTTTTTTAAGTCCTACTTTTTTCTCCGAGATTAGCTTTAAAAAGTTTTGCTCCTTTGATAACTTATTAATTTCTTGTGTGTTTTCTTCTTCGAACAGGTCTATCACAAAGTTTTCAAGCTCGTCTATTAGAATATCTTTAACCTCGTCAAAACAGGCTTCAATTTCTTTAAAATCTTCTTTATTTTTTTTAAGTTCTTCTTTTAAGAGCTCTTCAATTTGTTCTTTGTTTTCTTCTCTAAATTTTTTAAGTTCTTTTTTAACACCTTCTGCTTTAAGACATTTAAAAGCTGCTTTAATTTTTTGATCTCATCCTCGCTCTTTTAAGAACTCTTCAGTTTTTTCTTTGTTTTCTTCTCTATTTTTTTTAAGTTCTTCTTTAATTTCTTGTGTGTTAATTGTGTTTGTCATAATTTTATCCTTTGTTTTTTTCTTTTGTTTCTTGTGTGTTTTTTTATCCTATATAATTTACTGCATTTTCCTTTTCCTTTTCCTTTCGTTTTATTGTGTCTCCAATTTTTGCTTCTTTTAGATCAGCTTGTCAAAGTTTTGCTCCTTCAAGATCTGCTTCTTTTAGATTTGCTCCAAAAAGTTCTGCTTTTTCTAGGTTAGCTCCTTCAAGCTCAGCTGAATGAAGATTAGCTTTATAAAGATTTGCTTCATAAAGTTTTGCTCCTTCAAGATTAGCTTCAAAAAGATCAGCTTCTTGAAGATTAGCTCCATCAAGATATGCTTCTTGAAGGTTAGCTTTTCCAAGATTAGCTTTTTCTAGATTGGCATAATCTAAAAATGCTTCTTTTAGATTTGCTCCTTGAAGTTCTGCTCCTTTTAGATTAGCATCTTCTAAGTCAGCATCTATAAGATTTGCTCTATAAAGAGTTGCATCATGAAGTTTGGCATCTGTAAAATCAGCTCCTTCAAAATCAGCATTTCACTCTTTTTTAGCAAGTTCAACTATTAACTCTCTAATATCTTCTTCTTGTATTTGATATTTTTCTATTAGTTTTGTCATTTTTGTTTTCCTTTTCTATATTTTTAATTTAGCAATTTGTATAATTGCATCTTTAAAATTTAATGTTTCTTCTCTTACTCTAATAAGACCAGCAATTATGTCTTCATATTCACTATATTTTTTCTGAGATATAACTTCATTTTTATATAATTCTGTTTTTTGTTCTGATTCTAATCACTCTCTATATGGTTTTTGAAAAGTTGTTAAATGTTTTCTAAGAGTATTGTTTAAATAATTAATTATTTCGTGAAATAATTTAATACCATCATCGAATGAAATATCAATTTTTTTCAAAAGAGCTCTTAGTTCAGAGAACAATTTATAGTATGAGTTGTAAACTTCAGAAATTGAATCTTTTCCTTCATCAAATTCAACCAAAACTGTTCTAGTTTCTATTTCAGCCAAAATGTCTCTTACAACAGGCATTAGCACTGTGTTTTGTGTTTCTTGTGTTTGTTGTGTGTTTGTCATGTTTTTATCCTTTTTTATATTTTTTATTTTATCTCCAATTTTGGTACTTCTTAAATCAGCATCTCGAAGTTGTGCTTCTTTTAGATTTGCTTCTTCTAGATCAGCTTTTTGAAGATTTGCTCTTCAAAGTTTTGCTCCTTTTAGATTAGCTTCTTTCAAGTTTGCTTTTTCTAGATTTGCATCTCAAAGATTAGCTTCTTTAAGTTTGGCCTCTTTAAGATTTGCTTTTTTTAGATTAGCATCTCAAAGTTGTGCTTCTTCTAGGTTTGCATATTCAAGATCAGCTTTTTTTAGATTGGCTTCTTTTAGATTTGCTCCTTGAAGTTTTGCTCATTTTAGAATTGCTTTTTCTAGGTTTGCATCTCAAAGTTTTGCTCCTTCAAGATTAGCTTTATCTAGATCAGCTTCTTTTAGATTAGCATCTGTAAAATCAGCTCCTTTTAGATTTGCACTAGAAAAATCTGCATTTGTAAAATCAGCATCTCACTCTTCCTTAGCCAGTTCTACAATCAACTCTTTCATATCTTCTTTTTTGATATTGTATTTTTCTATTAGTTTTGTCATTTTATTTCTCCTTTTGCTTTTGTTTAAGTTGTATCGTATCTCCAATTTTGGCTCCTTTAAGATCAGCATTTTCAAGATTTGCTTCTTCAAGATTAGCTTTTTGAAGATTTGCTTGTTCTAGATTAGCTTTTTGAAGTTTTGCTCTTCAAAGTTTTGCTCCTTTTAGATTAGCTTTTTTTAAGTTAGCTCCTTTTAAATCTGCATCTCAAAGGTTAGCTTGTTTAAGTTTGGCATTAAAAAGTTTTGCTCCTTTTAGATTTGCATCTCAAAGGTATGCTTCTTCTAGGTTTGCCCTTTCAAGATTGGCATTTTTTAGATTGGCTTCTTTAAGTTCTGCTCCTTGAAGTTTTGCATTTCGAAGATCAGCTTTTTTTAGATTTGCTTCATGAAGAATTGCTCCTTCCATTTTTGCTCAAATAAGATTTGCTGCTCTTAGATTTGCTGAATAAAATTCTGCTTCTTCTAGGTTAGCAGAAACTAGGTCTGCTTTTTCAAGGTTTGCTCCTTCTAGAATAGCTTCTTCTAGATTTGCTTCATGAAGATTTGCTTCTTCAAGATTAGCTTTTTCCAAATCAGCTTTATAAAGTTTTGCTTTATGAAGAAGTGCATCTTTTAGATTAGCATCTGTAAAATCTGCTCCTTCAAAATCAGCATTTCAGCCTTTTTTAGCTAATTCCACAATTAACTCTTTAATATCTTCTTCTTCGATTTTATATTTATTTATTAATTTCATTTTCATTTTCATTTTCCTTTTTTATTTTTTTTATTTTGTCGCCAATTTTTGCTTCTTTTAGGTAAGCTTTTTTTAAGTTAGCTCTTTTTAGTTTTGCAAATTCAAGGTTAGCTTTTTCAAGATTAGCTCCAAGAAGATTTGCTCAAGTAAGATTTGCTCATTCAAGATTAGCTTCTTGAAGACTTGCTCATTTAAGATTAGCATCTCAAAGGTTAGCATGTTTAAGGTTTGCTCCAAGAAGATTTGCTCCTTGAAGTTGTGCTCTATCAAGACTTGCATATTTTAGATTTGCTCTACTAAGACCTGCATATTCTAGATTAGCTTTTTCTAAATCAGCATCTTCTAGATTAGCTTTATAAAGACATGCTTCTTTTAGATTTGCTCCTTCTAAATTAGCTTCTTCAAGATTTGCTTTTCATCATTTTTTAGCTAATTCCACAATCAACTGTTGACCTTCTTCTTTTGTCAAATTTTCTAATTTTAATTTTTCTATTAATTTTGTCATTTTTTTTGTTTTCCTTATTTTGTTTTTATTTGATTTCAACTGTAGCGCCAGTTTCTTTTAGTTTAGTTGCAAGTTCTTCTGCTTCTGCTGGTGAAATATCTTCTTTAATTGTGTAAGGAAGTGACTCAACTGCTTTTTTAGCATCCATAAGTCCTACTCCTGTAATTTCTCTAACAGCTCTAATAACAGCAACTTTAGCACCACCATCACCTGTAATAACAACAGATACTTCTGATGATTTTGTATCTTCACTAGCTGCTCCACCGGCTGGTGCAGCCGCAACTGCTATTGGGTCAATCCCAAATTCTTCTTTTAATCCATCAACTAGTTCTTTAATTTCTAGAAGTGTCATTTCTTTTAAAGCTTCTACAAAAGCTTCTTTTGTTAATTTATTCATTTTTATTTCCCTTTTCCTTTTCTAGCAATTGATTGAAAATTGATTTGATTAATTCTTTTGGGACCACACTTCTTTCTTTATTGGAAGAAGGTCCTGGTTTAATTTTAGTTTTTGAAGGATGTCCCGAAAGAACTAGTTCATGTTTTTCGTGGTTACATTTCTTCAAATCTAATATTTGTTTTGAATATATATTTGTAGCTTTTTTATATCCAAAATCATAAACACAATAATGTGTCAGGTTAGCCTCTAAACTTTTTAAATGAGGTAAATATCTGCTAACAGCGTTGGCTGGGTTTTCCAACACAAAAGGCACATTGAAATGTTCAATAATTTTTTGAGTGTTGTTAAATAGTTTTAAACCTAATTTTCCAGCCTGTGTATGTTTTTTTATAAAAGATGGTTTGTTTCTTAAATGGTAATAAGCTTTATGAGTAATTAAGTCATATTCTTTGTTGTTTCTTAGTCTTAACTTGCTATTTTCAACAACATATGAAAGTGTACCGCTAGCTATGCTTGTTGCTCTTGAAAAAGGTGTACAAATTGGGCTAGCTCAAATGACATCAGGCTTTCAGTTTTTTGGTAAAACCTTTATTAATTTTTCAATAATATCCTTTTGAGATAAATCTAATATAATATTGTTCTCTCCATAAATATCTATCCCAATATAATCAGCGTTAGGAAATGCTTTCTTGACTGATTGGGTTCCTGAAAATAAGTCTAATATCTTCATCTTTTATTTACCCCAAAGTTCTTTCTATTAAATCCTGAATTTTATCAAAAGATTTGATTATTTTTTCTTCATATTTTTTATCTTTTTTTATTTTTACTACATTAACTTTATTGGCTTCTTTGTCGTGGTGTAACAGCCATAAATAATCGACATTAAAAAATCACATCAATCCTTGAAACTGAGGATCATATTGTATCTTAGTTTTTTCTAATGTTTCTTTTGTGATTTTACACTCAACAATAGCCTCAGCATCAAAAATACTTTTTCCAACATATCCATCTATTTCCGTAGAAATAAAAGGCGTATCTTTTACTTTATATGTTTGGCTAAAAAAACGTTCTTTATTAACTTTTATTTTATTTTTTAGCTCTGGATACTCTTTATTGACTTTTTCAATAAGCTTTATCTCATTATGCTCACCGATCAAAGCACCTTGCATTTTTGTATTTGAGCTAAGTGTTTTTTCTTCAATAGGTTCAAGTTCACCAAAAATTGGTAAAGTTTGATATGATTTTTTAAATGCAAGCGCAAAAGCTCCTCAATTAGTTAGACCAGTCGAAGATAAAACACCATTAATTTTTTTGTTACGTTTTTTTTCTTCTATGTAATCTCCAAGAGTTGACATAGACAGGTTAATTGGCCTTACTTGTTCAAGTAAAGTTTCTTTATCAAAAAACCCTCTTCCTTCAAATTTATGTTTCATTTTGTTCTTGTTCCTTTCTTTATTTTTACAATACTATTTTAACATTATTTTTGATTAAATGTAAGTTTTTTTTATTTTTTTTTAATAAAAAACCCTTTTTAGGGGTCTTTTTTTATTTTTTTTTATAAAAAAAACCCTTTTAAGGGTATTTTTTTTATTTTAATCAAGGTGAAGATTTTACAAGTTCAGCTTCTGTAACTTCTTTTTCTCAAGCATGAGCTAATGAGGCTTCATATCTGTCTCTTGTTTTTGAAAGTGTATCTTTACCTGAGGCTGTTGTTCAAGGGAAATCTTTATGATTTTGATCATATCCTTTAAATGCATAAGTTGTGTATTTTGTATCTAATGGTGCTCCAAAGATTGTGTGTTTTCCTAACATGTAGTTTGGTCCACCCATATATAGTCCTTTTAGAGCAGCAGCAGTATATTGTTTAATACCACCTACTTCTGATCCAATTGCGCCATAGAATTTAACACCAGCATCATTAGCTGAGGGATTTCCTCTTTCGAATGCATCAACTCCATAATTATCAATGGAATGTTTTCATTTGGAAACATCAAGAAATGTTATATCTTCTGTTCCAGTTGCTTTATCAAGAACTACTCACACACCTCTTGAATATGTTTTTGATGGTGTTCCATCATTTGAACAGTTGTACAATGCTCCAATTAGCCCGAAGTTGTCTCCAATGCCTCAGGCATTATCAGCACCAGCATTTCCTGATCAATCTTGAGCTGATGCTCCAGCAATATAAATTACTCTTCTATCTGCATCTGAGAATGTATCTGATGAAGTGAATTCATAAAGTTTTGATTTTGAATCTTCTCTAGCTTTTCATTCTGAGACTTCTCTGTAAAGTTTTTTAGATGATTTTGAGCTATCTTCTGATTTTGAAACAAACTTAACTTTTAGATATTTTGAGTAAGCTGGATGAGTTGTTGCAGCTTCTACACCTTTTCTAAAAGCAAATGCTTTTTTCTTAGCTTCTGAATCTGAAGTTGAACCGATTAGAAACACTGTTGTTGTTTCTTCATAAACATCTTCTGAACCTGAATACTTAATTGACCCAACAGCAGCTTGGAAACCAGCTACATAAGCCGCAGCATATGGATTATATGAAGCTGTTGAAACATTTCCACCAGCAAATACTTTTGAGCTAATTCCTGTTTGAGATTTAGCTTTTTCTCCAATAAAGAATAGCTTTGTATCTCCGAATTGTTTTTTCTCAATAACTGCTTTGTAAACATCAGATGAGTTTTCTTTTCCATCTGTTACAGCAACAAATAGAGTATCTAGGTTTTTAGATGCAAGTTGTGTTTTATCAACCAAAGCTTTTTCTACATCCACATGTTCAACACTAGAACTTGAAGGTTGTGCAATTCTTGGTTTTGGATTTTTTTCTGGTTTTACATCTGCATTTGCATCTGGTTTTACATCTGGTTTTACATCTGCTTTTACATCTGCATCTACTTCTTTATCTGCATCTACATGTGCATCTGCATCTGCATCTACTTTTGGAATATCTGCATCTGCATCTGCATCTATATCTTTATCTGCTTCTGCATCTACTTCTACTTCTGCATTTGCATCTACTTCTTTATTTGGAATATCTGCATTTGCATCTACTTTTACTTCTACTTCTACTTCTACTTTTTTATCTGCATTTGCGGCTTCATTTGTATCTGTAGGATTTTTAGTTGGTGTTTCTTTTCTTACACCTGAGATTGTATCTATAGGATTATGAGTTTGTCCCCCTGCAAGTATATCCTCTGTTTCTATGACAGTTATTACTGCTGTTGTATCTTCATTTGTTTCTGCATTTGTATCTACATCTTTATTTGTTGTAGTTGGTGGTTCTGTTATAGCCGCAGCTACATTTATATTTACTGTTTCTGTGGTTGTTATTTCTTTGACTGTTACTGTCGTTTTTGTATCCACTTCAATTTCTGGACGATTTACTATTTTTCCTGTTTCTTTTTCAAAATTTTCAATTTGCTCTGAAACTATTTCATCTTTTAGAAACTCATTTATATCTTTTTTCAGTAGTTTTTTAATATTTCCTACTCATTTTTTAATATTTTTTGCTCGTTTTTTAGTATTTTTTGCTCACCCATACATATCTGTATCTTCCAAAGTTGCAGTTAAGCTAACGTTTGGTGTTATTGTTACAGTTGTTTTTAATGGTTTTCCTGTTCTTAGATTTAGAGGTTCAGTTGCTGTAACTCTTGTTGATACACCTTCTACTTTTATTATTGTATTTTCCTTTTTGTTTCGGTTTTTTATTGTATCTTCTACAAAACCTGTAACTAGTTCATCCAAATCTTTTTTAATAGCACCCATTACTTCTTGTGTAGAAGCTATTTCTTTTGGAATAAATATTTCTTCTGTAATTTCTACGTTTGGAATATCTACTATTTCTGGATTTATTTCTGGATTTACATATAATATTTTTTCCGTAATTTCTATGTGTGGTGTTACTGTTGTTATTATTTTAGCAGTAGGCATTCCTGCTTTTACATCTGCTTTTACATCTGCTTTTACATCTGGTTTTACATCTTTATCTGTAGATTTTGTAGTTGGTGTTTCTTTATTTGTATTTGCAGGTTTTGTAGTTGGTGTTTCTGTTGTTCCTGCATCTGACATTACATCTGAGATTGTAGTTGAATATGCATCTGGCATTACATCTGCTATTTCTTCTTCATTTGTATTTACAAGTTTTGGATTTTCAACTTTTGGATCTAATGCTTTTGTAATTCCTAAATTACGTAAATCAGTTGTTAATTCTGTTAGTTTTCTCATAACTAAATCTCTTAACTCTGCTTCTGCTTCTGATCCAATATTTCCTACTCAGAAATCTACATCTCTATGCGCAGTTTTTGTAGTTGTAGTTATTTTAGCAATAGGCGTTATTTTTACAATTGTTTTTCCTAAGTCTAGATCTTCAATTACTTCAACTTCTATATCTACACTTTCTACTTTTGTATCTATTAAATGTGAAGGTATTAATTCTTTAGCTTTAGCTTCTACAAGTTTTTTAATGTCTTCTTTTTCTAGTCCATTTTCAATATATTCTTTTACATCTATATCTACTTCTGCATCTACTTCTTTATCTGCATTTGGATTGTTTGTTTTAAAACCTTCTACTAAATCAGTAAATGTTTTTGATACTAAATCAGCTTCAATTTCTTTTGAGCGTCAACTAACTATTAAAGTTGGTTTACTGAAATCATTGTTGGGATTTCATCAAAATCTGCCTCAATCTTTAATATCTTCTTTTAATATTTGGTGGATGTCTCAATCTTTTGTTAATTCTTTATCGATTTTAACTTTTTTCACTTCTAATCCAGCATTTTTTAAAGCTGGATAAATATTTTCTGCTGTGAAAGATTTGCTTTGTAAATTCTCAAATATTTTTCCAACTACTTCATCTGTAAACATGTTATCAAATTCATCATCTGTTGGAGGCATTGGAAGTGTTAGACCTTCTAGACCTTCTAGACGTTTTCCTCTGGTTGTATATAACATGATAGGGTATTTTCCAAAATCAGTTTCTAGATTTGTTCTTGGATCACCATGAGGTCCATATTTTTCAGCGATTACACCATTGGTACCAGCTCCAGTATATTTGGCTTTAACTCCATGTTTTTCTGGAGATTTAATTAAAACATCTTTGATAGCGTTAACAAATATAACGTTTTCTTTTAGACTTTTTCTAAGTTTTTTAACTTGCTTTTTATAAGCTGAGCTGTTTCTAACTTCATCTTTAAAATTAGTTACTTTATCTTCTTTTTCTTCTTCTAAGTTAGCCTCATTTAAAGTTGGCGGTTTCAAACTTTTTAAAGTTTTTTTGCCTTGAACAATTGCACTATGAGTTATTGATTTTTTTGTTTTTTTACCAACGGCATTAAATTCATTTGATGTTTCAAAATATAACCCTGAAGGTAATCTGAAATATTCACTTCCTGTTTGGCTTTTATCTTCTACATCTTGTGAATATTTTGTTAGAGTTTCTTTTAAAGCAGTTGCGTGTTCATAATCTGATCCTGCATATCCAATTTTAAAAGTTCCTTGGAGCTCTGCTCCTTTTGTAACTGAAGGTCTCTTTGTTATTTCTTCAGATTTTTTAATTTCTGTTACAACTTCTGTTGTAGATGCTTTTTTGATATCTTTTTTATTTTTTGTTGCTATAAAAGCACCTGATACTACTGTTACAGCTGTTGCAGCTGTGATTATTTTTTTTGTTTTGTTTTTCATTTTTTTATTTTCCTTTTTTTTGTATGTTTGTTTTTTTTTTTTTTTGTTTGTTTGTTTGTTTAATAAATATTTGTACTTTTTGATTTTGTTCCTTTCTTTATTTATATAAATACTTTAACACAATTTTTAAAAAATTACAAGTTTTTTTTTATTTTTAAATATATTTTGCTCATTAATCCCTATTAAAAAAGCTAAACAAAAAAAAACACTTCAAGATGAAAAAAGTGTTTTTGTTTTGATATTAAATGTTTTGAAAGGTTTCTTAATGTTTTGAAAGGTTTCTTATACATTATTACATTAAATACAATACAGTACAGTAGTCCCGGCTGGAATTGAACCAGCAATCTCCCCCTGAATAAAAGGCGTGTTAATCATTACACCACAGGACCTGTGTTAAATCAATTTATAAATATCATATATTAATTTAATTTTTTTTTGTTTAAGTTCTTCAATATCTTTATGAAGTTTTTCAATTTCTTTATGAAGTTCTTTTTTTGTTTTTGTCATTTTTGTTTTATTTTTCTTTTAATAAAACCAGAATTTGATCCAGTTGCTGTTTTAAATCAGCATCTCTTTTTTCTATTCTGTCCAATTTTTCATTGATAAAATCAATTTGGTCTTGTGTCATTTGTTTTTATCCTTTCTTTATTTTTACAATACTATTTTAACATTATTTTTATTCAAATGTAAGTTTTTTTTATTTTTTTATAAAAAAAACCCTTTTTAGGGTCTTTTATAACTTTTTTAAGCTTTTTGGTTTATTATATCTCCAATTTTTGCAGCTTCAAGATCTGCTTCTTCTAAGTTAGCTTCTCTTAGAAATGCATTTTCTAGGTTGGCTTCTTGAAGATTTGCTTTTTGTAGGTTTGCGTCCATAAGTTCTGCTCCTTTTAGATTAGCATCTTCTAAGTCAGCATTTTCTAAATTAGCTTTTTCAAGTTTGGCTTCTTTTAGATTAGTTTCTTTTAGTTTTGCAAATTCAAGGTTAGCTCCTTCTAGGTTAGCTCCTTCTAGGTTAGCTCCTTCAAGGTTAGCATTTCAGCCTTTCTTGGCAAGCTCAACAATTAAAGCTTGAATTTCTTCAATTGTTAAGTTTTCTAAGTTAAATTTTTCTATTAATTTTGTCATTTTTTTTATTTCCTTTTTCTGTTTTTTTGCCACAAAACAAATATAGCACAAAGTCAATTTGACTTTCTAAAAAAAATAAAAAAGCTCATTTGAGCTTTTGGAATACATAAGTTTTGGAATACATAAGAATAGTACCATTCCTAAATATCATATGCATATTAAATATATCATAATTTAATTAAAAAGTCAAAGAAAAAAAAAAAAAAAAGACAAAATTGTCTTTTTAAATTTGTATTGGCTTTTTATAAATAAGCAACTCATGATCAATATCTTTAATTTTTTTAATGTTCATTTTTTCAAAACATTTGTTTGTTATCTCTATAAAACTATACAAAATAAATGAATCATCTCAAACAAATGAGTCATCTCCAATTATTTTTAATTCATTTTTAAAAACTAAATCAGAGATAGAATATCTATGTCCAAATTTTGAACAACCGCATTTATTTTTAATAAGAATTTCAGTTCAATTAGAATTATATTCTCAATCTTTTTTTGTAACAATAAAATGAGAACCAAAGCCATCATTTTCTTTTAAAGTTGCCTCAACATTTATCTTTAAAAAATTATTATTTTTTTCAATAAGCACCAATCCATGCTTTTCTTTATAAAAAGCAATTTGTTTTTTTGTAGCTGATTTCATATTTTTTTTCCTTTTTATTTTTTTTTATCATTCAAAATTTAAATTACATAAGTCATCAGAAAATTGCTGTTTTACAGTATTTTTTGCTATTGCTTCCTGAAGTTGTTGAATTTTGTTAACATCTTTTTTTATTTTTTGTGCCATTAAAGCACCTGATGCAATTGTTGTAACAATTGCAGCTGTTATTATTTTTTTCATTTTTTATTTTGTTCCTTTTTTTTGTTTATAATTGCTCTTGCATTTGCTCTATTTGCTCTATTGCTTCTTTTAATTTTCAGTTTTTAATTAATTTTTGAGTTTTAGATTGAATAACCAACCTGGCAATTTCATAAATAAGATTATCTTGAAAAACTAAATATTCATCATAATCATTTAAGAATTGATCAATAACTTCAACTGCTGATTTAACCAGTTTTTGATTTGATTTTGGGTTTTTTGATTCTATAACCTCCCCAACTTCATCAATGAATTGTTCAATTTCTTGAAGAGTTTCAGGTTTTTTTCCTTTTAAAATATCTCCTATTGACAAAGGAGGTTTGCAAAAGTCAGATTTTTTATATTCTTCAATATATATTGTCATACCTTTTTTAAAATCTTGAAGTTCTTTAATTTTTTGTGTATTTTTTTTTATTTTTTGTGCTCCAAAAGCACCTGTTGCAATAGTTACAGCTGTTACAGCTGTTGTAATTATTTTTTTCATTTTTTATTTTTATTTTTTTCCTTTTTATTTTTTTTCTTTTTTTTCAAAATCTTTGATGATTTTTTTGATTTCTTCTTTTGTTGAATTTCTTAAATTTTTAAGAAATTCATTTTTAAGTTTCATTCCAAAAAAATCTCTAATGTTTTGCTCCACTTTTTTGAAGCCTAAAATTAGCTCTTCTTGTTCTGCAGTTAAGTTTTTGTTTGTTGTTTTTTTCATTTTTTATTTTTCCTTTTTGTTTATTTTTTTTATTTTTGATATAGAAACCTTTCAATTTCTATATTAATATTATAGCAACTTTTTTATAAATGTCAAGTGTTTTATTGATTTTTTTTTATAATAAAAAAGGCTTAAATGCTTTTTTGTCTGGCTTTTAGCCCAGTTTTACTCATAATTTTTTTCCATAGTTTCCAATTTTCTAAAAAAAAAAAAAAAAAAAAAGACAAAATTGTCTTTTTAAATTTGTATTGGCTTTTTGTTTTAATTTTTAAATGCAGTCTTTGCAGCCATAATCAGTGCAATTTTTGATTATTTCCACCAATCTTTTAGCCTGCACTTGGGTATAGCCTAATTTTTTAGCTGTTGATACAAATGTTGAGGTTCAACTGTTAAAATTCATAAGATCATTTCCTGTTTTTCAGTCTTCTAGGTTTGCTGATACATTTAAGCAGCCTAGATTTTTTATTTCTCATTTAGTTTTATTGATGATTTTCATTTTTTATTTTGTTCCTTTTTTTTTTTTTTTCATTCTTGACATAGAAACCTTTCAATTTCTACATTAATATTATAACATTTTTTTTATTAATGTCAAGTGTTTTTTTTATTTTTTTTTATAATAAAAAAGGCTTAAGTTAGCCTAATTTTACTCATAATTTTTTATTGTAATCTCCTTTGACTACCTCTCCATGATAAAACTTTTTAATTCATTTATCTTGAAGATCAAAACCACCATTAATCTCATTTTGAAAGATTGACATTTTAAGTTTTATGTTCTCAAAATGTTTAATCAAAGTTTTATTTTTTGCTCCTGCTTTTTTAGCAGCAAAAAATTTGCTTATTAATTCTTTCAAAATTTGAGTTTGCTCTGCTTTTTTTGTCATTTTTTTTGTCATGTTATTATTCTCCTTTTATATATTTCTCTTGAAGATTAGCTCTTCTTGCTTGAGCATTTTTAAAATTTGCTCATTCAATATTTGAGTATTCTAAATTGACATCTCCAGCCTTTGCTCATTTTGCCTTAGCAGCTGCAAAGTCTGCATTTCTAAAATCAGCTCCATTTAATTGAGCTTTTTCAAATTTTCCCCCTCAAAGATTAGCTCTTTTAAGGTTGGCATCTCTAAAGTTGGCAAATTCAAGATTTGCCCCTTCTAAATTGGCATTTCAGCCTTTCTTAGCCAGCTCAACAATTAAAGCTTGAATTTCTTCAACTGTTAAATCTTCTAAGTTAAATTTGTTAATAAGTGTTTGTGTTTCTGTGTTTGTTTTCATTTTAATGTTCCTTTTTTTTTACTTTTTATTTTTCTCAAGCTTCTAATTCTTTGATAGCTTCTTGAAGCTTAAAGTTTTTAATTAATTTTTGAGCTTTAGCTTCAATAATTAAAGCTGCAATTTCATTGAAAAGTTCATCCTGAAATGCTAAATATTCATCATAATCATTTAAGAATTGATCAATTGCCTGTATTGCTCTGTTAATTTCTTTTTTATTTGTTTTTGGGTTTTCTAAAAGCTCCCCAATTTCATCAAGAAAAAGCTCAAATTCTTGAAGAGTTTCTGGTGTTGTGATTTTTGCCATAATTATTGGCCTCCTTCCATTCTTGCCTTTGTTTCTGCAAGAACTGATTTAATTCTATTATTGAAATCTTGCTCAAATTCACCTGTGAAATTGTCCATAAACAGCTCTACAAGTTCAACAGCTTTAAGAAATCATGCTCTGTTGCTTACATCTTCAGCTGCCCCTTCTATTTTTAAATTTGCTTCCAGTCTAGTTAAAACTAAGAAGAAATTTCTAAAAGTTTGTTCAGTTAATTTATTGTTCATTTTTTTTGTTCCTTTTTACTTTTTATTTTGGCCTGGATTTTAATCCAGCTTTTTATAGAAACCTTTCAATTCCTATATTAATATTATACATTTTTTAAAAACAATGTCAAGCATTTTTAACCTTTTTTTGTGATTTTTTTTTAAGAGGCTTAAATTATTTTTGCTAAAAGCCCTTAAACAAGGGGTTTGGAGACTGTTTTAAAAAATGTTTAGTCTTTACTTTTTTTTTTAAACTTAGATATATTTTTTTATATTTAAAATTAAGTTAATGAGATACGGATTTTTAAAAATATTTAAGCTCAACTTTTTGCATGTTCTTTAGATTTAATAATAATAATAATAATATATATATATATATATTAGTTATTATTTATAAAAATATCAGAGTTAGAAATCAGTAAAATTGGGTAAATGAAAAAAGTTTTAAAACCTAAGTAAAAGTAAAAAGTTGAACTTTTAGGTTTTTTGCTTAACCTTATTTATTTAAATCATATTTTACCTTGAAATTTATTTTTTAAATACTTATATATTATTTATATAAATATTATTTTCTTATGAAAATACCTTAATTTCTTCTAGTTTTTAATGGGGGTGCTTTGAAATGGTTTTTTGATAGGGGACCTGGTCTGGGAGGAGTGTTTATTAGCAAACCCACCCCTACCTTAAAAAAAAATATCCCACCAAAAAATATGCTATAATAAAACAAAAGGAAAATAACAAAATGAACAACTTAATTAAGAAATACCAAATCAGCGAAAAAGAACAAAAAGAAATAACAGCATTATGAAAAAAACATGAAGAAGTAGTAGCAGAAGCAATAGCTCGAATAAATAACGACAAACCATTAACTAACTGATTACCTGATTACCAAAAAAAAAAAAAAAAGATAAAGAAAAATAAACAATATGGAAATAATAGAACTAACTCTAAGCCAATGAATAAATAAAGAAATAGAGCTAGGAAACCTTCTACCAAAAAAAGAGCCCGGCCAAATCCAAAAAATTCTAGCGATGTCAAAAATATTCGACGCCCTATCAAAATCGGCCTTCTATCTAGCTCACCAAGACTTCGAAAGACTTAGTTGAACCGAAGAAGAGTTTTTAAGACAGACCAAAATAAATCCGCATCCAGAAAACGTAAAGCTAGCAAACAAGCCGATGCCGGCCTCGTACTCTACAGGCGATTTAGTTTTAAGAAAAATTCTAGAAACAAAAGATCTGCTAGGAGCGCCCTTTTCTCAGAAGGACTGACTAATCTTTTTAAACGCTCATCCCTCGATAAAAGTTTTTCTAGACACTCACCGCTCTATCTACGACCAAGAAGACGCCCTAAAACTATGAAATCAAACAATCAACAAAGAAGAGCTCTTAAAAGCTAGCGACATCAAGCTAATGGAATCGGTAATGAACAAAGCTCAAGCCAATATCGAAAAAGTTCTTTCGTCAAACATCAACAGAAGAAGCGGCTTCATAATTCCGACCTATCTAAACGACGTCGAAGACAAAGATCTGGCTTCGGCCTATAAAGCAAAAGAAAATCTAAAATTAGCTCTGGAAATGACCTACGACGACGAACAGGTAAACAAAAGATTAAGAAAGATAGAAGATAGATAAAGCAATGACAAACATGCAAGAACAAGAACTTAAAGAATTTAGAAAAGAAATTAAAGAAGATATTAAAGAAATAAAAGATAGAGTAAAAAAAATAAATGAAGAAAAAAATGAAGAAATCGAAAAAGTTATTGAAGATAAATTTGGAAAAGTTATAAAAGATAAATTCGAAAAAAAGAAAGAAGATATTAAAGAAAAACTTAAACTTAAAGATGTTGAAGAAGTTAAGATCTATCTAGAAAAACTTGAAGATATTTTAATAGAAGGGTTTTCGGAGTTTTTGAAGTGAATTTTAAAAGAACAAAAATAAACAAAAAAATGTTTCACGTGAAACAAAAAAAATAGCGGAAAAGAAAAGATAATGAGATTCGTAAAAACATCGCAAACAAAATTCGTTGAGTTTAATCCTGACGTCAAAGACGCACAGGGCAAAAAAATCTTTAAGTTTAGTCTGAGTAAAGAGGCCGTTAACTGTCCGGGAAAGACTTGTAAGGGAGTTTTAGTTAAAAAGCCTTTAAGCGGCTGAGTCAATAAATGTTTAAGGTGCGGCTATAAAATTAATTTCTTTACGCCGACAATCGCTCAGCAACTTTTAAGTCTGATTCAAAATAAGTTATTAATTTCGGTGACCGGAACAGGGGCAGGAAAAACTGCAGCAAACGCCGCAAGCGTTATTAATCATGCTTTATCCACTCCTTCGGCGACAATAATCGTTATGGCTACAGACCAAAGACAGCTTTATTCGGTCGCTCAAGAAGAGCTAAAAAAACATATTCATTCAGATTATAAAGGGACGATTTGGAATAGAGATAAATGAGTTTTAGCTAATAACTCGATGGTTTTATTTATGTTACCTACGAGGATAGAGGCATTAAAAGGATATTCGGCTTCTTTAATTTGGTTCGTCGAGGCTCAGGGTTTTGACGAAGAGTTTTCTCATGAGGCGACCAACAGGCTAAGGTCTCAGGCGGCCAAGACTATAGATCCGACTTCGAGAATAAGATTTAATCAGATAGGTGAATTGATTGAGTACGCTCAGGATAAGGCTCAGCTTATTTTAGAGATCAATATTAAGTCTGATTCTTGGACGATCCAAAATATCGCTCATCGGGCGCACACCTTTATCGCCTCTAAAAGTGTTTGTAAATACTTAGGAGTTAAAGCTTATTTTAACGTAGTAAAGCCGATAGAAGAAGACGGCTTTATTAAAGATATTGTCGCCTTTTATTTTACTCCGGAAGAAAATCCTTATTTAACGGAAGAAAGAAAAGGGGAAATGAGAACGGGTAAAGATAGAGAGTATTCTGATCAAGAGTATTGAGCAGACTCGCGAGGTAAGGTAGGTCTAGCTTTTCCAGACGTCACAAAATCTATTGTCTCTTGAGAGCAGATAGAAGATTTAGAGTATTGAAAAGAAGATAGCGACTGATATTTTATAGAGAGCTATGATTTCGGACTTTCGCAAGCAGGAGACAAGTCGGCTTATTCAATCGCAATCTATAATCCCTTGGAAGGTAAGCTTATTTTTATAGGAGGATTTGTCGCAAATTTCGATAATCTTTCTTTAGAGTGAGAAGAGATTTGAAACGAAAGAAGAACTTTAAGATGGACTAGAGAGAAACAGTTTAGGTTCGTTTGTGATCCGACAGGTTTTAATAGTCGCAAGACTAAAACAGCTGCAGATTCTATGGCCTCTTTATTTATCGAAAACGGATTTTATGAAATGGAGCCGGCTTACGGCTCTAACTCAAAGTCAAAGAGCTCTAAAAGTGTTGAGGTCTCTTATCTAAGGCTTAAACAATTGATGGACCAAAGACAAGTATTTTTGACGCAAAGATTTTACGATTCAGGTTTTAAAGAAAATTTTGAAAAATATAAATTCTCTAGCAAAAATTCAAAAAGTCATAAAGCCGGAAAATTAGAGGATAGAAACAACGACGGAATAGACGCTATGCGTTATAGTATTTTGCAATTGCCGTTAGGTTCTAACATTATAAGCAAAAATATATTACAATGTATGAAAGCAAAAATTAAAAAAAATAATGGCCAACAACAAACAGCTTACCGCTTATTGCAAGGCCAACATAAACAGGAAACTAAAAGAGTGTTTCAAAATAAAAAAACTAATATTTTTGGATTATAAAGGAATAAAATGTTTAAATTTTTTAAAAAAGAAGTAGAAAAACTTTATCTAGATAAAGATAAATTAAAGGCGCAAGAAATGTTTTTAAAAATTAGAGACGACGTAAGATATTTAAGTCCGGCCAACGTTTCGATTTTATATAATAAAATGCAAAAGGATTATCAAAAAGTTTTTAAGCAATTAGAAAGTTTTTCAAAACTTAATCAACAGCAAAACTTAAAGCCTAAAAAAGTTAGAGCTTTTGTTATTAACGCCAAAGGTCAGCTTGTAAATAAAAATAGACTTAAAGAGTTTAAAAAGGTTTTTAAAACTGATATCGACATAAAAGGAAGCGCTAATGAATAAAAAGCAGATTATGGATTTAGATCTTTTATATTTAAAAGAATCAAAAGAAGCTAAAAAAATAAATGAAGAGTTAAGCACTTTTTATAGTGTTGAAGAACTGGCTTTAATTAAAGAGCATAAAGACCAATATCCTTGGGCAAAAAAAACTAACGATTTATTAGTCGAAAGATTAAACATTTTAGAAGAGCAGCTTTCTTCTTTTTCAAAAGATCCAAAATTCGACGTATTTAATAATCCGATTTTAACTACTAAAAAAAATCATTTGTATAACGTTTGTTCTATGCGCGCGGCTATGGTTGCAAGTGATGAATACGTTATTAAGTTTGAGCCGGCCAGAGAAAAAGATATAGAGGCAGCTCGGGTTTTTGGCTTGATTTTTAATGAATGAACAGAAAAAATAGATCTTTCATATCATATTAACTCGGCAATAGCTCGTTCAAGATTTTCAACTCACGCTATTGATTTAATTTTATTTAAAACACCTCAGGAGGCTGGTTTTGAAGATGATAGTTCATATAACTTTTTAGAGATTACTCAGCTTAATCCAAAAAACGTTATGCAAGACCCTAGCGCAATCGAAATAGAGCAAGCTAGATTTGTTTATGATATTTCTAAGACTACTTGGTCTGAGATTGTAAATAGCAAAGTTTTAGGTAAAAACAAACAACTTTTAGAGTATCTTCAAGATAAAGTTTCTGAAAGTGTTGTTAAAGAAAAATCGACCGCTTTTAACTCAGAGTTTAGTACTGCAAGAGATGAAAATGTTAGAAATGAAAAAAACATCGCTAATATTTTAGGTATTAACTTATTAAGAAGATGATATATCAAAAACAAAGGTAAAAGTAATCAGGAGTGTTGAGTAGCTTATTTTATTGGAGAAGATATTTTGTTAAATCATCACAAAGTTAGAAACCAACATATTCCGATGGCTGTTTATAAAGAATATAATGAACCTCAATCATTTTACGGTTCTTCTAAGGCTATACAATTAGTTTCTCATTCGGCTGTTATTAATGCTTTATCAAGACAAATTGACCAAAAAGCTATTCAGGGAGTTAGTTCTATTTTGGTAGCAAACGGTTCAACCGGAATTACTGCCGAAGAAATTAAGATTGCTATGTCTAATCCTAATGAAAACTTTATTATTATTGATGCTGATGAGCAAACTCAAATTCATAATGTTATTAATACTGTTGACCTTTCAGGTATTAATCAAAATGCTATTATTATGTATAACAATTTAGTTGAAGAGTTTTATAAGCAAGGTGGTATTAATCAGCAAATGGTAGGCGACTTACAATCGCAACAAACTCAATCAGCAATCGCAAGAGCTAACTCACAAGCGACTATCGAGATTAAATCGACTTTACCTAACATTGAAAAAGCGGTTAAAAGAACGGCCGCAATTATTGCTAATTATATTCAAACAAACACAGAGACTATTAAAAAATATTACACAAAACAAATTAAAAAAATAAATCTTGATCCAGCGACACAATCTTCAAGACCTTTTGAATTTGAAGCGGTTGATTTTGATAAAATTAAAGAAAAACATGTTGATTTAATTCCGAAAGTAAAAGCTATTCCAAAAATGGATAGAGCAGAAATCACTAATCAAGTTAACATGTTATTAAGTCTTTCGGCTCAAGGAGATATTGGTGTACCTATTTCTTATCTGCTAAAAGAAATATTTAAACAAATGCCTTGAATTGATGATGCTTTAATGAAGATAGAACAAAAAAACAAAGAAAATGTTGCTGATATGATTTCTCCTATTGCAGATAATGTTGCAAATTATACGATGGCAGATGAAGACCAAAGAACTCCGCAGCAAGTTTTGGATGAACAAACTCAATTCGCCTACGATACATTAAATTCTCCGGCTAATTCTTCGGTACCAAGCCAAGAAAGTGCAATGAATAATCCGATGGCTCAAATGGATAACAAAATGCCTATTGGATAAAAAAAACAAAACACATAATGTGTTTTTTTGTTATTATAATGTTGAGAAAATTTAAAAGTCTGGCAGTCTTTTATTTTCCATCTTCTCAAACTGCCCAAAAATAAGGAGAAACAAAATGGAAGATAAAAATATAAATCCAAACTCAAATGTAGAAGAGCAAGAAAAAGAAACTTCTACATCAGAAAAAAATTCTGAAAAAGAAACTTCTACATCAGAAAAAAATTCTGAAACAGAACCTTTAAGCAAAACGGCTAAAGACTGAGCAGAATTAAAAGCAACTCAAAAGGAAAAAATTTCCCAAAAAGATAATGAGATTGCTAGATTAATGCAAGAAATTGAATCATTAAAAAACAATAACCAAGACAAAGGTAACCAACTTAAAGTTCCAGAAGAATTTGCTGAAATTATGCAACAACAAAATCAAAAAATGGAAGAAATGTATAAAGCTTTTAATTCTAGATTAGAAGATCAAAATCTTTTGATTAAAGCAAAAGAAATTAATGAAATGAAAATGAAGCAAGGTCCAGTTTTAGAAAAATTTGGAATTAGCTTTGATAAAGCTCAACAATTAATTGATCAAAATCCTGAATTTGGAAATGATTTTGAAAAATTATTAGGGCATTATTTAATTTCACAAGGAACTGAAAAAATATCTAAAATGTTAGCTGAAGGCTTTACGCCAAACGTAGAAGGCGGTGGCATAATAGATGAAGCCGCAAAAGAGGCAGCTTTAAAGGCTGCTCAAAGTAAAGCTAATGAAAAGAAAATAAAAGCGGCAGTTGCAAATATTGTTGCCAAGGATTCTAGCTTAACATTAAAAGAAAAAGAAAAATAAAATTAAAGGAGACCATTTAATATGGCAAATATGAATTATAGTGCAGATACAAAAATTACAAAAAATATAAATGTATCTGCTACGTTTAATGACATTGATTGATCCAAGACAATCGAAGAAATATTTTCGACTACTGTTGATAACAGGTATAAATTAGTTGATATTGTTGTTGACGGCGTAATTAGCAAAATGGCAAATTCAGGTGGAGGAGCTAGTGAGTTTCAAACAACTATCACTACTTTTATACCATCTGATAATGCAATTCACGATATTAATTATGACGCAATATCTTCAGGTGAGGCGTTTACATTAGGAAGCAAAAAGACATCAGTAGGGTTTACAAAACACCACACGTATTCTTACATGACAGAAGATACATTTGCAAACTATCAATACGCTGTTGAATGAAGAGCGGCAGCTATGACTGAAGTTGTTAGAAAAGTTAGAGCTCATGAAGAAACAAAATTAAAAGCGACACTTATTGCTACATCAACAGCAATTCCAAAAGTGTATGCAAACAACAAAACATCAGTTTCTGAACTTAGCTCAACTTCACCAATTACTTGAGCAGTTTTGAAAAAAGCAAAATATTCACTTGAAGATAGCAAGTTATCTACAAGTGTGGCAGGTCAACAAGTTATTGACCCAATTGTTGGATTTAAAGGAGGAGATGATTTCTTAGCAGTTATTTCTAAAAAAGCAAAAAGACTTTTGCTTGAAGACGATGATTTCTATAAATACTTCTTACAAGATAGATCCGCAAAAACTGAGGCTCAAAAAGAAGAATTAATCGCAACTTATTGAGGAATTAAATTAGCAACATTTAATACAGAGTTTACTATCACAAGCGGTGCAGATAAAGGTTCAGTAGCCTTAATGCTAGGTGGGAAACAAACAGTTAGAAGAGTTCAATGAGCAGAAGGTCAAGGAATTAAAAACAATCAATTTTATGCTTATGACCACCAATCTAAACCATTGGGTTCAGACAACGCTGACATAGCAAACAACCTTGCTTGAGTAGTAGGTTGAAAAGGTTATACAGGATTTGCTGTTACTAAACCACAAAATGCAAGAGTAATTATATACTCATACGAAAACTAATAGAAAGGTAATATAAAATATGAAAAGTATTTTTCAAAGGTCAGCTTATAAAAAAGTTCAAGAAAACTTAAAAGCAGCTGAAAAAGAATTTTCAAAAGTTGAATGAAACTTAGAAAACCTTACAAAAGCTATTGATAAAAACAAAAATCTTTTAGATAATCCTAGTCTTTTAAGTGAGGCAAAATTAAAAAGCGCTCAAAAAGTCAAAGTAGAATTAGGGACAAAATTAAATCAACTTCAACAAGACAAAGCAGAAGCACAAGCAAAAGTTGATAAAGCTCAGGCAGAGTTTGATAAAGTAGTTACAGAATTAGAAGAAGCAGAAATTGCAAAACTTCAAAAAGTATCGACAAATACAGAAGGAGCAGCTACAAAAGCAAAAGTAAATGCTAGTTCTGAATTATCTAAAACAATTAAACAAGATTTTGATAATGCAAAAGCAATATTAAAAACAGACGGAGTTTCTATTGTATATAATGCATCAGCTGCTGGAAGATTTGGTGATTTCTTTACACACCAAATTGGAGATACAATTTATCAATTTGTTAAAGGCAAAACAACAAAAGTATTGCCATCACATAAAGCTGAATTAGATTTTATGTTTGGATATACTGATAAAGACCCATTCGGTTTATATATAGCTAACGGAAGAAAAGAATTAGTTGCCGAAGAAATTTAGGCTACAAATAAAACCCACCAAAAAGGTGAGTTTTTTTTATATAATATAAATAGAATGTCTACACAATTTACAGGAAAAATAGATATTGAAGTTAAAGATTGGTCGGATGCAAATTTAAGACCAAAATACTTAACAGATATTTTTATTTTTAATAAAATCTATCAAAAAATTGAATTAGTATCTTGAGATTTTGCTCAATCAGCTTTATTGACTTCTAGGTCTGAATTAGATTTAACAAAAATTTATGAAATCCCAGAAGATATTTACCAAGCAAAAAATGAATATCCATCTTATGGAGAAGTAGATTTTAATGCTACTGTTTTAGCAGAAGATAGCTCAAAAGTTACTCTTGACTTAGATGTGTGAAAAACAATATTAATTAAAAACCCAATTAGCTCTATTGTACAAATAGCTATAAATAGAGCTGAAACTGACGAGGTAGATTTAGAAGATCCAATTACATTAAAATCAGCTTTTGTTAAGTTTATTGGTGAAATGTCTGTGGCTAACCAAAATATAAAATTACCTTTTCCGATAATGGACGCTTCAGGAGATATTGATATAACTAAAACATATTCTCCTTTTAAAACAGTTACAATCTCAGGAAATATTCTTGAAACATTTTTTACTTATTATATTGTAGATAGATTAGAACCAGTTATCGCTAAGCAATTTATGGATGAATGAATTGCTCTTAAAAAAAATATCGCGGCTAACCCAACAGATTATATTAGTGAAACAGCTTATTTAAAAACTTCTAAAAATAGTAGAATTATGAATGTTTTAAAACAAAAAAGTCTTGGAGTAAATATTTAAGATATGGCAACAAGAACAACGAGAGTATCATCAACAGCTCCACCAACTAGAAAAAGTCAAAATATAATTGTTTCTGATTTTTCTGGTGGCGTAAATCCCTTAGACTCTGGAATACCATTTCAAGATAACCAAGGAACTGAATATTTAAACGCTGAATTTAACCAAGACGGTTTATTTGTAAAAAGAAGAGGTTTTCAACAAATAAAACTTGCAAAAAATGCAGAACCAACTGAGTCAAGTACACATAATATAAAAATTATTGATATGCATATTCAACTAGCTTCTTTGGTTGAGGTTTTAACATCAGGCGATAATGAGGGTGTAACTGTTGCTCCTTGAAAATATATAGTTATTCAAAAAACGCCTAAAATACCGGCAATTAATTCTAAAATTATTAGACAATTGATGGTTTATGATGTTCAAAATGGAATTTATAAAGTCGCTAAATATAAAGGTTGAAATGTTAAAGCTGAGCCTTATAAATACTTAGATATGTCTTATCAAGGTGTTTCTGCAGAGAATCCATCTACAGGGGTCATCTTTACGGTATCTGGAAGTGCATCTACATCGATGGATTATTTATATATTGGTGAAGAAAATATTTATAGTAATGTAGAATGAGAATATTCTTTAAACAAAGAAAATACTGAAACTAATTCTGATGCTACATTTTTTACATTTAAAGATATTAACTATATTAAATGTGGGTCTAATGAGTTTAGCGAAGATAAAGAATATTTTTTATTAGAACACTTAGAAAATGAAGGTATTGATAAGTTTAAACAAGTTAAACCAAAACAAACAACCGTAGCCGAAGAGTCTGTATTAGGTTGAAACTTATTTAATGGATTTGTTTATCAAACTAAAGTAAATCAAAGGGCTGATTGAAAATCAGTAATTAATTGAGGTAGCAAAAATAAAGGGCTTAATGTAGTGTGTAATCTATTAGGTTCAGAACTACCATTTATGTATCCAGTCTCAACTAGTACACAACCCTCTATATATATAGTAGAAGGTGTTAGAACTAACCACCCAGGAGCGCAGCCAGGAAACAAAATATTAAACATTTCTCTAATTGACCCAGTTGATAAATTTGAAATGTGAGCAGATTATACAGAAATACCTAACAAACGAACTTGAAGTTATAATGATTATATTTCTTCTGATTCTTATAATGATGTTGGCCGAGTTTATAGATTAAATGATGATGGAACAGAGCAAGAAAAACCAGAAGAGAAGTATTACGAATTAATTTTCCCCTATACATATCACAACATGTTATATGATGTTGCAAAATTTACAATAATTGGTCATCTTGAACGTGGTCAAAAGGTGGTAAAAAAGGCATATAATAAGGTTAAATCATTTACTATTACACCACTTGAATGAAGAACTGATTTAGATACAATTTTTAGGTTTAAATATAGAACACCTGATGGCGTAGGAAACCAACATGACTATACATTTTCATCAGATAAAAAAGAAGCACAAGCTAACTTCATTTCTATGGGGATAAATCCAGAAGCTTATGCAGATGCTCAAGACTTAAAAGCTTTATCTATAACTAATAAAATGTTTTCTGTGGGAAACTATGTTGCTTATATGACTGATAAAAGAATATGATTTTCAATGCCAAGGTTTATTAATTGAGTTCCGCATAACTTTGATTTGGAGTTTCCGCTTAAAGACCCAAATGATAAACTTATAGGGACAGCTTATTTACACGGTCAATTAGTTGTGTTTTCTAAATTTTCTACATTTAGAGTTCCAGGACAAACTCCTTCTATTGCAGCGAGTGAAGGACAAGATACATTTAGAATTGAGCCATTAGATTTTGGACAAGGTGCCTTAACAAAAGATGCTATTGTTTCGTTAGAAGACCAAATATTTTATTTAGCAAGCAGCGGGATTAGAAGACTATTTAGACTTCAATGAGGAATTGATAATTATAATTCTAAATCAGTTGATAATAAAATTAAAAATCAGTTACAATTAGGTAAAAATAATAACTCGCAAGCTAAGGCGACAGTTTATCAAGACCAACTAATAATTTATATACCATCAGCTAACAAAATATTTGTCAGAGGTAAAAGTTTACCGGGAGCTAAAAATAGATGAACTGTTTGGGAAACTGAACTATTAAAAGACAATAAACCATTTTATGGTATTAAATCTAGCTCTTCAACAAGACAGGTTTATTTTAATTTTGATGGACGTATTTATCAATTAGGAGATAATCAATACTATGATGGAAAAGTAAATGCCTTAGAGGCAGATCAAAAACTTTATGAATGTCGTTGAA
This sequence comes from Mactra quadrangularis, assembly GCA_025267735.1. Lineage (NCBI taxonomy): Eukaryota > Metazoa > Mollusca > Bivalvia > Venerida > Mactridae > Mactra > Mactra quadrangularis. The sequence continues at coordinate 58,933 of JAMOLF010000039.1, forward strand.
CATCAGGACTATTAGATGGTGGAAAACCTGAGTCTGATAAAAAATGAAATAGATTAAAAATTAACACTTATATTCCAGGAAAAATTGGAACTGAATTAAATGTAAAGGCTTATGTTGGAACAAAAGGTGGATTTGATGTTATAAATAAAACCAAGGTAGAGTTAGAAGCTATTAATGAAGAAGATGTAGTAAAAGAAATTAAACCACCAACACTTGATTTTAATGCTGGGACATCATTAAATTCAGACTTTACAGTTGGTGTTTCAAGAGTAGGAAATGACCAAGTTCCTATTAGGGCATTAAAATTTAAAAACAAATTAAAAGGTCCGTATTTAACATTAGAATTATTTACTAAAAACAATAAACCATTTATGCTTTCATTTGTTTCAGTAAAATTCAAATACAAAAAATCAAGTTATAAAGAAAGGATAAGATAAATATGGCAAATATTAATAAATTATCACAATCAAATTTTCAATTTGTTGATGGTCAACAAGTTACTCATATTGATTTAAATAACAAAGTAATAGGTCTTTTGGTAAAAATCAATCAAGTAATTGAAGAACTTAATGCAATTGATTATTTTGGAGACAAAACAGTTTTAGCAAATACACTTAATGAATTAGAAAAAATAAAACAATATTTTGAAGGTTTAGATATAGAAGCTTTAAGATCAGATTTTGAAGCTAATAGACTTTTATCAATAGCTAACAAAACCTTAGCAGATGCAAACCAACTTTTATCAACAACAAATAAAACTTCAATAGAAACAAACCAAACTTCAATAGAAGAAAATAAAACTTCAATTGATACAAATAAAACTTCAACACAAGAAAATAAAGCTTCAATAGAAGAAAATAAAACTTTAATAGAAATAAACCAAATTTTAATTAATACAAATAAAACTGATATTAGTAATTTAACTTCACAAGTTGCAACTAACAAAGATATTCAAGATATTAAAAACACTTCACAAGATAATAGAATTACAGAACTGGTAACATTATTTAATACCATTGATACTTATGTTGAATTTGATGAAAGCACCGACGCTCAAACAATTATTGTAAGAGTAAATGATACTCTTGATACAAAAGCTGAGTGAGAAACAAATATGCAAAGAATTGTGCTAAAAACAAATAAAGTATATTCTTCTTCAAAAACTATTGTTTTAAAAGTTTTTAAAGGTCTTGGAAATCTTGATGATAATTCTTTACAATTTACATCTGATATAGAAGTTTATGATTTAGCAACTGCTGAAATTAAAACATCAGGGACACTTGTTCAAGGTAATTCTTATATAGTAAATTGAGATGAAATTACAAATAAAATGCGACTTGTCTTAGAAGAAAAAAATGCAACAGCAGTAGTAACTGCTTTATCATCAAGAGTAGATGTTCTTGAAGATAAAACAATAACCAATTTAGCAACAATAAACTCAGTTAAACAAACAGCGACTGATAACACTGCATCAATTAATACAAATAAAACTTCAATAGAAGCAAATAAAACTTTAATTGATACAAATAAAACTTTAATTGATACAAATAAAACTTCAATTGATACAAATAAAACTTCAATAGATGCAAATAAACAAACAGCGACTGATAACACTGCCAAAATTGATGAAAATAGAAGTAATATTATTAGTTCATTTTTAAATATTGGTAAAGGTAATGCTTATTCTGAAAGTACTAAACATGAGCTTGACCATTTGGAAAGTGTGGTAGGTTTTTCCAATAATAATCTAATTGATTTTAATGGTAAGATTGCTGGTAGACAAAGCGATTATTTCCTTCACGGTGCCGGTAAAGATTTAATTGTTAATGATGCATTATTTAATAATGTTGTTGGATTGTTTAAAGATTATGTTGCTGCTTTTAATCAAGTTGAAATGGATAACGTGACTTCAATTGTTTATAAGGTTGAAAATTATGACCCTAACAGTGTTGGTGGAATTAATAAAATGTTTAACTTTATTTTAGAAGGTTATTCACAAGTTGTTGATCCTACAAAGTTTATACTTAGTTTATTCAATAATAAAACAATTAATTTAATATTTAACTATGATAAAACTACCGGTATATTAAAAGTATATCTTTATACAAATGAAGCCGATGTCTACCCTCTAAACTCAAAATGTCATTACTTCGAATATGCTAATGAAACAGCCAACTATCTTCGAGGAGATTATTCAGCCGAGGTAAATAAAATCTTTACAGATAATGGTGGTAAGATTTCAGGTGAAGCAATTGTTGCTGTTGATGGTGAAGATAAACCTCTTAAAGAAGCTTTCACTGGCGGTGGTGGATTTAGTCGAAAACTTGTAGCTTCAGGTATAATTCCTAAGGGTGACTACGTCCATTATTTTCGTAATATAGATGGGTTAACACTTGGTGATTTCTTTCAAGTAGAGGTTATGACAGGTCGTGATACTAGGGTTATTACACCCATACTTGAATTAAAATCAGAGTGGTTGGGGGAGCGTCAATTTGTACTTTATTCAGATTATCTCAATTACAAATGAACTGAATATGGAACAGAGGTTGTTAGACAACATGAAGGTACGATTTATGTTGGAACACATCAAGGTCTATATGATATCGATAGAGTAGTGAACATATACAAAATAAATTAATTAAAAAAGGAAAAATAATATGATAAATAATATAAAACTAATAAATGCGATAGATATTTTAACTCAAAAATTAACCGAAGATAATATTATGTTCGTAGTTCGTGCTAATAGATTAGATAGACTAAACGATGCTGTTGGTGATTTTGCTAATGGGTTTAGTATTGAGACTTTCGTACGAAAAAAGGATGAGCACGATATCATAAAAGATAATGGCGATACATTGAAATTTTTCTTTCTTAATCCATACGCTAGAACTTGAACGGTTAACTCACCGGGTGAAAGTGATAGAAATGATGTTTTCGATAACGGAATTGTTAGAAATAAAGATGTTCACGATGGCACACTTAGGGATGACTTAAAAGCTGCTGTAATATTTGATGTTGACAATCCTAACGAGTGCTATCTTGATGCTTCTAAACTATTTAGCGAAGAAATGAAACTTAATAACGTTGATAACTTGGGATTGGTTCGTCATAAAGGTCATGTTGCTACACCTCAAAGAATAGCTATCACCAATTACCACAACCAAATCCAAATCACAAATGATAACGACTTTTTAGAAGTTACTTATAATGGTACCAATGGAGTTATTGAAATCACTGAACATAAATATAAAGGAAAATATCATTTCTTTAATGATAGCCCGGATGAAAAATACAAGCTTCACTATGAAGGTGCACTTGTAAATGAAGAAGTCGGAACAGCTTCGCATAATATGTTTAAAATTAATTTTGGTGATTATATTAACTTTCAAGGAAGACCTGGAAGCGTTCACTTATTCTTGGATTATGCGGACGGAACAAAAACAGAAGTTAGTCAACATTTAACTGATAATAGTTTTTCACTATGACCAACTTTTAGAGCCGAGGTAACAAAAGCGTGCTTCAATGTTAAAGATGAGTTTAGCTTACAGTTTAATCCCATCACCGGTAAACACACAATCAATTATCATCCTGATGTTTTTTGTGACGTTTATGTTGATGATGTCGTTAAGCTAACCGAAATTAAAGGGGTAGTTCGATATAAAGATGTTGGACTTGATACAGCTAACGTTCGTAAAATGAAAATAACTTTACCCGTTCCACTACATGCAGACGCTGTGTTTTCTTTAAAAGTGGATAAATAAAATTAACTACTTTTTAAAGTAGTTTTTTATTATAAAAAGTTGATAATAATAAAGCGTTTATAAAATGCTATAATATTATAAAGGAGTAATCAATGAATTTGTTTAAGTTGGTATTAAAAGAAAAACAAAAAGATACTTGTAGCGATTTACATAGTCCTGATTTTTGGGTCACAAAAGAAAAAATATTAATTTTTAAAAATCTTAAAAAAGCTAAAAAAGTTCAAAAAGATTATGAAGATTTTATAGAAACAAAACAAAATCAAAAATGTAAATATTGTACCAATACTTTTCATACTGTTTTTTATCAATGAGAAACTATTTTAAGTCAAGTTGATGTTAAAGAAAATGATTATATAGAATATGTTAATGTTTTTGGAGATTTAGGATAGATTATGTTTGAAGAATTAATTAAAAAATATGTTTCTAATCCTGATAAACCTGTTCCATTTTTAGGCTTAATTACTATGTTGTCTATATTTATTATTTTTAAAATTCCCAGAGTTCAAAAGTGATTAAAAGAACAGGCTGATTTTATTGTTCATAGCTTAATTAATTTAGATGATACTATAATGAAAACGATTAAGTTTTTTATAAAAGAGCTTGGCTTAATGGTTGCGCTAGTTGGTTCGGTAATTATTTCTGTTTCGATATTATTTAAAACCCAAATCCAATCCGCTATTACGACCTGAGGAGCTACAAAAAACTTTTTGCTTGCTCTTGGAGTAATAAATGAAACATCAAATATAGTATTAAGTCCTAGTGCAATAATTGGAAATATATTTTTGCCTGGAAACTTATTTATAACATTAAAAATTATTTTAGACTTTTTACTTTCAGGAGATTGAAAACAGCTTTATAACTTAAAGTGACAACTTGTTTTATATAATATTATTTATGTAATTATGGCTTTTAAATTGTATGACTATATTAAAGATAAAAAAGATGAAGAAGATCTTAAACAATCAAATTTGGCAAATAAAGAAGCAATAGAGCAAATGCAAGAGCAATTAAAAAAGGACAAATAAAAAACAAAAAAAATGAGTATTAATTTAAAACGAAAACATCAAGAAACAACTTCAAAAGGAAAAATAAAAAAACTTGTTAAATACGATGTTAATTCTATGAAGGTAGAAAAAAAACGTAATAGACGAGAATATGAAAAGAAGCAATTTGGATACTTGTTTGGTATCATAGCAATCTTAACAATATTTTGAGGATATAGTGGTCTTGAAATACCTAAATTAACATTTCAAATAGATTACGATTATAAAGTGTGGCTAGATGAAAATATTAATTTTTTGTCAGAACACGCCTTACATATAATTACATTAATTGTGATCTCTGTTTGGTTTAATCAAGAAGTTATTGGCAATGATTGGCTTAGAATTGAAAATGAGTATAGAAAAGCTTTAAAACCTGCTATTAAAAAATTAGAGTTAACTGGACAAGAAAATCCCAAAGAGAAAAAAATGAAAATAGTTAATGCTATTTATAATGAAATGATAACGACAAATGATTGGATAATTATGTTTGTAGAATGTACTGATATTTCAAATAACCCTTATAATTTAATTGCAGTAATAAAAAGAAGGGTAAGAGAATTTTATTTTGCGGAATTAAAAATTCAAAGAGAATTAATTAAATTTTATGATACGGCAGCGTATGAAGAAATTATTGATAAATTAATTAAAGGTGAAGATGTTAATATCAATTTTATTAAAGAACAAAATCAAAAAGGAGAACAAAATTAAATGAAAGAATTAATTATTTCAATGCTAGTAGTAATACTGATTATGTATGGTTATCCAAAAAGTATTAGGCCAATGCTAGTAAAACATCAAGCAAACCAGGTATTAAAAATTACTGATTGACTATATGCAACTTATAATGTTCAAACAGCGGCTATGCTAATTGCTGTATTTTCATTAATAGTTGTTGTGGCAACAGAGCCAGGAATTAAAATTACAGGAGAATTTGGAGAAACTATTAAAACCTTAGCAAACTATTTCCAAAACCCTGATGCTAACAACATTAAAGAAACATTACAAAGTATTGAGTTTAACCCACTAAAAGAAACAATTAAAGCTTTAACCGGGCAATCTATTGGTATTTATGGAAAACTAACTCTAACAACTTATTTAGGTTCAGCAATAGCTTCAATATTAGGTATAACAACTGTTAAAAAAATTATGCACAAAACAACTACTGCTTTAAAAAGTGAAGAAAGCAAAATGTTTAATGCTATTGTAAAAGAAGTAGTTAACTTAACTCTTGCTAAAAATCCTAATCCGACTATGGAATTAATTACAAAATTGGCTAGACCGCTTATCGTAGAAAATGCAAATAAACTAGAAAAATTTGGATTTAATTCAATTAATTTAGCTTCTGTGGTTACAAGAGTTCATGGAGAAATTTTAAAGTTAAAATCTGAAGGTAAATTAGATCGACTAGAAGAACCAGTTTCAATAGAAGTAAAAACAACAAGATATGAAAAATAAAAAAGGATGTTTAAGAGGTTAGAATATGGTTAATTTTACAGGTACCATGACAGGCTGAAAAAAATTAGTTGATAAGTTATTTAATAAAAAAAGTTCAAGCAAAGATTTTTCTGTACCTAATCTTGATAAGTTGGTACAAGAAAGTTCAAGCAAAGATTTTTCTATACCTAAAGATTTAACAACAAAACCTCTTATACCTCTTGCTTCTGAAAGCAGTTTAAAAGCTCCAAATCAAAACATTTTAAAAGCTCCAAATCAAAACATTTTAAAAGCTCCAAATCAAAACATTTTAAAAGTTCCAAATCAAAATGTTGTTACTAATATGGGCGCTACTCCTATGCAAAAAGGTTTGCAAGCTGAATATGGAACAATAGATGAACAGTTAGGTTTTATTCAACAACAATCAAAACAAAATTTTCAAAACCAACTTGCTCAACTTGCCCAAGCAAAAGAACGAGCAAGAATAAAAGCTTATTTTATTGGTGGTATAGGTGGTTCAGGAGTTTCTTCTCAATTAACTAATCAATTATCTTTAAAAGATTTTAATACTAAAAAAGATTTAATTGAAGCTCAACAACAAAAACAAGGTCAACTTCAATTTCAAAGAGATTTAAATAAAAGAGAATTAAGTAAAAGACTTGCTGCCGATAAAAACTTTATGTCAGTTATGCAAGGACAAAGAATGTCTCAATCTAAAAAAAGTTTTTCAATTTCACAAGACACTAAAAATGAAATGATTAAAAATGGTGTTTCTAGTGAAGATTTAGGAGCAGCAGCATTTAATGATTGAGAAAATAAATGAGGAAGTAAAAAGTTTTCTAAAATTAAAGATGCTCTTGGAGATTATAAAAATCAAATAGGGCAAATTATTGCCGATAATAGTGGTGATTTTGGTGTTAATAACAAAAATCAAATAATTAATTATGATGCTGATACAGGCATCATGAAGACTTGAAGTGTTCAAGATGATGAATTAGTTGAAGATGTTGATATGTCTTTTTCACAAGAAGATGTCCAAATTTTAGTTGAAGAACTTTATAGCAACCAAAAAGAAATTAGAGATACTTTATATGATGAAGATGTAGATGTTAAACAATTTAATGCTATGTCTGATAGACAATTCCCTATTAAGTTTAGAGAATATATGAATAGAGTTATGTACCAAAAATTAATTGAAGGCAAAATTAGCAGAGATGATTTTGCTAATTTTAAAATGCAAATAATCAATTTAGAAGACACTTTTTTAAATTATCCAGAAATGTTAAAAAATTATATTAATTCATATTCCAAAAATCAATAAAAAGTTTCCACAAATTAAAAAAAGTGTTATAATGTAATTAAGCAATCAAATAAATGTTATTAATTCTTATTATATAATATTTTTCTTTTTTGTATAATTTTTATATCATTTGTATCTAAGATCCTTTCTTTATGAATTTTAGATTTCTATATTTGATTGCTTTTTAAAAAAGAAGGGGAGTTCCTACCTCTTCTTTTTTAATATATAATATTCAAGAGGAAACAATGGCTACAAAAATTGCATTAAATAATGACAAATTATCTTTAAAACCAGATAGCCTTAAAATAGATTTAGATAAATTAAGTCTTTCGGCTCCTAAATCTATTAACTTAACTTCGGGTTTAAAAGATGAAAAAACTGCCTTAGAAAAAGCAAGAAAGATTAGAATTTCTAAAGAAGATTTTTTAACTAGGGCCGGAGAATTAGAGGCTATTGAACAAGCCAAAAAAACTCCAACAAAAGATACTAGAAACCCAATAGAAAAAGGACTTGGTTTAAGACAAAACCAAGGTGTTTTTGGTGATATATTTGAACTTTGAGATAGACCAGGAAATGCTTTGAGGTCAGGTTTTGATTATTTAATTGATAAAAAGAATTTTTTTGAAGGGGTATGACAAGGTATTACAGGACAAGTTTATACTGAGCATTCAGATATATTTAATTTAGATCCAGAAAAAAAAGTAAGAAATTTTGTTTTTGATATTGGTGTGACTTTGGCTATTGGTATTTTAACTGCAAATCTTGCTGGCCTTGCTTCGGCAGCAGGTTCGGCAGCAGGTTCGGCAGCAGGTAAAACTGGAACTCTTATTTCAGCAGCAGGTAAAACTAAAAAAGTTGTTGGAAATGTTGCAAAAGCGTACAATGCAATTGATAACTCTATGGTTAGACTTACCAAGGGAATGTTTAGATTTGGTAAAAAAGGAAGTAAACAATTTGCTATTTATTTATCAAAAACTCCTTTAACTGAATTTATTAAAAAAACTAATCCAGGTGGTTGAGAACAAGCTCAACTACTTGCTACTTCAATAGGTGCCTTAGGAAATAAAATTTCTTCAAGTTTTCAAACTTCTGTAAAACAAATTGATAGAGTTATTGCTGGAAAAAATATTTATAATAGCGCTAAAAGAACGGCTGGGATTTCACAAGCATTATTTGATGATGTTGTAACAAAATTAGCTAAGATGGATGCTAATAGTCCTTATGTAAAAAAAATGTGACAATGAATGTCTCCGGAAGGAATAGATGGAGAGGGTTATCAAAAGTTAAAAATGTTTCGAAGAGATAAAGGTAAGTTTGTTATGAATAGTTTAGAGCAAGCTATTGCTGATAAGTTAGAGCAAGCTATTACTAAAAACATTGAGTTTCGAAAATACAAATCAGCTTTAAAAAATCCAAAAAACAAACTAGCTTATAAATCTAATGCTCAAGCTGTTGTAGAAACCCTAGAAACAATGACAAAATATAATAATGTCAGGCTTTCTTATACAAATGCAAGAGCTTTTGGACAAAGTGAATTTAAAAAATTTTTAAATCAGCTTATGCCTTTTTCTAAGTATGAAATAAAAAACCTAGAAAAAGGTGGTATAAGAATTACTTTTAGTGAAGAAGGTAGAGAAATATTAGAGCAGTTCAAAGAAAAGATTATTGATAAATTTTATTATCAAGAAAAAGAATATGGGTTTTTAAAATTAAGAGAAGGCATTACAGGAGAAGAAGCTACAATTCAAGTTTTTGGTTTGGAGAGGTTAAGTCCAAGAGAATTAATTAAAGACCAACAACTTAAAGAGTTAGAAAAAATTAACAATTTTAAAAGATTTCAAAATAAAAATATGTCAAAAAGTGAAGCTAAAGCTTTACAAGATTTTCAAGGTATTACTGATTCAGTTTTAAATTTTCAAGACACTTGCAGAGGACTAGTCAAAGAAAGATTACTTGCAAAAGGGCTTGAAGATTTAAACTTAAAAGATTCATTTGATTCTTATTTTGGTAGATCAGCTCATCCAGATTTAACAGCTGATGCTCTTGGAGTAAAAAAGTTTGAAGGTTTTAAAGATGTTTATAAAGATCCTCTTGTTAGAACAAGAAAATATAAAAACCCTCTTTCTGGCGACATCAATACTATGATGGGAAAAGAAATTTTTGGCGGCAGTCCATTACAAAATGTTTTTAATGAATTAGGTGTTAATTTAAAAGCTTTATCAGTAGCCGAAGTGTTTAGAGATGCTTCTGGTGGGTTTTTTAGAGTTAATAAATTAATTGGCGGAGGACAAGAACATGTAAAAGGTATGCTTTTTTCCCAAAAAGGAGAGATAACATGAACTGGTAAGGAGCTTGATGATTGGAACCCTGAAGACTTTAAAAAAAATTGAAACCTTGATGACCGTTGAAACCTTGATGACTTTGAAAAATCTACTTTAAGAGGAAAGTATTCTGCCTTAGAAACAAGTAAAGTATTAGGAGTTATCGAAAACACAGAATACCTTATTAAAGACCCTATGTTTAAAGAGCTAACAGCTGAGTTAAAAAAATCAGAAAAAATATTTATACATAATTCTGTTGCTTCTGATATTAAAAGAGCTTTTGATATTGAATCTGTTAATTCAATGGTTTTAAACACATTAGACCAAATCAACAATACTTTTATTAAAAAATGAAAAGGACTTGTCCTTTTAACTCCTGGCTTACATGTCAGAAACTTTTTGACTAACTCTTTTAGAACATATACTACCTTAGGAATTAACCTTGCTAATCCTAAGTTTTGAAAAAATATTGCTAAAAGAGAAAGGCAACTTGGAGTTTTTGAAAAAATAATTGATAATGTTTTGGTTAATCCTGAATTTAACAAAAGATTTTTATTATCAAATACTTTAAAAAGCCAAAGAAACCTGCTTAAAGAATTTGTAATGAAACAAACAAAAGATACATCAGGCATATTTAAAACAAAAGAGTTATCTAAAATGTTTGAAGATTATTTTATGTGAATGGATAGAGGTTTATTAGGACAAACTTTTATTACCGAAGATGTCATTAGGTCTACAAAACCTTTATTAGAAGAATTATCAGATGAAGCTTCAAGATTAAAAGCATCTGCAAGCACTGTTATGTCAGGTTATAACAAAATAATTAAAGAAAACTTTAAAAGATATGGTAGAACTGATGTCGTGTTTAAAACAGTTTTATATGAATGAATTTTAGAAAATCCAAAAGTCTATAATGAAATGAAACAAAAAACCTGAGCCGTAGATATTTTTACAAAAGAAGAGTTAGCGACAAGGTCAACTGAAATTGCTCTATTTAACTTCGCTAATGTTTCTAATATAGAAAGAGATATACTTAGAAAAATAACTACTTTTTGAACTTGACCTTTTAAAAACGCGCAATTAGCTTTTACAGAGCTATTAAACAGCCAACCAAGGCTTAAAAAGTTTAATAGGTTTTGAAACCATTGAAATACTCAATTAGACTCTTATGGACAAGGCAACAGAGAAGGAGCACCTAACTGAATTAAAGAAAAAAATATGTTAGTTAGCCCTTGGGGAAATGACGAAGAAAGAACTTTTTATTTAAAAGTTCAACCAACATATCAATCGGCAGAAGATTTTATTAAAAATGGAGCATTTAACTCTTTACATCCAGCAATTAAATCAATGCTACAATTGGTTACAAAAATAGATTTCTTTCAACAAGGACCCTTAGACTTAGCTAAGGATCCTTCGGGTGGTTTTTTTGATACAATGATTTCTCCAATAAAAAGAAAAGCAAAAGGCTTTATTGATGTTTCAAAAAGAATATTAGACGAAGATTATAAAGGAGCCTTAGCATCTGCATCAAAATCATTTATTTCTGAACAAGATGCTAAACAACAAGCAATTTATCTAGAAAAACAAAGAGCCCAAAAATTAAAAGAAAAACAAAAAGAATTAGCCAAAGCGTATGGAGTTGATTCTTGAAGCAGTGTTTATAGTAAATAAAAAAAAGTTCAAGGCCAGTGTCATACGACAAGGTCCTAAAACTTTTTACAAAACTTTTAATTAAAATATCCCTATTAACTTTAATCTAAATGTAAAAGCGAACACATTATATTAATTTACTTAGTTCCCTCGTGTAAGCATATCTGACAAAAAAGTTATGCTTACATAAATATAATAACATTTATTAAGCAAAAAAACAAAAAGAATTAGCCCAATATAGTAAATAAAAAAAGTTCAAGGCCAGTGTCATACGACATGGTCCTAAAACTTCAAAATAAAAAGTTGAAAAAAAATAATTTATTATTTATTTCTCATATGTAAACATTACTAATGAACAAAAAAAGTTATGTCTACATAAATATAATAACATTTATTTAAAAAAAAAACAACCGAAATTGTTTTTATACATATCATATTATTTTTAAATGAAAATCTTTATAAAATCAAAACAAAATCAAAAATGAATATTTTATTTTATTAAAACAAATTTATTTATTTGTATAAACCATAGTCAAAAAAATTTTTTATATTAATAACAAAAAAAACAATGTGTTTATACATAAAGTATTATATCATTTTTTTATAATTACTTAGCAAGTTTTTGTAATCTTTTTTTGTTTTCCTTTCAAGCAAAATAATTTAAATGTCTTAAAGCATCTAATTGATGTCTGTTTACAATTTTATTATTAACTTTATGAAGTTTTCCATTTCTTGTTACTAGACCATCTTCTACTAAATCTTGATTAGATATTGTTGGTTTTACAACTGCTGGCAATTGCCAGATAATATCCTTAAATGTTTGTTTTAAAATACCAATCAATTGGATCGTTTCCATTCCAGAACCTGACTGATACATTGCCTTATGTCTTTGCAATTTAAAGTCTTCAATTACAATAATACCTTTTGGAAAGCATTCTTTAAACTTATTAAGCATTTTAATGTGTTTATTTCAAAATTCTTTTTGACTAGAATAATCTTTTGCTTTAATGGTAATAGAGTTTATGACCTTTATTTTTTTTTGATTTTGAAGGTTTAACTCTCCGATAGCAATTCCTGTAATTCCTTTTCCTTCTTTGAAGTTTCCTGAGGGATCTAAAGCCATAACCATCATTACTTATTTCACCATTTATACCTAGATTATAGCATAATTGTGGAACTGCTCCCACAATTATTGTGGGACTACTCCCACAATAATGATTACAGCATATAAAAACACATAAACAACACAATTATTGTTTATGTGTAGTTAGTGTATTATTTTACTCTTCTATAATCATAACAGTATCATCAAATTGTACTAATTCACCATTTTTAAATTTAATTTCTTTAACTGTACCGTTTGTAGGTGCTACAATTTCATTTAACACTTTCATTGCTTCAATAATGAAAAGTGTTTGTCCTTTTTTAACTTTTTCACCAACTTTGGTAAAAGGTTTTTTACCAGGAGCCGGTGCTTGGCAAAAAGTCCCTAAGATAGGAGCTTTAACTTCTATGCCAATTAGCAAATTTGTTTCAACTGGTTTTTCTGAAACTGGATTATTAGTACTAACTGCACTTCTTTCTACAGTATATTTTTTACTTTTATTTTCATAAGAAACTTTTGTAAGATTGTTTTCGTTAAGAATATCTATTAATTCTTTATACTTTTTATCCATATTTTCATTATACTTTTTTTGAACTCTATTGTTGTTGTCATTCCATTCGTCATTCACTTCTGTGCTTTATTGTATCTCCAATTTTTGCTTCTCCTAAATCAGCTCCATGAAGATTAGCTTGTCCTAAACTTGCTTCATAAAGATTAGCTCCATAAAGATATGCTTTTTCTAAATTGGCATTTACCAAATCAGCTTCTTTAAGAGTTGCATTATAAAGTTTTGCTTGTTCTAGATTAGCTTCATGAAGATCTGCTCCTTTTAGATCTGCTTTTCTTAAATCAGCTTTTTCTAGGTTTGCTCCATTAAGTCTTGCATCTTTTAGATTGGCATTTCAAGTTTTTTTAGCTAATTCAACAATTAACTCTTTCATATCTTCTTCTTTTATTTTGTATTTATTTATTAGTTTATCCATTTTCATTTTCCTTTTCTTTTTCCTTTATTGTGTCGCCAATTTTGGCTTCTTTTAGGACAGCTCCTGCTAGATTAGCTTCTCTTAGATTAGCATCTTGAAGACTTGCATCATAAAGTTCTGCTCCTTTTAGATTAGCTCTAAAAAGTTTTGCTCTTTTTAGATTAGCTTTTTTTAGGCTTGCATCTTCTAGATTAGCTTCTTCTAGATTTGCATCATAAAGTTCTGCTCCTTTTAGATTAGCTTTTTCAAGATTTGCTTCAAAAAGGTCAGCTTTTTTTAGGCTTGCATCTTCTAGATTAGCTTCTTCTAGATTAGCATCATAAAGATTTGCTTGTTCTAAATTAGCATAATAAAGATCAGCTTTTTCTAGATTTGCTCTGTTTAGATTAGCTTCTTTTAGATTAGCATCTCAAAGACTTGCTCCTGCAAGATTAGCTTCTCTTAAAAAAGCTTCTTTTAGATTTGCTCCTTCTAAATTAGCTTTAAAAAGATGAGCTTTATAAAGTTTTGCTTTTTCTAGATTTGCTAATTCAAGGCTTGCTTTTTTTAGATTTGCATTATAAAGTTTTGCTTGTTCTAAATTAGCTTTAAAAAGATGAGCTTTATAAAGTTTTGCTTCCATAAGATATGCTCCTTCTAGATCAGCTTCTTTTAGGACAGCTCCTTTTAGATTTGCTTGGCTTAGATTGGCACTTACCAAATCAGCTTTTCATCATTTTTTAGCTAATTCAACAATTAACTCTTTCATATCTTCTTCTTTTATTTTGTATTTATTTATTAGTTTATCCATTTTCATTTTCCTTTTCTTTTTCCTTTATTGTGTCGCCAATTTTAGCGTATTTTAGATTGGTATGTCAAAGTTTTGCTCCTTGAAGATTAGCATGATAAAGATATGCTTTTTCTAGTTTTGCTCCATAAAGATCAGCTTTTTTTAGATTTGCTTTTTTTAAGTTAGCTCCTTTTAAATCTGCATCTTGAAGTTTTGCTCATTCAAGGTTTGCTTTTTTTAGATTTGCATTTTTTAGTTTTGCATGTCAAAGATTTGCATAATAAAAATCAGCTTTATAAAGTTTTGCTCTGTTTAGATTTGCAAATTCTAGAACTGTAAATCGAAGATTAGCTTTATAAAGATTAGCTCCTTCTAGATCGGATCCTTCTAGATGTGCTCCTTCTAGATTTGCTTTTTCTAAATTGACATTATAAAGAACTGCTTCTTTTAGATAAGCATGTTGAAGGTCTGCATCTGTCAAGTTGGCATATTCAAGATTTGCATCTTCAAGGTTTGCAGCTCAAAGATTAGCTCCTGCTAGATTAGCATTTCAGCCTGCCTTAGCCAGCTCTACGATCAACTTTTTAATGTCTTCTTTTTCAATTTGATATTTATTTATTAATTCCATTTTCATTTTCCTTTTTGTTTATTGTATCTCCAATTTTTGCTTTTTCTAGATTTGCATTTCAAAGAAAAGCTGATTTAAGATT
Source organism: Mactra quadrangularis (assembly GCA_025267735.1). Taxonomy (NCBI): domain Eukaryota; kingdom Metazoa; phylum Mollusca; class Bivalvia; order Venerida; family Mactridae; genus Mactra; species Mactra quadrangularis. The sequence continues at coordinate 74,012 of JAMOLF010000039.1, forward strand.
AGCTGATTTAAGATTTGCTCATTTAAGATTAGCTTCTTCTAGATTTGTATCTCGAAGATCAGCTCTAAAAAGTTTTGCTTTTTCTAGATTGGCTCCTCGAAAATCTGCATCTTGAAGATTTGCAATTCAAAGATCAGCTTTTTTTAGATTTGCACCTCAAAGATTTGCATTTCAAAGATTAGCTGATTTAAGATTTGTTCCTTTTAGGTTGGCTTTTTCAAGATTAGCTCTTTTTAAATCTGCATTTCAGGCTTTCTTAGCTAATTCAATTATTAACTGTTTCATATCTTTTTCTTGTATTTTGTATTTATTTATTAATTTCATTTTCATTTTCCTTTTTTATTTTTTTTATTTTATCTCCAATTTTGGCTCCTTTAAGATCAGCATTTTCAAGATTTGCTTCTTGAAGATTTGCTCCCATAAGATTTGCTTTATGAAGTTTTGCTCTTTCAAGAAATGCTCCGAAAAGTTCAGCTTCATAAAGATTAGCATGATAAAGATATGCTTTTTCTAAATCAGCTAATCTTAAATCAGCTTCTTGAAGATTAGCATCTCAAAGTTGTGCTTCTTGAAGATTAGCATCTCAAAGTTCAACTTCTTCAAGATTAGCTCCTTCTAGGTTTGCTTTTTTTAGATTTGCACAATAAAGATTAGTTTCTTCTAGGTTTGCATTTCACTCTTTTTTAGCAAGTTCAACAATTAGCTGTCTCATATCTTCTGTTTCGATTTTATATTTATTTATTAGTTTATTCATCTTCATTTTCCTTTTTGTTTATTGTATCTCCAATTTTGGCTTTAAAAAGATTAGCTTTTCAAAGTTTTGCTTTTTCTAGATTGGCATCTCGAAGATCAGCTCTAAAAAGTTTTGCTTTTTCTAGATTGGCTCCTCGAAAATCTGCATCTTGAAGATTTGCAATTCAAAGATCAGCTTTTTTTAGATTTGCACCTCAAAGATTTGCATTTCAAAGATCAGCTCCTTCTAGGTTTGCTTTTTTTAGATTAGCTTCTTGAAGATTTGCCTCTCAAAGTTTTGCTCCTTTTAGATTAGCCTCTCAAAGATTTGCTCCTTTTAGATTTGCATAATAAAGATTAGCTTTTTCTAGATTAGCTCCTTTTAGATGAGCTCATTCTAGATCAGCTCCATTAAGTTTTGCTTCATAAAGTTCTGCTCATTGAAGATCTGCATTTCGAAGATCAGCTTTTTTTAGATTTGCTTTTTCTAGATTTGCATCTCAAAGATTAGCTTCTTCTAGGTTTGCAGATCAAAGATCAGCTTTAAAAAGTTTTGCTTTTCTAAGATCAGCTTTTTCTAGATTTGCATTTTCCAAATCAGCTCCTTTTAGATTGGCATTTCATTCTGCCTTAGCTAATTCCACAATTAAATCTCTCATATCTTCTTTTTTAATTTGATATTTTGTTATTAATTTATTCATTTTCCTTTTCCTTTTGTTTTTATTTTATTTTGTCGCCAATTTCTGCTTCTTGAAGATTAGCTTGTCAAAGTTTTGCTCCTCAAAGATTAGCTTCAAAAAGATCAGCTTCTTGAAGATTAGCACCATAAAGATTTGCATCTTTTAGATTTGCAGTTCAAAGATTAGCTCCTGCTAGATTAGCTCCATGAAGAATTGCTTCTTCTAGATTAGCGTTTCAACTTTCTTTTGCAAGTTCAATAATTAGTAGTTTCATATCTGATTTTTGTATTTGATATTTATTTATTAATTCCATTTTCATTTTCCTTTTTGTTTTGTTTCGCATTAAAAATTACTGATTTTATTGTGTCTCCAATTTTTGCTTTATAAAGATCAGCATTTTCAAGTTTGGCTCCTTGAAGATTAGCTTTTTTTAGGTTTGCTTGTTCTAAGTTAGCTTCTTCAAGATTAACTCTGAAAAGCTCAGCTGAATGAAGATTTGCTTTTCAAAGATATGCTCAAGCAAGATTTGCTTCTTCAAGATTTGCTTTTTCTAGATTGGCACTTTCAAGGTCTGCTCTTCAAAGATATGCTAGTTTTAGATTTGCATATTCTAGATTGGCTTGTTCTAAGTTAGCTTCTTTAAGTTTTGCTTCATGAAGATTTGCTTCTTGAAGTTCTGCTCTTTCTAGATTTACTAATTCTAGATTAGCTCCATTAAGTCTTGCATGTTCTAGATTAGCTGAATAAAGTTTTGCTCCTTTAAGATTAGCATCTGTAAAATCAGCATCTCACTCTTCCTTAGCCAGTTCTACAATCAACTCTTTCATATCTTCTGTTTCTATTTGATATTTATTTATTAATTCCATTTTCATTTTCCTTTTTGTTTTGTTTTATTAGAGTTATACTCCGTAATTGTTTTCTTCATACATTTCTATAGAAGTAATTGGAACACCATAGTAATTTGCTAATTGAGATTTGTTTTTTTCTTGTCTTAGCCGTTCATATTCTTGTTCATCTGGTATAAGAAGGTTAGTTGCAAATATATTATATTTTCTTTCTTCTGGGTCAAACATAAACCTTACTTTTCACATAACCTTAGTTGTTTTTTCACCATCTATTAAAAAGTGTGCTATTCCATTAGCTAAGGTAGAGCGTGTGCTATTTGGATAGGAAATGGCTCTGGATAAAACAATTCTATTTTCCTTAGATTTCTCGTCAAAATAAAGTTTTCCTCATGCCTCATCACCTTGTTTATTTTCTAATTTATCAATCCAGTAAATTTTTAAGTTCAATTGTTTGGCAAATTCAAAAATATCAACAGTAGCTTTTAAGTTGTATTTTTCTGCAATTTTTCTAGCAAAAACTTTTGGGTTCCCACAATATTTTATTTTGTTCATTTTATACTCCCTCCAATCAGTCGGTAGTGTTTTGATTTTTAAATTTCTCTTTGTTTTCTTTAATTTTTTGATCTCATTCTTGTTCTTCTAACTTTTGTTGAAGTTTTGCTTGTTCTTCCATTTTATCAAGTCAATCTTTATACAATCTTTTTAGCTTTAAGGAAGCCGAATATTTTTCTCTTGTACCAACAGTTTGTAATAAATTGCAACTCACTAGCTTACCGATTGAAATTCTTAATGCTGAGACTTCTTTTCCGCAAGCTGCTGCAAGTGTTCCGATTATTACTTCATCTAGTTGCATCAATAAATCAAATGCTGGAATTAACTGGCTTATATTTATTGAATCAATAAATACTTTTTTATCTTCTTCGGTAACAACAGAATATTTTTGTTCTTGAGAAATAGCATTATCAATATTAAATAATTTGGAAGTATAGTTTTTTGTCAACCAATTTACAACAAAACTGATATGTGTTTTTTCAACAATGATGTTTTCATAATTTTGGCAAGTGTTTGCTGTTGCCGCAGCAAAAGCAATTGCTAATCTAGTAATCTTATCATCTGTTTCTGTAGTAAATATTTTAGAAGACATACTAAACCTATTTATTAATTTTCTTTCTTGAAGAACAATAAACTTTCTAGTATCTTCTGATATTTTAATTTGATTTGGTGTTCTAGACCAAACTCACTTAATTCTATTTTGATAATCTGTATCTTTAAAAGGCTCTAAATAATCGTCTCCTTTTGTAAAGGAAGAACCTTTTGAAATATATTCACTCTTTTTAATATCAGGAGCTAAAAACACAGCATCATATCTTCTTCATTCCTCATGAGACGTAATAAGTTCTTTAAAAACTTCAATGCCGTTAGGATAAGCTTCAATTGGCTGCCCTTTTCTATGGTTAGCCGCCTCTATCAATCTTACAAATACTTCAGCTTCAATAGTTCCAACAGCTCTAACAATACTGATTCAGTTTTCAGATTTAATCATAGAAATTTTGCTTCTAAATGAACTTGATTTTTCTGAGCTATCACCTTGGGCTTCATCAATTAATAACAATCCACCATTTTCCTTCGGAATAACTCCAAGTGTTTTTTTATTTCCTCCGGCTCCGGTATGTTTAATTCCTCCAACCATACCAATCTCAGTTGCATTTTTAAGATCAACCATATTACCTTGTCGATACTTTTTTCTTAAAGCTTTAAATACAGCTGTTTTACCAACCCCAGAAGCTCCTGCAATCATAAAGTAAGGAACTCCCCTAACTAATTGATTAGATTTTGAATATTTAAATTGTTTAACAGTATTAAAAGCACATTCATAAACTAATCAATATTCTTTTTTTGTAGTAACACCACCAAAATCTGGATGCTTGGTTCTTAAAAACAATTCATCTATTTTATCTTCTAAGTTTTGTCCATTTGCTTTATTTACTTTAAACTTATCAAGTGAAACTTTAACATCATTTGTAATTTCAAAGTCATGTATAAAATTATCGTGTAGCACAGAGTCTTTAACGATTGCAATAACTCTGTTTCCTAATGTACTTAATGTAATGTTCCCTTTATAATTAAGTCCATTTTCTCATTTATAATTATTTAAACCAAAAGCTAAAATAGGTGTCGCCATTATAATTTTTTCATATTTTTTTGTTACAAATTGCTGGTCTTTAATTTTGTTATCAGTAATATCAGCTTTACAAGCAGTTATTTTATCAATGATTTCTATATTGAAAGCATTTTTTTTAGCCGCTGTATTTTCTCCAAAATATTCTAAAATAATATCTTTTGTTTTTTCTGGTGAAGAAATTAATTTAGCAACAATATCAATGTTTGTATTAATTAATTTAAAATATCTATCTGGTTTTATTTTTTTTACATTTTTATAATTAGATTTATCTACATTAGAGTACACCCTTACAAAAGAAGGAATAGAATATATATTGTCATAGCTTGATTCAATATTAAATGTTGTTTCATATCAAATATCTGTTTTTTGTTCTTTTATAATTGATTCTAAATTCTTTGCTTCATATAAACCTTTGGTAGCACTTTGAATATAAGAATTGACTTTAATAGAGTCTAACAATCATAATTCTATTTTTTCAATAATAGAACTATCTGCTTCTAACAAGTCACCAAAACTATTATTTTTTTCATCTAAAAGTCTAAAATGTTGTTTAATTATTTTTACATTAACATCAAAAGTTTTATGAAGTTTTATTGCAAGTTTCATTGCATAATCTATTTTTTCTTTTTTTGGTGGATAGATAATACCAACCTCTTTATTTTTGAACTCATGCAGTAAAGCAGTCGGTGTTTCTGTAACTCCTCCATTTATATAAATAGCATTTAAACCGAAATGTCTTGCTATAATCATATCTTTAAATGTTGGAACAATGATTGTTGTTTTGTCGCTTTGTTTTCATTTATCAAAAGGAATAATTATTCCTTTTTCTCCTAGTTTATTTTTAGTATTGGTTTCATTTCACATAAACTCCATGACACCTATTACTTTTTTATTGATAGGAACATTAATTCTTAAAGTGTTTTTATCGTCACTTAAAAGTTCATTTCCTATTTTATTGTAGGCGTTTAATTCTTTTAAAGTTTTTTCATACATAGCGTATTCACTAAGCTCTAAATCTAAAATTCTTTCTTCTGAGTTATCTAAAATTGGACGAGCTAAAATGATGTTTTGCATATAGAAAAAAGCCGACATTGTAGTTGTATTCAATATGTTTTTTAATAAGTTTCTCGGTTTATCAAATCTTGAAAAACAACCATCGCAGCTGAAATATTTTTCTTTTAGGTTAATGAAGGCATTTTTGTTTTTGTCTTTATGAGTCAGTAAAGGGCAATTAAAACCAATCGACCAATCTTTTTCTTCAGTTTTTTTTCATTCTTCAATTGTAATTGACTTAAAATGAATAAGTATTTCTTTGAATTTTTCTATATTTTCAATCATTTTTTTATTTTACTATCAAGGTAGATCTGAAATATCTTCTTGTGTATCTAATTCTTCTTCTAATAAACTTGATTGTGTATCTAATTTTTTTAGTGCACTTAATTGAGATGTTATTGGTTTTTGGTCGTCTTTATTCATGTCTCAAATAGCATTTCAATGCATTTTAGGATAATTAATTTTTAAAAAATTATAAAAAGTCCCGTTATAGTTAACTGTTTCTTCATAAAGTTCTCCACTAAAAACTAATCTTGTTTTAGAATTAGGATTTAAATTCATAAAAAGTTCAGCATCTTTTTCTCATAATGTTAAAGTGATACCTGTTGTATGTGTTTGTTTTAAATTTGAGTTTCTATCTTTTAATACTGTTGATGGAACAAAAGTTTTTATTGTTACATATTGTTTACCTGCATCAGTCATTTTCAATTCAATAGGTTTGTCTTTAGGGGTATGTACAATTGCTCTTGTTATTGTTGAATTTATCATTTTATTTCTTCTTTCTTTATTTTTGTTTTTTTATTTCAGCAAATCATTTTTTCATATTATCTGCTTCTGTTTTAGCATCTTTAAGATTTTGTTTTTGTTCTTTACTTGAAGCTGATTTTGATAAGGCATCTATATAAGAGTTAAGAATACTTTGGCAAATTTCATAAGCATTTTCAATTAAAGTTGGAACAACCACAAATTTCTTTATGGAATTAGGGTTTTCAGCTCAATTTATCTTTTCTTCTTGTAATTGAAAAGTAACAATATCTAAGGTAGTTACTCCTGAAAAATCTTCATCTTTAAATTTATTAATTTTTTTATATTTTAAATAAGTTGAGTTTTTAGTATCAAATTCATTTTTTTTGATCAAACTAAGCTCTACAATAGCGGTTTTAGAATGATTTGTTTTAATCCTAAATAAGCCATAACCGTTTTCAATATATTTTTTAATTTCTTTAATTTTTAATATTTTTTCTTTTTTACCTGCTGCAATCAATTCATTTAATTTTTTACCTGCATCATCGTATTCTTTTGTAGAATCCTTTTTATAATAAAGATTGTAAGCTATCAAAAACATACTTTGGCTCATTGAACTTGTTTCTAAAGTATCTATATCAATTTGTTCTATTGATTGTTCATTTTTATTAAGCACTCAAATCTTACGACCTCTTGTATTATGAAATTTAGCAGAACCAAGTATTTCAAGATTTCTGGCCGATAAATGTATCAGCAGAGTTTTAAATGCCTTATTTTTTGTTTTTTCTTCTAATTGGTCTTTTCCAAAAACTGAGTAAAAATTATCTAACAAGCCGTGTTCTTTAATTAATTTGTTTTCAAAATCAATACGATTTTGAAGATTTTTAGAATTTTTAAAATCAATATCACTATATTTAATTTGTTTATTCATTACTTAATTACTGCCTTATGTTCTTTAATTTCTACGTGTTTTTTAAATCTTGATTCAGGATTTTCTTCTAATCATTTATCAAATTTCTTTTTGTCTATTTTGATAAAAGGCAACATATCATTATCTAAAATAATTAATTTTAATATTTCTTCTTCTTCATAAACAAATTCATTTCAGGGTTTTTTTCTAGTTGTTCCAGATAATTTAAACCTGCTATCTTTTGCCAACTCTTCATTAGCAAACTCTAATACTTTATCAAAACACATTGCTTCTTTAATTTTCTCATTTAATTCTTTAAGTTTAGCAACTCCTTCTTTATGAATTTGGTTTGCCTTAGATACTTGTTCTTTAACGAAGTCTTCAATTTTAGAAGCATATATTTTAAACTCTTTAATTTTAACCATAAACAACTCTGCTTCTTGTGTTGTTGTTGGTTTTGGCATATATTCTAATTCAGTTGCCAAGTTTTTTATTTTAGTTAATTCTTCTTCCGTAAAAGGTAAGTTGTTTTGGGTAATTATGTTTATTAATTCCATATTTAGTTCTCCTTGTTTAATATATTTTTAAAATCATTTATAATTTCATTTCTTGTTTTTTTATCTTTTAAAGCTTTTAAAATATCAAGCTCAATAGAATTTTTAGAAATTATATCTATAATCTGCAACGGCCCTTTGACCTCGCTTTCTTTATTAGGCCTAAATCTAGCTTCTACCTGCTGGTTTTCATGTAGCTTGAATGATCTAGATATAAAGAACATAATTGTTGCTCTATTTAAGGTAAAACCCTCAGCTGCGGCCTGTGAATTACATAATATAATATCTACTTTTTTATTTTGGAAATCTGACTCTGCTTTATCTTTTGCTTTATCAGATTGTTTCCCAGTAATATAGGCAACATCTATATTTAAGTCTTCTTTAATAGCCTTACCTAATTTTTCTAAATAAGATGTAAACTTAGAAACTATAATTATTGGTGTTAAAGGATTATCTTTAATCCACTCTAACATCAATTTTGTTTTTGGACTAGGTTCTGTTTCTAATGGGATTTTTGCTACCTCGACTAGCCCAGGGTCAGTTGCAATTTGTTGTAGCCTAATTAATTGAGTAATAATAGTTTGTTCTTTATCAACTTCACTTACTCCATTAATTTCAATTTGTTTTTTAGCTTTATCTTTCATCCTATTGTAATGAGCAAGTTGTTTTTTACTCATTTCAATAGTTCAGATATCTCTTTCTACTGCAGGCATAAATTTAATAACCTCACTTGTTTTTCTTTGGGTCGCCAATGTAGAAAGCCATCTAACTCAATCTTTTGTATGTTCTGGATTAAGCTGAGTATATTCTACGATTGTTCTTGAACGACTTACTTTTTTGTGTATTTTTAAAAAGAAATGCTCCATAACCTCATAGATATTTATGGTTGGTTCTACAAACTTAATCAATTGCATAAAATCAATCGGCTTATCAATCCCAGGAGTTCCCGTAAGCAAATAGCTGACTTTAAACCCTTTTTTTAATTGATAAAGACTTTTTGTTTGGTCCGTTTGTTTTTTCCGCAGGAAATGAGCTTCATCAATAACAAGAGCATCTAAATTTTCAAATACACCTCATTTCTTGCTTGCCTTTTTAAACTTTTCATTTCTATAATCCATTTTAAAAGTAGCCGGCGTAGAAATTAAAATTTTATATGAATCGTATAGTAAATACTCTTTTAATATTTCTTCTCTTTTTGAAGGTGTTCCTCTATATTGAAACACTTTAAATGAAGGCGCAAATTGTTGTAATTGGCTTTGCCAGGAAAATCTGTTTCCACCTTTACAAATTACAATATTATTTTTTAATATGTCTTTACTTTCTTCTAAATGAGTTGAAATAGTTGGCGTTTTACCAGTTCTCATTTCATTTAATATTAAAGTCCCTAAACCTTGTTCAAGCCGATATTTTAATAAATTAATATCTTGCCTTTGATAAATCCTCATTAAATCACCCTCTTTTTGATAAGTGTTATTTAAAATTGAATTTATAATCAGTTGTTGAGCTTGTAACTCATTTAAAGTTTTGATTAAAGTTTTATTAAACTCAGGGTCTCTATTAATTTTCAATAGCCTTTTTATGTTGGTTATACCTTTAAAAGTTCTTCAAGATTTATCTGGAATTTTACATTCTAAAAATACATCTCTTACTATCATTTTGCCCTTGAAGCAATCATTTCTAATTTAACATCAAGCATATCAAATATTTGTCCTCATTCCTCATGATTAAAACCTTCTAATCTTAAAGGTTTGGTCACATATAATTTTTGATACTCCATTCTTTTGAATGCAGCACTGAAATTTGTTCTGTTAACCATCTTTTTCAAAAGCTTTTGCGGTGGTCCTATTAATTTTTCTGTTATATTTAAAGTAATTCTACATTTGTTTGTATTATTGTTTTCAAAATGTTTATAGTTTTTATAAAGAAACATACCTTCATGAAGTTTTAACGTTATAACTCCTTGGATTTTTTTACCAAATTCTATGATTTTTTGAGAAAAATCATTTGCATCCATATCATTTATAGCTAAATGTTTAGAACACAACACATTGATTACTTCATAAAGGTCAGGAACTTCTTTAATTTTTTCACAATAATATCAAGTTTTTAACTCAACAATTTTTTGTTTAACTTCTTCCGGATTATCAATATTTAATGTGCTTGATTTTGATCCATGAACTTTATATATTTTTTCATTTTGGTTAAGTGGCAATACAGCAATCAAGCCTATTTCTTCCAAATCATTTAATATTTTTTCAATTCTTGAAAATGCAATTTTAAACCAAGTTCCAGCTTCATAATTTTTATATTCAATTTTTTCTTTTAAGGTTTTGACTGAGAAAAAAGAGTTTTTGTAGTTTTTTAATATAACAGTATATACTACATTACATTCCATTGGACTTCTTTTTAAAATAAGTCTTTTTTCTGGAACATATCCATATTCATATATATCTTCTATATCTTCTATATCTTCCGTATCTGCTTGATAAGAATTTTGATAAGAATTTTGAATTTTTTCAAATGCTTCAGGATCTAGTGTTTCAAGTTCTTTATAATATTTGTGATATTCAAAAGAATATATACTTTTAAACTCTATGTCTTTATATAGTTTTTCTGTATTAATTTCCATTGATTACTCCTCCAAAATATTTATCAAGGTCAGCTTCTGTAACACCATTTTCTCATTCACTAATTGTTAATCCTTTGGCAGTCATTAGTTCTTTAAGAATATTTACAGTATTTCTATATTCTTGAAGCACTTTATCACTACCTAGCCCTTTGCCATTAATAATTCTTTTGATTTGCTCCTTTTTGTTTGCAAATGAGCTTGTGTCAGGCGTGTTTACAGGCATATCTATTTCTGTTGTAGGCATATCTATTTCTGTTACAGGTATATCTATTTGTGTTACAGGTATATCTATTTGTGTTACAGGTATGTTTATATTAGCTTTTTCAATGTTTTTTGCATTGTTTTCAATTGCTTGTGCATTTTCATTTATGCCTCGTTCCATTTTATGGTCTAATTGAACTTCAGCTTTATCAGATACTCCATGAATATCTTGTTTTTTTGTTCTTGTAGCATAAGTAATAGCACCTTGCAAGGCATGTTGAATGTTGCTATCAACACCTTGGAAATATGCATAGTATATTTCAAAATAGCCAGTTTCAGCATCAGTATAAATCATTTCTTCTATTCCACTAACTTTGAATCTTGGAGCATTTCTTCCTAATATTTGTTCAATTTTTAATGATTGAGGAATTGTTGATTGTGCATAATTGATTTGCGGAATAAACTTTGTTGTTGTTGTTGTTGTATCAGTTTTTGCCTCGTTATCAACTTTATCAGCTTTTTTTGTTTTGTTATCAACTTTATCAGCTTTTTTTGCCTCGTTATCAACTTTATCAGCTTTTTTTGTTTTGTTTTCAACTTTATTTGTCATCAAATTAGTTTCTCAAAACTTAATTTGTGATGAAGTAAAATGTCTTCATCCAGCTTGGCCAAAATTAACTTCTCCGTCCATTGATACTCCATTAAATTTTTTGGATATAATAGCCATTTTAGAATGGAATTTTGCTCTATATTCTAAAAATGTTTTAAGATCTAATCCCTTTAACATTTTTTCATATAATCTTGATGCCGGAGTTGAATATTTTGTTACAAAATCTATTGTTTGTGTTTCTTGTGCGATTTGTGTGTTAATTGTGTTTTCTGTGTTTTGTATGTTTTCTGTGCTTTGTGTTTCTTTGTTTTCTATTTTTGTCATAATTTTATCCTTTGTTTTCTTTTTCTTTTAATTTGTTTTTTATAAAGTTTTCAAGCTTGTCTAGACCGTCTTCAAGTTCTTTAATATGGTCTTTAACTTCTTTTTCTTTTAATTTGTTTTTTATAAAGTTTTCAAGCTCGTCTAGACCGTCTTCAAGTTCTTTAATATGGTCTTTAACTTCTTCTTTATTTTTTTTAAGTCCTACTTTTTTCTCCGAGATTAGCTTTAAAAAGTTTTGCTCCTTTGATAACTTATTAATTTCTTGTGTGTTTTCTTCTTCGAACAGGTCTATCACAAAGTTTTCAAGCTCGTCTATTAGAATATCTTTAACCTCGTCAAAACAGGCTTCAATTTCTTTAAAATCTTCTTTATTTTTTTTAAGTTCTTCTTTTAAGAGCTCTTCAATTTGTTCTTTGTTTTCTTCTCTAAATTTTTTAAGTTCTTTTTTAACACCTTCTGCTTTAAGACATTTAAAAGCTGCTTTAATTTTTTGATCTCATCCTCGCTCTTTTAAGAACTCTTCAGTTTTTTCTTTGTTTTCTTCTCTATTTTTTTTAAGTTCTTCTTTAATTTCTTGTGTGTTAATTGTGTTTGTCATAATTTTATCCTTTGTTTTTTTCTTTTGTTTCTTGTGTGTTTTTTTATCCTATATAATTTACTGCATTTTCCTTTTCCTTTTCCTTTCGTTTTATTGTGTCTCCAATTTTTGCTTCTTTTAGATCAGCTTGTCAAAGTTTTGCTCCTTCAAGATCTGCTTCTTTTAGATTTGCTCCAAAAAGTTCTGCTTTTTCTAGGTTAGCTCCTTCAAGCTCAGCTGAATGAAGATTAGCTTTATAAAGATTTGCTTCATAAAGTTTTGCTCCTTCAAGATTAGCTTCAAAAAGATCAGCTTCTTGAAGATTAGCTCCATCAAGATATGCTTCTTGAAGGTTAGCTTTTCCAAGATTAGCTTTTTCTAGATTGGCATAATCTAAAAATGCTTCTTTTAGATTTGCTCCTTGAAGTTCTGCTCCTTTTAGATTAGCATCTTCTAAGTCAGCATCTATAAGATTTGCTCTATAAAGAGTTGCATCATGAAGTTTGGCATCTGTAAAATCAGCTCCTTCAAAATCAGCATTTCACTCTTTTTTAGCAAGTTCAACTATTAACTCTCTAATATCTTCTTCTTGTATTTGATATTTTTCTATTAGTTTTGTCATTTTTGTTTTCCTTTTCTATATTTTTAATTTAGCAATTTGTATAATTGCATCTTTAAAATTTAATGTTTCTTCTCTTACTCTAATAAGACCAGCAATTATGTCTTCATATTCACTATATTTTTTCTGAGATATAACTTCATTTTTATATAATTCTGTTTTTTGTTCTGATTCTAATCACTCTCTATATGGTTTTTGAAAAGTTGTTAAATGTTTTCTAAGAGTATTGTTTAAATAATTAATTATTTCGTGAAATAATTTAATACCATCATCGAATGAAATATCAATTTTTTTCAAAAGAGCTCTTAGTTCAGAGAACAATTTATAGTATGAGTTGTAAACTTCAGAAATTGAATCTTTTCCTTCATCAAATTCAACCAAAACTGTTCTAGTTTCTATTTCAGCCAAAATGTCTCTTACAACAGGCATTAGCACTGTGTTTTGTGTTTCTTGTGTTTGTTGTGTGTTTGTCATGTTTTTATCCTTTTTTATATTTTTTATTTTATCTCCAATTTTGGTACTTCTTAAATCAGCATCTCGAAGTTGTGCTTCTTTTAGATTTGCTTCTTCTAGATCAGCTTTTTGAAGATTTGCTCTTCAAAGTTTTGCTCCTTTTAGATTAGCTTCTTTCAAGTTTGCTTTTTCTAGATTTGCATCTCAAAGATTAGCTTCTTTAAGTTTGGCCTCTTTAAGATTTGCTTTTTTTAGATTAGCATCTCAAAGTTGTGCTTCTTCTAGGTTTGCATATTCAAGATCAGCTTTTTTTAGATTGGCTTCTTTTAGATTTGCTCCTTGAAGTTTTGCTCATTTTAGAATTGCTTTTTCTAGGTTTGCATCTCAAAGTTTTGCTCCTTCAAGATTAGCTTTATCTAGATCAGCTTCTTTTAGATTAGCATCTGTAAAATCAGCTCCTTTTAGATTTGCACTAGAAAAATCTGCATTTGTAAAATCAGCATCTCACTCTTCCTTAGCCAGTTCTACAATCAACTCTTTCATATCTTCTTTTTTGATATTGTATTTTTCTATTAGTTTTGTCATTTTATTTCTCCTTTTGCTTTTGTTTAAGTTGTATCGTATCTCCAATTTTGGCTCCTTTAAGATCAGCATTTTCAAGATTTGCTTCTTCAAGATTAGCTTTTTGAAGATTTGCTTGTTCTAGATTAGCTTTTTGAAGTTTTGCTCTTCAAAGTTTTGCTCCTTTTAGATTAGCTTTTTTTAAGTTAGCTCCTTTTAAATCTGCATCTCAAAGGTTAGCTTGTTTAAGTTTGGCATTAAAAAGTTTTGCTCCTTTTAGATTTGCATCTCAAAGGTATGCTTCTTCTAGGTTTGCCCTTTCAAGATTGGCATTTTTTAGATTGGCTTCTTTAAGTTCTGCTCCTTGAAGTTTTGCATTTCGAAGATCAGCTTTTTTTAGATTTGCTTCATGAAGAATTGCTCCTTCCATTTTTGCTCAAATAAGATTTGCTGCTCTTAGATTTGCTGAATAAAATTCTGCTTCTTCTAGGTTAGCAGAAACTAGGTCTGCTTTTTCAAGGTTTGCTCCTTCTAGAATAGCTTCTTCTAGATTTGCTTCATGAAGATTTGCTTCTTCAAGATTAGCTTTTTCCAAATCAGCTTTATAAAGTTTTGCTTTATGAAGAAGTGCATCTTTTAGATTAGCATCTGTAAAATCTGCTCCTTCAAAATCAGCATTTCAGCCTTTTTTAGCTAATTCCACAATTAACTCTTTAATATCTTCTTCTTCGATTTTATATTTATTTATTAATTTCATTTTCATTTTCATTTTCCTTTTTTATTTTTTTTATTTTGTCGCCAATTTTTGCTTCTTTTAGGTAAGCTTTTTTTAAGTTAGCTCTTTTTAGTTTTGCAAATTCAAGGTTAGCTTTTTCAAGATTAGCTCCAAGAAGATTTGCTCAAGTAAGATTTGCTCATTCAAGATTAGCTTCTTGAAGACTTGCTCATTTAAGATTAGCATCTCAAAGGTTAGCATGTTTAAGGTTTGCTCCAAGAAGATTTGCTCCTTGAAGTTGTGCTCTATCAAGACTTGCATATTTTAGATTTGCTCTACTAAGACCTGCATATTCTAGATTAGCTTTTTCTAAATCAGCATCTTTTAGATTAGCTTTATAAAGACATGCTTCTTTTAGATTAGCTCCTTCTAGATCAGCTTTTCATCATTTTTTAGCTAATTCCACAATCAACTGTTGACCTTCTTCTTTTGTCAAATTTTCTAATTTTAATTTTTCTATTAATTTTGTCATTTTTTTTGTTTTCCTTATTTTGTTTTTATTTGATTTCAACTGTAGCGCCAGTTTCTTTTAGTTTAGTTGCAAGTTCTTCTGCTTCTGCTGGTGAAATATCTTCTTTAATTGTGTAAGGAAGTGACTCAACTGCTTTTTTAGCATCCATAAGTCCTACTCCTGTAATTTCTCTAACAGCTCTAATAACAGCAACTTTAGCACCACCATCACCTGTAATAACAACAGATACTTCTGATGATTTTGTATCTTCACTAGCTGCTCCACCGGCTGGTGCAGCCGCAACTGCTATTGGGTCAATCCCAAATTCTTCTTTTAATCCATCAACTAGTTCTTTAATTTCTAGAAGTGTCATTTCTTTTAAAGCTTCTACAAAAGCTTCTTTTGTTAATTTATTCATTTTTATTTCCCTTTTCCTTTTCTAGCAATTGATTGAAAATTGATTTGATTAATTCTTTTGGGACCACACTTCTTTCTTTATTGGAAGAAGGTCCTGGTTTAATTTTAGTTTTTGAAGGATGTCCCGAAAGAACTAGTTCATGTTTTTCGTGGTTACATTTCTTCAAATCTAATATTTGTTTTGAATATATATTTGTAGCTTTTTTATATCCAAAATCATAAACACAATAATGTGTCAGGTTAGCCTCTAAACTTTTTAAATGAGGTAAATATCTGCTAACAGCGTTGGCTGGGTTTTCCAACACAAAAGGCACATTGAAATGTTCAATAATTTTTTGAGTGTTGTTAAATAGTTTTAAACCTAATTTTCCAGCCTGTGTATGTTTTTTTATAAAAGATGGTTTGTTTCTTAAATGGTAATAAGCTTTATGAGTAATTAAGTCATATTCTTTGTTGTTTCTTAGTCTTAACTTGCTATTTTCAACAACATATGAAAGTGTACCGCTAGCTATGCTTGTTGCTCTTGAAAAAGGTGTACAAATTGGGCTAGCTCAAATGACATCAGGCTTTCAGTTTTTTGGTAAAACCTTTATTAATTTTTCAATAATATCCTTTTGAGATAAATCTAATATAATATTGTTCTCTCCATAAATATCTATCCCAATATAATCAGCGTTAGGAAATGCTTTCTTGACTGATTGGGTTCCTGAAAATAAGTCTAATATCTTCATCTTTTATTTACCCCAAAGTTCTTTCTATTAAATCCTGAATTTTATCAAAAGATTTGATTATTTTTTCTTCATATTTTTTATCTTTTTTTATTTTTACTACATTAACTTTATTGGCTTCTTTGTCGTGGTGTAACAGCCATAAATAATCGACATTAAAAAATCACATCAATCCTTGAAACTGAGGATCATATTGTATCTTAGTTTTTTCTAATGTTTCTTTTGTGATTTTACACTCAACAATAGCCTCAGCATCAAAAATACTTTTTCCAACATATCCATCTATTTCCGTAGAAATAAAAGGCGTATCTTTTACTTTATATGTTTGGCTAAAAAAACGTTCTTTATTAACTTTTATTTTATTTTTTAGCTCTGGATACTCTTTATTGACTTTTTCAATAAGCTTTATCTCATTATGCTCACCGATCAAAGCACCTTGCATTTTTGTATTTGAGCTAAGTGTTTTTTCTTCAATAGGTTCAAGTTCACCAAAAATTGGTAAAGTTTGATATGATTTTTTAAATGCAAGCGCAAAAGCTCCTCAATTAGTTAGACCAGTCGAAGATAAAACACCATTAATTTTTTTGTTACGTTTTTTTTCTTCTATGTAATCTCCAAGAGTTGACATAGACAGGTTAATTGGCCTTACTTGTTCAAGTAAAGTTTCTTTATCAAAAAACCCTCTTCCTTCAAATTTATGTTTCATTTTGTTCTTGTTCCTTTCTTTATTTTTACAATACTATTTTAACATTATTTTTGATTAAATGTAAGTTTTTTTTATTTTTTTTTAATAAAAAACCCTTTTTAGGGGTCTTTTTTTATTTTTTTTTATAAAAAAACCCTTTTAAGGGTATTTTTTTTATTTTAATCAAGGTGAAGATTTTACAAGTTCAGCTTCTGTAACTTCTTTTTCTCAAGCATGAGCTAATGAGGCTTCATATCTGTCTCTTGTTTTTGAAAGTGTATCTTTACCTGAGGCTGTTGTTCAAGGGAAATCTTTATGATTTTGATCATATCCTTTAAATGCATAAGTTGTGTATTTTGTATCTAATGGTGCTCCAAAGATTGTGTGTTTTCCTAACATGTAGTTTGGTCCACCCATATATAGTCCTTTTAGAGCAGCAGCAGTATATTGTTTAATACCACCTACTTCTGATCCAATTGCGCCATAGAATTTAACACCAGCATCATTAGCTGAGGGATTTCCTCTTTCGAATGCATCAACTCCATAATTATCAATGGAATGTTTTCATTTGGAAACATCAAGAAATGTTATATCTTCTTTTCCAGTTGCTTTATCAAGAACTACTCACACACCTCTTGAATAACTTTTTGATGGTGTTCCATCATTTGAACAGTTATACAATGCTCCAATTAGCCCGAAGTTGTCTCCAATGCCTCAGGCATTATCAGCACCAGCATTTCCTGATCAATCTTGAGCTGATGCTCCAGCAATATAAATTACTCTTCTATCTGCATCTGAGAATGTATCTGATGAAGTGAATTCATAAAGTTTTGATTTTGAATCTTCTCTAGCTTTTCATTCTGAGACTTCTCTGTAAAGTTTTTTAGATGATTTTGAGCTATCTTCTGATTTTGAAACAAACTTAACTTTTAGATATTTTGAGTAAGCTGGATGAGTTGTTGCAGCTTCTACACCTTTTCTAAAAGCAAATGCTTTTTTCTTAGCTTCTGAATCTGAAGTTGAACCGATTAGAAACACTGTTGTTGTTTCTTCATAAACATCTTCTGAACCTGAATACTTAATTGACCCAACAGCAGCTTGGAAACCAGCTACATAAGCCGCAGCATATGGATTATATGAAGCTGTTGAAACATTTCCACCAGCAAATACTTTTGAGCTAATTCCTGTTTGAGACTTAGCTTTGTCTCCAATAAAGAATAGCTTTGTATCTCCAAATTGTTTTTTCTCAATAACTGCTTTGTAAACATCAGATGAGTTTTCTTTTCCATCTGTTACAGCAACAAATAGAGTATCTAGGTTTTTAGATGCAAGTTGTGTTTTATCAACCAAAGCTTTTTCTACATCCACATGTTCAACAGAACTTGAAGGTTGTGCAATTCTTGGTTTTGGATTTTTTTCTGGTTTTACATCTGCATTTGCATCTGGTTTTACATCTGCTTTTACATCTGCATTTGCATCTGGTTTTACATCTACTTTTTTATCTGCATCTACATGTGCATCTGCATCTACATGTGCATCTGCATCTGCATCTACTTTTGGAATATCTGCATCTGCATCTATATCTTTATCTGCTTCTGCATCTACTTCTACTTCTGCATTTGCATCTACTTCTTTATTTGGAATATCTGCATTTGCATCTACTTTTACTTCTACTTCTACTTCTACTTTTTTATCTGCATTTGCGGCTTCATTTGTATCTGTAGGATTTTTAGTTGGTGTTTCTTTTCTTACACCTGAGATTGTATCTATAGGATTATGAGTTTGTCCCCCTGCAAGTATATCCTCTGTTTCTATGACAGTTATTACTGCTGTTGTATCTTCTTTTGTTTCTGCAGTTGTATCTACATCTTTATTTGTTGTAGTTGGTGGTTCTGTTATAGCCGCAGCTACATTTATATTTACTGTTTCTGTGGTTGTTATTTCTTTGACTGTTACTGTCGTTTTTGTATCCACTTCAATTTCTGGACGATTTACTATTTTTCCTGTTTCTTTTTCAAAATTTTCAATTTGTTCTGAAACTATTTCATCTTTTAGAAACTCATTTATATCTTTTTTCAGTAGTTTTTTAATATTTCCTACTCATTTTTTAATATTTTTTGCTCGTTTTTTAGTATTTTTTGCTCACCCATACATATCTGTATCTTCCAAAGTTGCAGTTAAGCTAACGTTTGGTGTTATTGTTACAGTTGTTTTTAATGGTTTTCCTGTTCTTAGATTTAGAGGTTCAGTTGCTGTAACTCTTGTTGATACACCTTCTACTTTTATTATTGTATTTTCCTTTTTGTTTCGGTTTTTTATTGTATCTTCTACAAAACCTGTAACTAGTTCATCCAAATCTTTTTTAATAGCACCCATTACTTCTTGTGTAGAAGCTATTTCTTTTGGAATAAATATTTCTTCTGTAATTTCTACGTTTGGAATATCTACTATTTCTGGATTTATTTCTGGATTTACATATAATATTTTTTCCGTAATTTCTATGTGTGGTGTTACTGTTGTTATTATTTTAGCAGTAGGCATTCCTGCTTTTACATCTGCTTTTACATCTGCTTTTACATCTGCTTTTACATCTGGTTTTACATCTTTATCTGTAGATTTTGTAGTTGGTGTTTCTTTATTTGTATTTGCAGGTTTTGTAGTTGGTGTTTCTGTTGTTCCTGCATCTGACATTACATCTGAGATTGTAGTTGAATATGCATCTGGCATTACATCTGCTATTTCTTCTTCATTTGTATTTACAACTTTTGGATTTTCAACTTTTGGTTCTAATGCTTTTGTAATTCCTAAATCATGTAAACCATTTGTTAATTCTGTTAGTTTTCTCATAACTAAACCTCTTAACTCTGCTTCTGCTTCTGATCCAATATTTCCTACTCAGAAATCTACATCTCTATGCGCAGTTTTTGTAGTTGTAGTTATTTTAGCAGTAGGTGTTATTTTTACAATTGTTTTTCCTAAGTCTAGATCTTCAATTACTTCAACTTCTATATCTACACTTTCTACTTTTGTACCTATTAATTTTTGTTCGATTACTTCTTTAGTTTTAGCTTCTACAAGTTTTTTAATGTCTTCTTTTTCTAGTCCATTTTCAATATATTCTTTTACATCTATATCTACTTCTGCATCTACTTCTTTATCTGCATTTGGATTGTTTGTTTTAAAACCTTCTACTAAATCAGTAAATGTTTTTGATACTAAATCAGCTTCAATTTCTTTTGAGCGTCAACTAACTATTAAAGTTGGTTTACTGAAATCATTGTTGGGATTTCATCAAAATCTGCCTCAATCTTTAATATCTTCTTTTAATATTTGGTGGATGTCTCAATCTTTTGTTAATTCTTTATCGATTTTAACTTTTTTCACTTCTAATCCAGCATTTTTTAAAGCTGGATAAATATTTTCTGCTGTGAAAGATTTGCTTTGTAAATTCTCAAATATTTTTCCAACTACTTCATCTGTAAACATGTTATCAAATTCATCATCTGTTGGAGGCATTGGAAGTGTTAGACCTTCTAGACCTTCTAGACGTTTTCCTCTGGTTGTATATAACATGATAGGGTATTTTCCAAAATCAGTTTCTAGATTTGTTCTTGGATCACCATGAGGTCCATATTTTTCAGCGATTACACCATTGGTACCAGCTCCAGTATATTTGGCTTTAACTCCATGTTTTTCTGGAGATTTAATTAAAACATCTTTGATAGCGTTAACAAATATAACGTTTTCTTTTAGACTTTTTCTAAGTTTTTTAACTTGCTTTTTATAAGCTGAGCTGTTTCTAACTTCATCTTTAAAATTAGTTACTTTATCTTCTTTTTCTTCTTCTAAGTTAGCCTCATTTAAAGTTGGCGGTTTCAAACTTTTTAAAGTTTTTTTGCCTTGAACAATTGCACTATGAGTTATTGATTTTTTTGTTTTTTTACCAACGGCATTAAATTCATTTGATGTTTCAAAATATAACCCGGAAGGTAATCTGAAATATTCACTTCCTGTTTGGCTTTTATCTTCTACATCTTGTGAATATTTTGTTAGAGTTTCTTTTAAAGCGGCCGCGTGTTCATAATCTGATCCTGCATATCCAATTTTAAAAGTTCCTTGGAGCTCTGCTCCTTTTGTAACTGAAGGTCTCTTTGTTATTTCTTCAGATTTTTTAATTTCTGTTACAACTTCTGTTGTAGATGCTTTTTTGATATCTTTTTTATTTTTTGTTGCTATAAAAGCACCTGATACTACTGTTACAGCTGTTGCAGCTGTGATTATTTTTTTTGTTTTGTTTTTCATTTTTTTATTTTCCTTTTTTTTGTATGTTTGTTTTTTTTTTTTTTTGTTTGTTTGTTTGTTTAATAAATATTTGTACTTTTTGATTTTGTTCCTTTCTTTATTTATATAAATACTTTAACACAATTTTTAAAAAATTACAAGTTTTTTTTTATTTTTAAATATATTTTGCTCATTAATCCCTATTAAAAAAGCTAAACAAAAAAAAACACTTCAAGATGAAAAAAGTGTTTTTGTTTTGATATTAAATGTTTTGAAAGGTTTCTTAATGTTTTGAAAGGTTTCTTATACATTATTACATTAAATACAATACAGTACAGTAGTCCCGGCTGGAATTGAACCAGCAATCTCCCCCTGAATAAAAGGCGTGTTAATCATTACACCACAGGACCTGTGTTAAATCAATTTATAAATATCATATATTAATTTAATTTTTTTTTGTTTAAGTTCTTCAATATCTTTATGAAGTTTTTCAATTTCTTTATGAAGTTCTTTTTTTGTTTTTGTCATTTTTGTTTTATTTTTCTTTTAATAAAACCAGAATTTGATCCAGTTGCTGTTTTAAATCAGCATCTCTTTTTTCTATTCTGTCCAATTTTTCATTGATAAAATCAATTTGGTCTTGTGTCATTTGTTTTTATCCTTTCTTTATTTTTACAATACTATTTTAACATTATTTTTATTCAAATGTAAGTTTTTTTTATTTTTTTATAAAAAAAACCCTTTTTAGGGTCTTTTATAACTTTTTTAAGCTTTTTGGTTTATTATATCTCCAATTTTTGCAGCTTCAAGATCTGCTTCTTCTAAGTTAGCTTCTCTTAGAAATGCATTTTCTAGGTTGGCTTCTTGAAGATTTGCTTTTTGTAGGTTTGCGTCCATAAGTTCTGCTCCTTTTAGATTAGCATCTTCTAAGTCAGCATTTTCTAAATTAGCTTTTTCAAGTTTGGCTTCTTTTAGATTAGTTTCTTTTAGTTTTGCAAATTCAAGGTTAGCTCCTTCTAGGTTAGCTCCTTCTAGGTTAGCTCCTTCAAGGTTAGCATTTCAGCCTTTCTTAGCCAGCTCAACAATTAAAGCTTGAATTTCTTCAACTGTTAAATCTTCTAAGTTAAATTTTTCTATTAATTTTGTCATTTTTTTTATTTCCTTTTTCTGTTTTTTTGCCACAAAACAAATATAGCACAAAGTCAATTTGACTTTCTAAAAAAAATAAAAAAGCTCATTTGAGCTTTTGGAATACATAAGTTTTGGAATACATAAGAATAGTACCATTCCTAAATATCATATGCATATTAAATATATCATAATTTAATTAAAAAGTCAAAGAAAAAAAAAAAAAAAGACAAAATTGTCTTTTTAAATTTGTATTGGCTTTTTATAAATAAGCAACTCATGATCAATATCTTTAATTTTTTTAATGTTCATTTTTTCAAAACATTTGTTTGTTATCTCTATAAAACTATACAAAATAAATGAATCATCTCAAACAAATGAGTCATCTCCAATTATTTTTAATTCATTTTTAAAAACTAAATCAGAGATAGAATATCTATGTCCAAATTTTGAACAACCGCATTTATTTTTAATAAGAATTTCAGTTCAATTAGAATTATATTCTCAATCTTTTTTTGTAACAATAAAATGAGAACCAAAGCCATCATTTTCTTTTAAAGTTGCCTCAACATTTATCTTTAAAAAATTATTATTTTTTTCAATAAGCACCAATCCATGCTTTTCTTTATAAAAAGCAATTTGTTTTTTTGTAGCTGATTTCATATTTTTTTTCCTTTTTATTTTTTTTTATCATTCAAAATTTAAATTACATAAGTCATCAGAAAATTGCTGTTTTACAGTATTTTTTGCTATTGCTTCCTGAAGTTGTTGAATTTTGTTAACATCTTTTTTTATTTTTTGTGCCATTAAAGCACCTGATGCAATTGTTGTAACAATTGCAGCTGTTATTATTTTTTTCATTTTTTATTTTGTTCCTTTTTTTTGTTTATAATTGCTCTTGCATTTGCTCTATTTGCTCTATTGCTTCTTTTAATTTTCAGTTTTTAATTAATTTTTGAGTTTTAGATTGAATAACCAACCTGGCAATTTCATAAATAAGATTATCTTGAAAAACTAAATATTCATCATAATCATTTAAGAATTGATCAATAACTTCAACTGCTGATTTAACCAGTTTTTGATTTGATTTTGGGTTTTTTGATTCTATAACCTCCCCAACTTCATCAATGAATTGTTCAATTTCTTGAAGAGTTTCAGGTTTTTTTCCTTTTAAAATATCTCCTATTGACAAAGGAGGTTTGCAAAAGTCAGATTTTTTATATTCTTCAATATATATTGTCATACCTTTTTTAAAATCTTGAAGTTCTTTAATTTTTTGTGTATTTTTTTTTATTTTTTGTGCTCCAAAAGCACCTGTTGCAATAGTTACAGCTGTTACAGCTGTTGTAATTATTTTTTTCATTTTTTATTTTTATTTTTTTCCTTTTTATTTTTTTTCTTTTTTTTCAAAATCTTTGATGATTTTTTTGATTTCTTCTTTTGTTGAATTTCTTAAATTTTTAAGAAATTCATTTTTAAGTTTCATTCCAAAAAAATCTCTAATGTTTTGCTCCACTTTTTTGAAGCCTAAAATTAGCTCTTCTTGTTCTGCAGTTAAGTTTTTGTTTGTTGTTTTTTTCATTTTTTATTTTTCCTTTTTGTTTATTTTTTTTATTTTTGATATAGAAACCTTTCAATTTCTATATTAATATTATAGCAACTTTTTTATAAATGTCAAGTGTTTTATTGATTTTTTTTTATAATAAAAAAGGCTTAAATGCTTTTTTGTCTGGCTTTTAGCCCAGTTTTACTCATAATTTTTTTCCATAGTTTCCAATTTTCTAAAAAAAAAAAAAAAAGACAAAATTGTCTTTTTAAATTTGTATTGGCTTTTTGTTTTAATTTTTAAATGCAGTCTTTGCAGCCATAATCAGTGCAATTTTTGATTATTTCCACCAATCTTTTAGCCTGCACTTGGGTATAGCCTAATTTTTTAGCTGTTGATACAAATGTTGAGGTTCAACTGTTAAAATTCATAAGATCATTTCCTGTTTTTCAGTCTTCTAGGTTTGCTGATACATTTAAGCAGCCTAGATTTTTTATTTCTCATTTAGTTTTATTGATGATTTTCATTTTTTATTTTGTTCCTTTTTTTTTTTTTTTCATTCTTGACATAGAAACCTTTCAATTTCTACATTAATATTATAACATTTTTTTTATTAATGTCAAGTGTTTTTTTTATTTTTTTTTATAATAAAAAAGGCTTAAGTTAGCCTAATTTTACTCATAATTTTTTATTGTAATCTCCTTTGACTACCTCTCCATGATAAAACTTTTTAATTCATTTATCTTGAAGATCAAAACCACCATTAATCTCATTTTGAAAGATTGACATTTTAAGTTTTATGTTCTCAAAATGTTTAATCAAAGTTTTATTTTTTGCTCCTGCTTTTTTAGCAGCAAAAAATTTGCTTATTAATTCTTTCAAAATTTGAGTTTGCTCTGCTTTTTTTGTCATTTTTTTTGTCATGTTATTATTCTCCTTTTATATATTTCTCTTGAAGATTAGCTCTTCTTGCTTGAGCATTTTTAAAATTTGCTCATTCAATATTTGAGTATTCTAAATTGACATCTCCAGCCTTTGCCCATTTAGCCTTAGCAGCTGCAAAATCTGCATTTGTAAAATCTGAGCCATTTAACTGGCATTTTACAAATTTTCCCCCTCAAAAATTAGCTCTTTCTAAATTGGCATCTGTCAAGTTGGCAAATTCAAGATTTGCCCCTTCTAAATTGGCATTTCAGCCTTTCTTGGCCAGCTCAACAATTAAAGCTTGAATTTCTTCAGTTGTTAAGTTTTCTAATTTTAATTTGTTAATAAGTGTTTCTGTGTTTGTTTTCATTTTTTTGTTGTTCCTTTTGTTTTTTTATTTTTCTCAATTTTCTAGTTCTTTGATTGCTTCTTGAAGCTTTCAATTTGTGATTAATTTTTGAGCTTTAGCTTCAATAACTAAAGCAGCTATTTCATTGAAAAGTTCATCCTGAAATGCTAAATATTCATCATAATCATTTAAGAATTGATCAATTGCCTGTATTGCTCTGTTAATTTCTTTTTTATTTGTTTTTGGGTTTTCTAAAAGCTCCCCAATTTCATCAAGAAAAAGCTCAAATTCTTGAAGAGTTTCTGGTGTTGTGATTTTTGCCATAATTATTGGCCTCCTTTCATTCTTACCTTTGTTTCTGCCAGAACTGAAGAAATTCTATTATTGAAATCTTGCTCAAATTCACCTGTGAAATTGTCCATAAATAACTCTATAAGTTCCACAGCTTTAAGAAATCATGCTCTGTTGCTTAAATCTTCAGCTGCCCCTTCAATTTTTAAATTTGCTTCAAGTCGAGTTAAAACTATGAAGAAATTTCTAAAAGTTAACTCTGTTAATTTGTTGTTCATTTTTTTTGTTCCTTTTTACTTTTTATTTTTTTATAGAAACCTTTCAAAATTCCTATATTAATATTGTAACAACTTTTTTATAAATGTCAAGCATTTTTAACCTTTTTTTGTGATTTTTTTTTAAGAGGCTTAAATTATTTTTGCTAAAAGCCCTTATTTAAGGGGTTTGGAGACTGTTTTAAAAAATGTTTAGTCTTTACTTTTTTTTTTAAACTTAGATATATTTTTTTATATTTAAAATTAAGTTAATGAGATACGGATTTTTAAAAATATTTAAGGTCAACTTTTTATGTGTTGTTTAGATTTAATAATAATAATAATAATAATAATATATATATATTAGTTATTATTTATAAAAATATCAGAGTTAGAAATAAGCAAAATTGGGCAAATGAAAAAAGTTTTAAAACCTAAGTAAAAGTAAAAACATGAACTTCTAGCTTTTTTGCTCAACCTTACTTATTTAAATCATATTTTACCTTGAAATTTATTTTTTAAATACTTATATATTATTTATATAAATATTATTTTCTTATGAAAATACCTTAATTTCTTCTAGTTTTTAATGGGGGTGCTTTGAAATGGTTTTTTGATAGGGGACCTGGTCTGGAAGGAGTGTTTATTAGCAAACCCACCCCTACCTTAAAAAAAAATATCCCACCAAAAAATATGCTATAATAAAACAAAAGGAAAATAACAAAATGAACAACTTAATCAAGAAATACCAAATCAGCGAAAAAGAACAAAAAGAAATAACAGCATTTTGAAAAAAACAAGATGAAGTAGTAGCAGAAGCAATAGCTCGAATAAATAACGGCAAACCATTAACTAACTGATTACCTGATTACCAAAAAAAAAAGATAAAGAAAAATAAACAATATGGAAATAATAGAACTAACTCTAAGCCAATGAATAAATAAAGAAATAGAGCTAGGAAACCTTCTACCAAAAAAAGAGCCCGGCCAAATCCAAAAAATTCTAGCGATGTCAAAAATATTCGACGCCCTATCAAAATCAGCCTTCTATCTAGCTCACCAAGACTTCGAAAGACTTAGTTGAACCGAAGAAGAGTTTTTAAGACAGACCAAAATAAATCCGCATCCAGAAAACGTAAAGCTAGCAAACAAGCCGATGCCGGCCTCGTACTCTACAGGCGATTTAGTTTTAAGAAAAATTCTAGAAACAAAAGATCTGCTAGGAGCGCCCTTTTCTCAGAAGGACTGACTAATCTTTTTGAACGCCCATCCCTCGATAAAAGTTTTTCTAGACACTCACCGCTCTATCTACGACCAAGAAGACGCCCTAAAACTATGAAATCAAACAATCAACAAAGAAGAGCTCTTAAAAGCTAGCGACATCAAGCTAATGGAATCGGTAATGAACAAAGCTCAAGCCAATATCGAAAAAGTTCTTTCATCAAACATCAACAGAAGAAGCGGCTTCATAATTCCGACCTATCTAAACGACGTCGAAGACAAAGATCTGGCTTCGGCCTATAAAGCAAAAGAAAATCTAAAATTAGCTCTAGAAATGACCTACGACGACGAACAGGTAAACAAAAGATTAAGAAAGATAGAAGATAGATAAAGCAATGACAAACATGCAAGAACAAGAACTTAAAGAATTTAGAAAAGAAATTAAAGAAGATATTAAAGAAATAAAAGATAGAGTAAAAAAAATAAATGAAGAAAAAAATGAAGAAATCGAAAAAGTTATTGAAGATAAATTTGAAAAAGTTATAAAAGATAAATTCGAAAAAAAGAAAGAAGATATTAAAGAAAAACTTAAACTTAAAGATGTTGAAGAAGTTAAGATCTATCTAGAAAAACTTGAAGATATTTTAATAGAAGGGTTTTCGGAGTTTTTGAAGTGAATTTTAAAAGAACAAAAATAAACAAAAAAATGTTTCACGTGAAACAAAAAAAATAGCGGAAAAGAAAAGATAATGAGATTCGTAAAAACATCGCAAACAAAATTCGTTGAGTTTAATCCTGACGTCAAAGACGCACAGGGCAAAAAAATCTTTAAGTTTAGTCTGAGTAAAGAGGCCGTTAACTGTCCGGGAAAGACTTGCAAGGGAGTTTTAGTTAAAAAGCCTTTAAGCGGCTGAGTCAATAAATGTTTAAGGTGCGGCTATAAAATTAATTTCTTTACGCCGACAATCGCTCAGCAACTTTTAAGTCTGATTCAAAATAAGTTATTAATTTCGGTGACCGGAACAGGGGCAGGAAAAACTGCAGCAAACGCCGCAAGCGTTATTAATCATGCTTTATCCACTCCTTCGGCGACAATAATCGTTATGGCTACAGACCAAAGACAGCTTTATTCGGTCGCTCAAGAAGAGCTAAAAAAACATATTCATTCAGATTATAAAGGGACGATTTGGAATAGAGATAAATGAGTTTTAACTAATAACTCGATGGTTTTATTTATGTTACCTACGAGGATAGAGGCATTAAAAGGATATTCGGCTTCTTTAATTTGGTTCGTCGAGGCTCAGGGTTTTGACGAAGAGTTTTCTCATGAGGCGACCAACAGGCTAAGGTCTCAGGCGGCCAAGACTATAGATCCGACTTCGAGAATAAGATTTAATCAGATAGGTGAATTGATTGAGTACGCTCAGGATAAGGCTCAGCTTATTTTAGAGATCAATATTAAGTCTGATTCTTGGACGATCCAAAATATCGCTCATCGGGCGCACACCTTTATCGCTTCTAAAAGTGTTTGTAAATACTTAGGAGTTAAAGCTTATTTTAACGTAGTAAAGCCGATAGAAGAAGACGGCTTTATTAAAGATATTGTCGCCTTTTATTTTACTCCGGAAGAAAATCCTTATTTAACGGAAGAAAGAAAAGGGGAAATGAGAACGGGTAAAGATAGAGAGTATTCTGATCAAGAGTATTGAGCAGACTCGCGAGGTAAGGTAGGTCTAGCTTTTCCAGACGTCACAAAATCTATTGTCTCTTGAGAGCAGATAGAAGATTTAGAGTATTGAAAAGAAGATAGCGACTGATATTTTATAGAGAGCTATGATTTCGGACTTTCGCAAGCAGGAGACAAGTCGGCTTATTCAATCGCAATCTATAATCCCTTGGAAGGTAAGCTTATTTTTATAGGAGGATTTGTCGCAAATTTCGATAATCTTTCTTTAGAGTGAGAAGAGATTTGAAACGAAAGAAGAACTTTAAGATGGACTAGAGAGAAACAGTTTAGGTTCGTTTGTGATCCGACAGGTTTTAATAGTCGCAAGACTAAAACAGCTGCAGATTCTATGGCCTCTTTATTTATCGAAAACGGATTTTATGAAATGGAGCCGGCTTACGGCTCTAACTCAAAGTCAAAGAGCTCTAAAAGTGTTGAGGTCTCTTATCTAAGGCTTAAACAATTGATGGACCAAAGACAAGTATTTTTGACGCAAAGATTTTACGATTCAGGTTTTAAAGAAAATTTTGAAAAATATAAATTCTCTAGCAAAAATTCAAAAAGTTATAAAGCCGGAAAATTAGAGGATAGAAACAACGACGGAATAGACGCTATGCGTTATAGTATTTTGCAATTGCCGTTAGGTTCTAACATTATAAGCAAAAATATATTACAATGTATGAAAGTAAAAATCAGAAAAAATAATGGCCAACAACAAACAGCTTACCGCTTATTGCAAGGCCGACATAAACAGGAAACTAAAAGAGTGATTCAAAATAAAAAAACTAATATTTTTGGATTATAAAGGAATAAAATGTTTAAATTTTTTAAAAAAGAAGTAGAAAAACTTTATCTAGATAAAGATAAATTAAAGGCGCAAGAAATGTTTTTAAAAATTAGAGACGACGCAAGATATTTAAGTCCGGCCAACGTTTCGATTTTATATAATAAAATGCAAAAGGATTATCAAAAAGTTTTTAAGCAATTAGAAAGTTTTTCAAAACTTAATCAACAGCAAAACTTAAAGCCTAAAAAAGTTAGAGCTTTTGTTATTAACGCCAAAGGTCAGCTTGTAAATAAAAATAGACTTAAAGAGTTTAAAAAGGTTTTTAAAACTGATATCGACATAAAAGGAAGCGCTAATGAATAAAAAGCAGATTATGGATTTAGATCTTTTATATTTAAAAGAATCAAAAGAAGCTAAAAAAATAAATGAAGAGTTAAGCACTTTTTATAGTGTTGAAGAACTGGCTTTAATTAAAGAGCATAAAGACCAATATCCTTGGGCAAAAAAAACTAACGATTTATTAGTCGAAAGATTAAACATTTTAGAAGAGCAGCTTTCTTCTTTTTCAAAAGATCCAAAATTCGACGTATTTAATAATCCAATTTTAACTACTAAAAAAAATCATTTGTATAACGTTTGTTCTATGCGCGCGGCTATGGTTGCAAGTGATGAATACGTTATTAAGTTTGAGCCGGCCAGAGAAAAAGATATAGAGGCAGCTCGGGTTTTTGGCTTGATTTTTAATGAATGAACAGAAAAAATAGATCTTTCATATCATATTAACTCGGCAATAGCTCGTTCAAGATTTTCAACTCACGCTATTGATTTAATTTTATTTAAAACACCTCAGGAGGCTGGTTTTGAAGATGATAGTTCATATAACTTTTTAGAGATTACTCAGCTTAATCCAAAAAACGTTATGCAAGACCCTAGCGCAATCGAAATAGAGCAAGCTAGATTTGTTTATGATATTTCTAAGACTACTTGGTCTGAGATTGTAAATAGCAAAGTTTTAGGTAAAAACAAACAACTTTTAGAGTATCTTCAAGATAAAGTTTCTGAAAGTGTTGTTAAAGAAAAATCGACCGCTTTTAACTCAGAGTTTAGTACTGCAAGAGATGAAAATGTTAGAAATGAAAAAAACATCGCTAATATTTTAGGTATTAACTTATTAAGAAGATGATATATCAAAAACAAAGGTAAAAGTAATCAGGAGTGTTGAGTAGCTTATTTTATTGGAGAAGATATTTTGTTAAATCATCACAAAGTTAGAAACCAACATATTCCGATGGCTGTTTATAAAGAATATAATGAACCTCAATCATTTTACGGTTCTTCTAAGGCTATACAATTAGTTTCTCATTCGGCTGTTATTAATGCTTTATCAAGACAAATTGACCAAAAAGCTATTCAGGGAGTTAGTTCTATTTTGGTAGCAAACGGTTCAACCGGAATTACTGCCGAAGAAATTAAGATTGCTATGTCTAATCCTAATGAAAACTTTATTATTATTGATGCTGATGAGCAAACTCAAATTCATAATGTTATTAATACTGTTGACCTTTCAGGTATTAATCAAAATGCTATTATTATGTATAACAATTTAGTTGAAGAGTTTTATAAGCAAGGTGGTATTAATCAGCAAATGGTAGGCGACTTACAATCGCAACAAACTCAATCAGCAATCGCAAGAGCTAACTCACAAGCGACTATCGAGATTAAATCGACTTTACCTAACATTGAAAAAGCGGTTAAAAGAACGGCCGCAATTATTGCTAATTATATTCAAACAAACACAGAGACTATTAAAAAATATTACACAAAACAAATTAAAAAAATAAATCTTGATCCAGCGACACAATCTTCAAGACCTTTTGAATTTGAAGCGGTTGATTTTGATAAAATTAAAGAAAAACATGTTGATTTAATTCCGAAAGTAAAAGCTATTCCAAAAATGGATAGAGCAGAAATCACTAATCAAGTTAACATGTTATTAAGTCTTTCGGCTCAAGGAGATATTGGTGTACCTATTTCTTATCTGCTAAAAGAAATATTTAAACAAATGCCTTGAATTGATGATGCTTTAATGAAGATAGAACAAAAAAACAAAGAAAATGTTGCTGATATGATTTCTCCTATTGCAGATAATGTTGCAAATTATACGATGGCAGATGAAGACCAAAGAACTCCGCAGCAAGTTTTGGATGAACAAACTCAATTCGCCTACGATACATTAAATTCTCCGGCTAATTCTTCGGTACCAAGCCAAGAAAGTGCAATGAATAATCCGATGGCTCAAATGGATAACAAAATGCCTATTGGATAAAAAAAACAAAACACATAATGTGTTTTTTTTGTTATTATAATGTTGAGAAAATTTAAAAGTCTGGCAGTCTTTTATTTTCCATCTTCTCAAACTGCCCAAAAATAAGGAGAAACAAAATGGAAGATAAAAATATAAATCCAAACTCAAATGTAGAAGAGCAAGAAAAAGAAACTTCTACATCAGAAACAAATTCTGAAAAAGAAACTTCTACATCAGAAAAAAATTCTGAAACAGAACCTTTAAGCAAAACGGCTAAAGACTGAGCAGAATTAAAAGCAACTCAAAAGGAAAAAATTTCCCAAAAAGATAATGAGATTGCTAGATTAATGCAAGAAATTGAATCATTAAAAAACAATAACCAAGACAAAGGTAACCAACTTAAAGTTCCAGAAGAATTTGCTGAAATTATGCAACAACAAAATCAAAAAATGGAAGAAATGTATAAAGCTTTTAATTCTAGATTAGAAGATCAAAATCTTTTGATTAAAGCAAAAGAAATTAATGAAATGAAAATGAAGCAAGGTCCAGTTTTAGAAAAATTTGGAATTAGCTTTGATAAAGCTCAACAATTAATTGATCAAAATCCTGAATTTGGAAATGATTTTGAAAAATTATTAGGGCATTATTTAATTTCACAAGGAACTGAAAAAATATCTAAAATGTTAGCTGAAGGCTTTACGCCAAACGTAGAAGGCGGTGGCATAATAGATGAAGCCGCAAAAGAGGCAGCTTTAAAGGCTGCTCAAAGTAAAGCTAATGAAAAGAAAATAAAAGCGGCAGTTGCAAATATTGTTGCCAAGGATTCTAGCTTAACATTAAAAGAAAAAGAAAAATAAAATTAAAGGAGACCATTTAATATGGCAAATATGAATTATAGTGCAGATACAAAAATTACAAAAAATATAAATGTATCTGCTACGTTTAATGACATTGATTGATCCAAGACAATCGAAGAAATATTTTCGACTACTGTTGATAACAGGTATAAATTAGTTGATATTGTTGTTGACGGCGTAATTAGCAAAATGGCAAATTCAGGTGGAGGAGCTAGTGAGTTTCAAACAACTATCACTACTTTTATACCATCTGATAATGCAATTCACGATATTAATTATGACGCAATATCTTCAGGTGAGGCGTTTACATTAGGAAGCAAAAAGACATCAGTAGGGTTTACAAAACACCACACGTATTCTTACATGACAGAAGATACATTTGCAAACTATCAATACGCTGTTGAATGAAGAGCGGCAGCTATGACTGAAGTTGTTAGAAAAGTTAGAGCTCATGAAGAAACAAAATTAAAAGCGACACTTATTGCTACATCAACAGCAATTCCAAAAGTGTATGCAAACAACAAAACATCAGTTTCTGAACTTAGCTCAACTTCACCAATTACTTGAGCAGTTTTGAAAAAAGCAAAATATTCACTTGAAGATAGCAAGTTATCTACAAGTGTGGCAGGTCAACAAGTTATTGACCCAATTGTTGGATTTAAAGGAGGAGATGATTTCTTAGCAGTTATTTCTAAAAAAGCAAAAAGACTTTTGCTTGAAGACGATGATTTCTATAAATACTTCTTACAAGATAGATCCGCAAAAACTGAGGCTCAAAAAGAAGAATTAATCGCAACTTATTGAGGAATTAAATTAGCAACATTTAATACAGAGTTTACTATCACAAGCGGTGCAGATAAAGGTTCAGTAGCCTTAATGCTAGGTGGGAAACAAACTGTTCGAAGAGTTCAATGAGCAGAAGGTCAAGGAATTAAAAACAATCAATTTTATGCTTATGACCACCAATCTAAACCATTGGGTTCAGACAACGCTGACATAGCAAACAACCTTGCTTGAGTAGTAGGTTGAAAAGGTTATACAGGATTTGCTGTTACTAAACCACAAAATGCAAGAGTAATTATATACTCATACGAAAACTAATAGAAAGGTAATATAAAATATGAAAAGTATTTTTCAAAGGTCAGCTTATAAAAAAGTTCAAGAAAACTTAAAATTAGCTGAAAAAGAATTTTCAAAAGTTGAATGAAACTTAGAAAACCTTACAAAAGCTATTGATAAAAACAAAAATCTTTTAGATAATCCTAGTCTTTTAAGTGAGGCAAAATTAAAAAGCGCTCAAAAAGTCAAAGTAGAATTAGGGACAAAATTAAATCAACTTCAACAAGACAAAGCAGAAGCACAAGCAAAAGTTGATAAGGCTCAGGCAGAGTTTGATAAAGTAGTTACAGAATTAGAAGAAGCAGAAATTGCAAAACTTCAAAAAGTATCGACAAATACAGAAGGAGCAGCTACAAAAGCAAAAGTAAATGCTAGTTCTGAATTATCTAAAACAATTAAACAAGATTTTGATAATGCAAAAGCAATATTAAAAACAAACGGAGTTTCTATTGTATATAATGCATCGGCTGCTGGAAGATTTGGTGATTTCTTTACACACCAAATTGGAGATACAATTTATCAATTTGTTAAAGGCAAAACAACAAAAGTATTGCCATCACATAAAGCTGAATTAGATTTTATGTTTGGATATACTGATAAAGACCCATTCGGTTTATATATAGCTAACGGAAGAAAAGAATTAGTTGCCGAAGAAATTTAGGCTACAAATAAAACCCACCAAAAAGGTGAGTTTTTTTTATATAATATAAATAGAATGTCTACACAATTTACAGGAAAAATAGATATTGAAGTTAAAGATTGGTCGGATGCAAATTTAAGACCAAAATACTTAACAGATATTTTTATTTTTAATAAAATCTATCAAAAAATTGAATTAGTATCTTGAGATTTTGCTCAATCAGCTTTATTGACTTCTAGGTCTGAATTAGATTTAACAAAAATTTATGAAATCCCAGAAGATATTTACCAAGCAAAAAATGAATATCCATCTTATGGAGAAGTAGATTTTAATGCTACTGTTTTAGCAGAAGATAGCTCAAAAGTTACTCTTGACTTAGATGTGTGAAAAACAATATTAATTAAAAACCCAATTAGCTCTATTGTACAAATAGCTATAAATAGAGCTGAAACTGACGAGGTAGATTTAGAAGATCCAATTACATTAAAATCAGCTTTTGTTAAGTTTATTGGTGAAATGTCTGTGGCTAACCAAAATATAAAATTACCTTTTCCGATAATGGACGCTTCAGGAGATATTGATATAACTAAAACATATTCTCCTTTTAAAACAGTTACAATCTCAGGAAATATTCTTGAAACATTTTTTACTTATTATATTGTAGATAGATTAGAACCAGTTATCGCTAAGCAATTTATGGATGAATGAATTGCTCTTAAAAAAAATATCGCGGCTAACCCAACAGATTATATTAGTGAAACAGCTTATTTAAAAACTTCTAAAAATAGTAGAATTATGAATGTTTTAAAACAAAAAAGTCTTGGAGTAAATATTTAAGATATGGCAACAAGAACAACGAGAGTATCATCAACAGCTCCACCAACTAGAAAAAGTCAAAATATAATTGTTTCTGATTTTTCTGGTGGCGTAAATCCCTTAGACTCTGGAATACCATTTCAAGATAACCAAGGAACTGAATATTTAAACGCTGAATTTAACCAAGACGGTTTATTTGTAAAAAGAAGAGGTTTTCAACAAATAAAACTTGCAAAAAATGCAGAACCAACTGAGTCAAGTACACATAATATAAAAATTATTGATATGCATATTCAACTAGCTTCTTTGGTTGAGGTTTTAACATCAGGCGATAATGAGGGTGTAACTGTTGCTCCTTGAAAATATATAGTTATTCAAAAAACGCCTAAAATACCGGCAATTAATTCTAAAATTATTAGACAATTGATGGTTTATGATGTTCAAAATGGAATTTATAAAGTCGCTAAATATAAAGGTTGAAATGTTAAAGCTGAGCCTTATAAATACTTAGATATGTCTTATCAAGGTGTTTATAAAGAGAATTCATCTACAGGGGTCATCTTTACGAAATCTGGAAGTGCATCTACATCGATGGATTATTTATATATTGGTGAAGAAAATATTTATAGTAATGTAGAATGAGAATATTCTTTAAACAAAGAAAATACTGAAACTAATTCTGATGCTACATTTTTTACATTTAAAGATATTAACTATATTAAATGTGGGTCTAATGAGTTTAGCGAAGATAAAGAATATTTTTTATTAGAACACTTAGAAAATGAAGGTATTGATAAGTTTAAGCAAGTTAAACCAAAACAAACAACCGTAGCCGAAGAGTCTGTATTAGGTTGAAACTTATTTAATGGATTTGTTTATCAAACTAAAGTAAATCAAAGGGCTGATTGAAAATCAGTAATTAATTGAGGTAGCAAAAATAAAGGGCTTAATGTAGTGTGTAATCTATTAGGTTCAGAACTACCATTTATGTATCCAGTCTCAACTAGTACACAACCCTCTATATATATAATAGAAGGTGTTAGAACTAACCACCCAGGAGCACAACCAGGAAACAAAATATTAAACATTTCTCTAATTGACCCAGTTGATAAATTTGAAATGTGAGCAGATTATACAGAAATACCTAACAAACGAACTTGAAGTTATAATGATTATATTTCTTCTGATTCTTATAATGATGTTGGCCGAGTTTATAGATTAAATGATGATGGAACAGAGCAAGAAAAACCAGAAGAGAAGTATTACGAATTAATTTTCCCCTATACATATCACAACATGTTATATGATGTTGCAAAATTTACAATAATTGGTCATCTTGAACGTGGTCAAAAGGTGGTAAAAAAGGCATATAATAAGGTTAAATCATTTACTATTACACCACTTGAATGAAGAACTGATTTAGATACAATTTTTAGGTTTAAATATAGAACACCTGATGGCGTAGGAAACCAACATGACTATACATTTTCATCAGATAAAAAAGAAGCACAAGCTAACTTCATTTCTATGGGGATAAATCCAGAAGCTTATGCAGATGCTCAAGACTTAAAAGCTTTATCTATAACTAATAAAATGTTTTCTGTGGGAAACTATGTTGCTTATATGACTGATAAAAGAATATGATTTTCAATGCCAAGGTTTATTAATTGAGTTCCGCATAACTTTGATTTGGAGTTTCCGCTTAAAGACCCAAATGATAAACTTATAGGGACAGCTTATTTACACGGTCAATTAGTTGTGTTTTCTAAATTTTCTACATTTAGAGTTCCAGGACAAACTCCTTCTATTGCAGCGAGTGAAGGACAAGATACATTTAGAATTGAGCCATTAGATTTTGGACAAGGTGCCTTAACAAAAGATGCTATTGTTTCGTTAGAAGACCAAATATTTTATTTAGCAAGCAGCGGGATTAGAAGACTATTTAGACTTCAATGAGGAATTGATAATTATAATTCTAAATCAGTTGATAATAAAATTAAAAATCAGTTACAATTAGGTAAAAATAATAACTCGCAAGCTAAGGCGACAGTTTATCAAGACCAACTAATAATTTATATACCATCAGCTAATAAAATATTTGTAAGAGGTAAAAGTTTACCGGGAGCTAAAAATAGATGAACTGTTTGGGAAACTGAACTATTAAAAGACAATAAACCATTTTATGGTATTAAATCTAGCTCTTCAACAAGACAGGTTTATTTTAATTTTGATGGACGTATTTATCAATTAGGAGATAATCAATACTATGATGGAAAAGTAAATGCCTTAGAGGCAGATCAAAAACTTTATGAATGTCGTTGAACATCAGGACTATTAGATGGTGGAAAACCTGAGTCTGATAAAAAATGAAATAGATTAAAAATTAATACTTATATTCCAGGAAAAATTGGAACTGAATTAAATGTAAAGGCTTATGTTGGAACAAAAGGTGGATTTGATGTTATAAATAAAACCAAAGTAGAGTTAGAAGCTATTAATGAAGAAGATGTAGTAAAAGAAATTAAACCACCAACACTTGATTTTAATGCTGGGACATCATTAAATTCAGACTTTACAGTTGGTGTTTCAAGAGTAGGAAATGACCAAGTTCCTATTAGGGCATTAAAATTTAAAAACAAATTAAAAGGTCCGTATTTAACATTAGAATTATTTACTAAAAACAATAAACCATTTATGCTTTCATTTGTTTCAGTAAAATTCAAATACAAAAAATCAAGTTATAAAGAAAGGATAAGATAAATATGGCAAATATTAATAAATTATCACAATCAAATTTTCAATTTGTTGATGGTCAACAAGTTACTCATATTGATTTAAATAACAAAGTAATAGGTCTTTTGGTAAAAATCAATCAAGTAATTGAAGAACTTAATGCAATTGATTATTTTGGAGACAAAACAGTTTTAGCAAATACACTTAATGAATTAGAAAAAATAAAACAATATTTTGAAGGTTTAGATATAGAAGCTTTAAGATCAGATTTTGAAGCTAATAGACTTTTATCAATAGCTAACAAAACCTTAGCAGATGCAAACCAACTTTTATCAACAACAAATAAAACTTCAATAGAAACAAACCAAACTTCAATAGAAGAAAATAAAACTTCAATTGATACAAATAAAACTTCAACACAAGAAAATAAAGCTTCAATAGAAGAAAATAAAACTTTAATAGAAATAAACCAAATTTTAATTAATACAAATAAAACTGATATTAGTAATTTAACTTCACAAGTTGCAACTAACAAAGATATTCAAGATATTAAAAACACTTCACAAGATAATAGAATTACAGAACTGGTAACATTATTTAATACCATTGATACTTATGTTGAATTTGATGAAAGCACCGACGCTCAAACAATTATTGTAAGAGTAAATGATACTCTTGATACAAAAGCTGAGTGAGAAACAAATATGCAAAGAATTGTGCTAAAAACAAATAAAGTATATTCTTCTTCAAAAACTATTGTTTTAAAAGTTTTTAAAGGTCTTGGAAATCTTGATGATAATTCTTTACAATTTACATCTGATATAGAAGTTTATGATTTAGCAACTGCTGAAATTAAAACATCAGGGACACTTGTTCAAGGTAATTCTTATATAGTAAATTGAGATGAAATTACAAATAAAATGCGACTTGTCTTAGAAGAAAAAAATGCAACAGCAGTAGTAACTGCTTTATCATCAAGAGTAGATGTTCTTGAAGATAAAACAATAACCAATTTAGCAACAATAAACTCAGTTAAACAAACAGTGACTGAAAACACTGCATCAATTAATACAAATAAAACTTCAATAGAAGCAAATAAAACTTTAATTGATACAAATAAAACTTTAATTGATACAAATAAAACTTCAATTGATACAAATAAAACTTCAATAGATGCAAATAAACAAACAGCGACTGATAACACTGCCAAAATTGATGAAAATAGAAGTAATATTATTAATTCATTTTTAAATATTGGTAAAGGTAATGCTTATGCTGAAACAACTAAACACGAACTTGACTATTTAGAGAGAGTTATCGGTTTTAGTAGCACTACATTAATTGATTTTAACGGGAAACTAACAGGTCTTAATAATGATTATTATATTAACGGTCGAGGTGGAACAATTATAAATGTTAATGATGCATTATTTAAGAATATTATTGGTTTATTTAAAGAATAGTTGGCCTGCTTTTAAACAAGTTGCAATATTTAAACGTGCGATTGTTTATCAAGTTGAAAATTATAGTTCTCTTAAAACAAGCGGACTTAATAAGATGTTTACTTTTATTTTAGAAGAGTATTCGCGAATAATAAATGACCCTGATAAGTTTTCGCTTGAATTGTTAAACTCGACAACAATTAATTTGGTATTTTATAACGATAGGCAAGCCAATAATTTAAAGGTATATCTTTATACAAATGAAACCGATGTCAATGTTTATCCACTTAATTCAAAATGTCACCGCTTCGTATCTAAAGGGTGGGGAGAACCCATATATTCAGGGCAGGGTGATTATTCAGCTGAGGTAAATAAAATCTACGAGGATAATGGAGGTAAGATTTCAGGTGAAGTTGTAGTTGATGTTGATGGTGAAAATAAACATCTAAAAGAAGCATTTCACTGGCGGTGGTGGATTTAGTCGAAAACTTGTAGCTTCAGGTATAATTCCTAAGGGTGACTACGTCCATTATTTTCGTAATATAGATGGGTTAACACTTGGTGATTTCTTTCAAGTAGAGGTTATGACAGGTCGTGATACTAGGGTTATTACACCCATACTTGAATTAAAATCAGAGTGGTTGGGGGGAGCGTCAATTTGTACTTTATTCAGATTATCTCAATTACAAATGAACTGAATATGGAACAGAGGTTGTTAGACAACATGAAGGTACGATTTATGTTGGAACACATCAAGGTCTATATGATATCGATAGAGTAGTGAACATATACAAAATAAATTAATTAAAAAAGGAAAAATAATATGATAAAAAATATAAAATTAAAAAATGCGATTGATTTTTTAACTCAAAAATTAAACGAGGATAATATTATTTTCGTAGTTCGTGCTAATAGATTAGATAGACTAAACGATGCTGTTGGTGATTTTGCTAATGGGTTTAGTATTGAGACTTTCGTACGAAAAAAGGATGAGCACGATATCATAAAAGATAATGGCGATACATTGAAATTTTTCTTTCTTAATCCATACGCAAGAACTTGAACAACTAACTCACCGGGTGAAAGTGATAGAAATGATGTATTTCAAAACGGAATTGTTAGAAATAAAGATGCTCACGATG
Organism: Mactra quadrangularis; assembly: GCA_025267735.1. Taxonomy (NCBI): domain Eukaryota; kingdom Metazoa; phylum Mollusca; class Bivalvia; order Venerida; family Mactridae; genus Mactra; species Mactra quadrangularis. Next base: position 114,302 of record JAMOLF010000039.1, read on the forward strand.
GCTCACTTATGGATGACTTAAAAGCTGCTATTATTTTTGATAATGATAATCCAGATGAGTGTTATTTAGACAGTTCTAAATTATTCAGAGAAGAACTGAAATTACATAATGTTGATAACTTGGGATGGTCCGTCATAAAGGTCACGTGGTCACACCTCAACGTATCGCAATCACCAACTACCAAGACCAAATAACAATTACAAATGACAATGACTTTTTAGAAGTTACTTATGATGAAGTTAATGGAGTTATTGAAA
>JAMOLF010000040.1:0-25340 GCA_025267735.1 Mactra quadrangularis
CAGTTTTTGAGCCGAAAAAACTTAGAGTCACGAAACCGCCCCAGGGATGATGGGGTCTGTGCGGGGGGTCAAGTAGGTCAAGGTAAAGCGCGTAACCGGGGTCCTAAAGCGGTGCGGATAGCGGGGGTCTCGATTTTGCCTTTCAGGGGTCCCAAATATGAAAATTCTGCACTATTGCCTTCAGAGCAGTATGACCCCCTTAAAACAGGTTTTTAGGGCTAACGTCCACCTAGGACCCTGTAGAAACTTATATTTGGACCCGCTGGGACCTTTTTAGGCCAAAAGTGGAGAAAATTTTTTTTTCGTGAAATTTTGAACTTTGCGACAGGTCCGCGTATGAAGAAAATGTCAGTTTTTGAGCGAAAAAATTTAGCGTCACGAAACTGCCCCAAATATGATGGGGACTGTTCGGGGGGTCAAGTAGGTCAAGGTAAAGCGCGTAACCGGGGTCCTAAAGCCGTGCATATAGCGGGGGCCTCGATTTTGCGTTTCAGGGGTCCCAAGTATGAAATTCTGCACTATTGCCTTCATGGCGGTCTGACCCCCTTAAAACAGGTTTTTAGGGGCTAAGGTCCACCTTAAACGCTGAGGAAACTTACATTCGGACCCCGCTGGGACCATTTTAGGCCAAAACTGGAGAAAATTTTTTTTCGTGAAATTTTGAACTTTGCGACAGGTCCGCGTATGCAGAAAATGTCAGTTTTTGAGCGAAAAAATTTAGCGTCACGAAACTGCCCCCAAATATGATGGGGACTGTTCGGGGGGTCAAGTAGGTCAAGGTAAAGCGCGTACCGGGGTCCTAAAGCCGTGCGGATAGCGGGGGCCTCGATTTTGCGTTTCAGGGGTCCCAAATATGAAAATTCTGCACTATTGCCTTCATGGCGGTCTGACCCCCTTAAAACAGGTTTTTAGGGCTAAGGTCCACCTTAAAAGCTGAGGAAACTTACATTCGGACCCGCTGGGACCATTTTAGGCCAAAACTGGAGAAAAATTTTTTTCGTGAAATTTTGAACTTTGCGACAGGTACGCGTATGCAGAAAATGTCAGTTTTTGAGCGAAAAAATTTAGCGTCACGAAACTGCCCCAAATATGATGGGGACTGTTCGGGGGGTCAAGTAGGTCAAGGTAAAGCGCGTAACCGGGGTCCCTAAAGCCGTGCAGATAGCGGGGGCCTCGATTTTGCGTTTCAGGGGTCCCAAATATGAAAATTCTGCACTATTGCCTTCATGGCGATCTGACCCCCTTAAAACAGGTTTTTAGGGCTAAGGTCCACCTTAAACGCTGAGGAAACTTACATTCGGAACCCGCTGGGACCATTTTAGGCCAAAACTGGAGAAAAAATTTTTTTCGTGAAATTTTGAACTTTGCGACAGGTCCGCGTATGCAGAAAATTCAAGAAATTGCAAATTTTGGTGCGGAGGATTCAGAGTCACCAAACGGGCCGGTTGGTGGGTGGGGTTGGTCGGTGATGTCAAATCCGTCAAGGAAACGCGCATAACCAGGGTTCGCAAGTCAAACAGGAAAGCGTGAGGCCAGGTTATGTTTCTCAATGGTTTCCTACTGTAATTAACAGGGATACTCAGTTCTATTCATCTCAGAGGTGTGAAAGCCCAGCCACACACGTGTTTGCGGGCTATATACGTTGGAGATGGATTGGAACCCGCCTATGAAATCCCCACTTTTGGCCTGGAAATGCCCCGGGATGACAATGTCATTGTCTCCCGGGGCATTTCCAGGCCAAAAGTGGGGATTTCATAGGCTTTATATTTAAGACTAACCTAAACTGTACTTGTTGAACAGGTGCGCGTATGCAGTCAATGTCAGTTTTTGAGCGAAAAAACTTAGAGTCACGAAACCGCCCCAGGGATGATGGGGTCTGTGCGGGGGGTCAAGTAGGTCAAGGTAAAGCGCGTAACCGGGGTCCTAAAGCGGTGCGGATAGCGGGGGCCTCGATTTTGCCTTTCAGGGGTCCCAAATATGAAAATTCTGCACTATTGCCTTCAGAGCAGTATGACCCCCTTAAAACAGGTTTTTTAGGGCTAACGTCCACCTAGGACCCTGTAGAAACTTATATTTGGACCCGCTGGGACCTTTTTAGGCCAAAAGTGGAGAAAAATTTTTTTCGTGAAATTTTGAACTTTGCGACAGGTCCGCGTATGAAGAAAATGTCAGTTTTTGAGCGAAAAAAATTTAGCGTCACGAAACTGCCCCCAAATATGATGGGGACTGTTCGGGGTGTCAAGTAGGTCAAGGTAAAGCGCGTAACCGGGGTCCTAAAGCCGTGCATATAGCGGGGGCCTCGATTTTGCGTTTCAGGGGTCCCAAATATGAAAATTCTGCACTATTGCCTTCATGGCAGTCTGACCCCCTTAAAACAGGTTTTTAGGGCTAAGGTCCACCTTAAAAGCTGAGGAAACTTACATTCGGACCCGCTGGGACCATTTTAGGCCAAAACTGGAGAAAAATTTTTTTCGTGAAATTTTGAACTTTGCGACAGGTACGCGTATGCAGAAAATGTCAGTTTTTGAGCGAAAAAATTTAGCGTCACGAAACTGCCCCAAATATGATGGGGGACTGTTCGGGGGGTCAAGTAGGTCAAGGTAAAGCGCGTAACCGGGGTCCTAAAGCCGTGCAGATAGCGGGGGCCTCGATTTTGCGTTTCAGGGGTCCCAAATATGAAAATTCTGCACTATTGCCTTCATGGCGGTCTGACCCCCCTTAAAACAGGTTTTTAGGGCTAAGGTCCACCTTAAACGCTGAGGAAACTTACATTCGGACCCGCTGGGACCTTTTTAGGCCAAAACTGGAGAAAAAATTTTTTCGTGAAATTTTGAACTTTGCGACAGGTCCGCGTATGCAGAAAATTCAAGAAATTGCAAATTTTGGTGCGGAGGATTCAGAGTCACCAAACGGGCCGGTTGGTGGGTGGGGTTGGTCGGTGATGTCAAATCCGTCAAGGAAACGCGCATAACCAGGGTTCGCAAGTCAAACAGGAAAGCGTGAGGCCAGGTTATGTTTCTCAATGGTTTCCTACTGTAATTAACAGGGATACTCAGTTCTATTCATCTCAGAGGTGTGAAAGCCCAGCCCACACACGTGTTTGCGGGCTATATACGTTGGAGATGGATTGGAACCGCCTATGAAATCCCCACTTTTGGCCTGGAAATGCCCCGGGATGACAATGTCATTGTCTCCCGGGGCATTTCCAGGCCAAAAGTGGGGATTTCATAGGCCTTTATATTTAAGACTAACCTAAACTGTACTTGTTGAACAGGTGCGCGTATGCAGTCAATGTCAGTTTTTGAGCGAAAAAAACTTAGAGTCACGAAACCGCCCCAGGGATGATGGGGTCTGTGCGGGGGGTCAAGTAGGTCAAGGTAAAGCGCGTAACCGGGGTCCTAAAGCGGTGCGGATAGCGGGGGCCTCGATTTTGCCTTTCAGGGGTCCCAAATATGAAAATTCTGCACTATTGCCTTCAGAGCAGTATGACCCCCTTAAAACAGGTTTTTAGGGCTAACGTCCACCTAGGACCCTGTAGAAACTTATATTTGGACCCGCTGGGACCTTTTTAGGCCAAAAGTGGAGAAAATTTTTTTTCGTGAAATTTTGAACTTTGCGACAGGTCCGCGTATGAAGAAAATGTCAGTTTTTGAGCGAAAAAATTTAGCGTCACGAAACTGCCCCAAATATGATGGGGACTGTTCGGGGGTCAAGTAGGTCAAGGTAAAGCGCGTAACCGGGGTCCTAAAGCCGTGCATATAGCGGGGGCCTCGATTTTGCGTTTCAGGGGTCCCAAATATGAAAATTCTGCACTATTGCCTTCATGGCGGTCTGACCCCCTTAAAACAGGTTTTTAGGGCTAAGGTCCACCTTAAACGCTGAGGAAACTTACATTCGGACCCGCTGGGACCATTTTAGGCCAAAACTGGAGAAAAATTTTTTTCGTGAAATTTTGAACTTTGCGACAGGTCCGCGTATGCAGAAAATGTCAGTTTTTGAGCGAAAAAATTTAGCGTCACGAAACTGCCCCAAATATGATGGGGACTGTTCGGGGGGGTCAAGTAGGTCAAGGTAAAGCGCGTAACCGGGGTCCTAAAGCCGTGCGGATAGCGGGGGCCTCGATTTTGCGTTTCAGGGGTCCCAAATATGAAAATTCTGCACTATTGCCTTCATGGCGGTCTGACCCCCTTAAAACAGGTTTTTAGGGCTAAGGTCCACCTTAAAAGCTGAGGAAACTTACATTCGGACCCGCTGGGACCATTTTAGGCCAAAACTGGAGAAAAATTTTTTTCGTGAAATTTTGAACTTTGCGACAGGTACGCGTATGCAGAAAATGTCAGTTTTTGAGCGAAAAAATTTAGCGTCACGAAACTGCCCCAAATATGATGGGGACTGTTCGGGGGGTCAAGTAGGTCAAGGTAAAGCGCGTAACCGGGGTCCTAAAGCCGTGCAGATAGCGGGGGCCTCGATTTTGCGTTTCAGGGGTCCCAAATATGAAAATTCTGCACTATTGCCTTCATGGCGGTCTGACCCCCTTAAAACAGGTTTTTAGGGCTAAGGTCCCACCTTAAACGCTGAGGAAACTTACATTCGGACCCGCTGGGACCATTTTAGGCCAAAACTGGAGAAAAATTTTTTTCGTGAAATTTTGAACTTTGCGACAGGTCCGCGTATGCAGAAAATTCAAGAAATTGCAAATTTTGGTGCGGAGGATTCAGAGTCACCAAACGGGCCGGTTGGTGGGTGGGGTTGGTCGGTGATGTCAAATCCGTCAAGGAAACGCGCATAACCAGGGTTCGCAAGTCAAACAGGAAAGCGTGAGGCCAGGTTATGTTTCTCAATGGTTTCCTACTGTAATTAACAGGGATACTCAGTTCTATTCATCTCAGAGGTGTGAAAGCCCAGCCACACACGTGTTTACGGGCTATATACGTTGGAGATGGATTGGAACCCGCCTATGAAATCCCCACTTTTGGCCTGGAAATGCCCCGGGATGACAATGTCATTGTCTCCCGGGGCATTTCCAGGCCAAAAGTGGGGATTTCATAGGCTTTATATTTAAGACTAACCTAAACTGTACTTGTTGAACAGGTGCGCGTATGCAGTCAATGTCAGTTTTTGAGCGAAAAAACTTAGAGTCACGAAACCGCCCCAGGGATGATGGGGTCTGTGCGGGGGGTCAAGTAGGTCAAGGTAAAGCGCGTAACCGGGGTCCTAAAGCGGTGCGGATAGCGGGGGCCTCGATTTTGCCTTTCAGGGGTCCCAAATATGAAAATTCTGCACTATTGCCTTCAGAGCAGTATGACCCCCTTAAAACAGGTTTTTAGGGCTAACGTCCACCTAGGACCCTGTAGAAACTTATATTTGGACCCGCTGGGACCTTTTTAGGCCAAAAGTGGAGAAAATTTTTTTCGTGAAATTTTGAACTTTGCGACAGGTCCGCGTATGAAGAAAATGTCAGTTTTTGAGCGAAAAAATTTAGCGTCACGAAACTGCCCCAAATATGATGGGGACTGTTCGGGGGGTCAAGTAGGTCAAGGTAAAGCGCGTAACCGGGGTCCTAAAGCCGTGCGGATAGCGGGGGCCTCGATTTTGTGTTTCAGGGGTCCCAAATATGAAAATTCTGCACTATTGCCTTCATGGCGGTCTGACCCTCTTAAAACAGGTTTTTAGGGCTAAGGTCCACCTTAAAAGTTGAGGAAACTTACATTCGGACCCGCTGGGACCATTTTAGGCCAAAACTGGAGAAAAATTTTTTTCGTGAAATTTTGAACTTTGCGACAGGTACGCGTATGCAGAAAATGTCAGTTTTTGAGCGAAAAAATTTAGCGTCACGAAACTGCCCCAAATATGATGGGGACTGTTCGGGGGGTCAAGTAGGTCAAGGTAAAGCGCGTAACCGGGGTCCTAAAGCCGTGCAAATAGCGGGGGCCTCGATTTTGCGTTTCAGGGGTCCCAAATATGAAAATTCTGCACTATTGCCTTCATGGCGGTCTGACCCCCTTAAAACAGGTTTTTAGGGCTAAGGTCCACCTTAAACGCTGAGGAAACTTACATTCGGACCCGCTGGGACCTTTTTAGGCCAAAACTGGAGAAAAATTTTTTTCGTGAAATTTTGAACTTTGCGACAGGTCCGCGTATGCAGAAAATTCAAGAAATTGCAAATTTTGGTGCGGAGGATTCAGAGTCACCAAACGGGCCGGTTGGTGGGTGGGGTTGGTCGGTGATGTCAAATCCGTCAAGGAAACGCGCATAACCAGGGTTCGCAAGTCAAACAGGAAAGCGTGAGGCCAGGTTATGTTTCTCAATGGTTTCCTACTGTAATTAACAGGGATACTCAGTTCTATTCATCTCAGAGGTGTGAAAGCCCAGCCACACACGTGTTTGCGGGCTATATACGTTGGAGATGGATTGGAACCGCCTATGAAATCCCCACTTTTGGCCTGGAAATGCCCCGGGATGACAATGTCATTGTCTCCCGGGGCATTTCCAGGCCAAAAGTGGGGATTTCATAGGCTTTATATTTAAGACTAACCTAAACTGTACTTGTTGAACAGGTGCGCGTATGCAGTCAATGTCAGTTTTTGAGCGAAAAAACTTAGAGTCACGAAACCGCCCCAGGGATGATGGGGTCTGTGCGGGGGGTCAAGTAGGTCAAGGTAAAGCGCGTAACCGGGGTCCTAAAGCGGTGCGGATAGCGGGGGCCTCGATTTTGCCTTTCAGGGGTCCCAAATATGAAAATTCTGCACTATTGCCTTCAGAGCAGTATGACCCCCTTAAAACAGGTTTTTAGGGCTAACGTCCACCTAGGACCCTGTAGAAACTTATATTTGGACCCGCTGGGACCTTTTTAGGCCAAAAGTGGAGAAAAATTTTTTTCGTGAAATTTTGAACTTTGCGACAGGTCCGCGTATGAAGAAAATGTCAGTTTTTGAGCGAAAAAATTTAGCGTCACGAAACTGCCCCAAATATGATGGGGACTGTTCGGGGGGTCAAGTAGGACAAGGTAAAGCGCGTAACCGGGGTCCTAAAGCCGTGCATATAGCGGGGGCCTCGATTTTGCGTTTCAGGGGTCCCAAATATGAAAATTCTGCACTATTGCCTTCATGGCAGTCTGACCCCCTTAAAACAGGTTTTTAGGGCTAAGGTCCACCTTAAACGCTGAGGAAACTTACATTCGGACCCGCTGGGACCATTTTAGGCCAAAACTGGAGAAAAATTTTTTTCGTGAAATTTTGAACTTTGCGACAGGTCCGCGTATGCAGAAAATGTCAGTTTTTGAGCGAAAAAATTTAGCGTCACGAAACTGCCCCAAATATGATGGGGACTGTTCGGGGGGTCAAGTAGGTCAAGGTAAAGCGCGTAACCGGGGTCCTAAAGCCGTGCGGATAGCGGGGGCCTCGATTTTGCGTTTCAGGGGTCCCAAATATGAAAATTCTGCACTATTGCCTTCATGGCGGTCTGACCCCCTTAAAACAGGTTTTTAGGGCTAAGGTCCACCTTAAAAGCTGAGGAAACTTACATTCGGACCCGCTGGGACCATTTTAGGCCAAAACTGGAGAAAAAATTTTTTGTGAAATTTTGAACTTTGCGACAGGTACGCGTATGCAGAAAATGTCAGTTTTTGAGCGAAAAAATTTAGCGTCACGAAACTGCCCCAAATATGATGGGGACTGTTCGGGGGGTCAAGTAGGTCAAGGTAAAGCGCGTAACCGGGGTCCTAAAGCCGTGCAGATAGCGGGGGCCTCGATTTTGCGTTTCAGGGGTCCCAAATATGAAAATTCTGCACTATTGCCTTCATGGCGGTCTGACCCCCTTAAAACAGGTTTTTAGGGCTAAGGTCCACCTTAAACGCTGAGGAAACTTACATTCGGACCCGCTGGGACCTTTTTAGGCCAAAACTGGAGAAAAAATTTTTTCGTGAAATTTTGAACTTTTCGACAGGTCCGCGTATGCAGAAAATTCAAGAAATTGCAAATTTTGGTGCGGAGGATTCAGAGTCACCAAACGGGCCGGTTGGTGGGTGGGGTTGGTCGGTGATGTCAAATCCGTCAAGGAAACGCGCATAACCAGGGTTCGCAAGTCAAACAGGAAAGCGTGAGGCCAGGTTATGTTTCTCAATGGTTTCCTACTGTAATTAACAGGGATACTCAGTTCTATTCATCTCAGAGGTGTGAAAGCCCAGCCACACACGTGTTTGCGGGCTATATACGTTGGAGATGGATTGGAACCGCCTATGAAATCCCCACTTTTGGCCTGGAAATGCCCCGGGATGACAATGTCATTGTCTCCCGGGGCATTTCCAGGCCAAAAGTGGGGATTTCATAGGCTTTATATTTAAGACTAACCTAAACTGTACTTGTTGAACAGGTGCGCGTATGCAGTCAATGTCAGTTTTTGAGCGAAAAAACTTAGAGTCACGAAACCGCCCCAGGGATGATGGGGTCTGTGCGGGGGGTCAAGTAGGTCAAGGTAAAGCGCGTAACCGGGGTCCTAAAGCGGTGCGGATAGCGGGGGCCCTCGATTTTGCCTTTCAGGGGTCCCAAATATGAAAATTCTGCACTATTGCCTTCAGAGCAGTATGACCCCCTTAAAACAGGTTTTTAGGGCTAACGTCCACCTAGGACCCTGTAGAAACTTATATTTGGACCCGCTGGGACCTTTTTAGGCCAAAAGTGGAGAAAAATTTTTTTCGTGAAATTTTGAACTTTGCGACAGGTCCGCGTATGAAGAAAATGTCAGTTTTTGAGCGAAAAAATTTAGCGTCACGAAACTGCCCCAAATATGATGGGGACTGTTCGGGGGGTCAAGTAGGTCAAGGTAAAGCGCGTAACCGGGGTCCTAAAGCCGTGCATATAGCGGGGGCCTCGATTTTGCGTTTCAGGGGTCCCAAATATGAAAATTCTGCACTATTGCCTTCATGGCGGTCTGACCCCCTTAAAACAGGTTTTTAGGGCTAAGGTCCACCTTAAACGCTGAGGAAACTTACATTCGGACCCGCTGGGACCATTTTAGGCCAAAACTGGAGAAAAATTTTTTTCGTGAAATTTTGAACTTTGCGACAGGTCCGCGTATGCAGAAAATGTCAGTTTTTGAGCGAAAAAATTTAGCGTCACGAAACTGCCCCAAATATGATGGGGACTGTTCGGGGGGTCAAGTAGGTCAAGGTAAAGCGCGTAACCGGGGTCCTAAAGCCGTGCATATAGCGGGGGCCTCGATTTTGCGTTTCAGGGGTCCCAAATATGAAAATTCTGCACTATTGCCTTCATGGCGGTCTGACCCCCTTAAAACAGGTTTTTAGGGCTAAGGTCCACCTTAAAAGCTGAGGAAACTTACATTCGGACCCGCTGGGACCATTTTAGGCCAAAACTGGAGAAAAATTTTTTTCGTGAAATTTTGAACTTTGCGACAGGTACGCGTATGCAGAAAATGTCAGTTTTTGAGCGAAAAAATTTAGCGTCACGAAACTGCCCCAAATATGATGGGGACTGTTCGGGGGGTCAAGTAGGTCAAGGTAAAGCGCGTAACCGGGGTCCTAAAGCCGTGCAGATAGCGGGGGCCTCGATTTTGCGTTTCAGGGGTCCCAAATATGAAAATTCTGCACTATTGCCTTCATGGCGGTCTGACCCCCTTAAAACAGGTTTTTAGGGCTAAGGTCCACCTTAAACGCTGAGGAAACTTACATTCGGACCCGCTGGGACCTTTTTAGGCCAAAACTGGAGAAAAATTTTTTTCGTAAAATTTTGAACTTTGCGACAGGTCCGCGTATGCAGAAAATTCAAGAAATTGCAAATTTTGGTGCGGAGGATTCAGAGTCACCAAACGGGCCGGTTGGTGGGTGGGGTTGGTCGGTGATGTCAAATCCGTCAAGGAAACGCGCATAACCAGGGTTCGCAAGTCAAACAGGAAAGCGTGAGGCCAGGTTATGTTTCTCAATGGTTTCCTACTGTAATTAACAGGGATACTCAGTTTCTATTCATCTCAGAGGTGTGAAAGCCCAGCCACACACGTGTTTGCGGGCTATATACGTTGGAGATGGATTGGAACCGCCTATGAAATCCCCACTTTTGGCCTGGAAATGCCCCGGGATGACAATGTCATTGTCTCCCGGGGCATTTCCAGGCCAAAAGTGGGGATTTCATAGGCTTTATATTTAAGACTAACCTAAACTGTACTTGTTGAACAGGTGCGCGTATGCAGTCAATGTCAGTTTTTGAGCGAAAAAACTTAGAGTCACGAAACCGCCCCAGGGATGATGGGGTCTGTGCGGGGGGTCAAGTAGGTCAAGGTAAAGCGCGTAACCGGGGTCCTAAAGCGGTGCGGATAGCGGGGGCCTCGATTTTGCCTTTCAGGGGTCCCAAATATGAAAATTCTGCACTATTGCCTTCAGAGCAGTATGACCCCCTTAAAACAGGTTTTTAGGGCTAACGTCCACCTAGGACCCTGTAGAAACTTATATTTGGACCCGCTGGGACCTTTTTAGGCCAAAAGTGGAGAAAATTTTTTTTCGTGAAATTTTGAACTTTGCGACAGGTCCGCGTATGAAGAAAATGTCAGTTTTTGAGCGAAAAAATTTAGCGTCACGAAACTGCCCCAAATATGATGGGGACTGTTCGGGGGGTCAAGTAGGTCAAGGTAAAGCGCGTAACCGGGGTCCTAAAGCCGTGCAGATAGCGGGGGCCTCGATTTTGCGTTTCAGGGGTCCCAAATATGAAAATTCTGCACTATTGCCTTCATGGCGGTCTGACCCCCTTAAAACAGGTTTTTAGGGCTAAGGTCCACCTTAAACGCTGAGGAAACTTTCATTCGGACCCGCTTGGACCTTTTTAGGCCAAAACTGGAGAAAAATTTTTTCGTGAAATTTTGAACTTTGCGACAGGTCCGCGTATGCAGAAAATTCAAGAAATTGCAAATTTTGGTGCGGAGGATTCAGAGTCACCAAACGGGCCGGTTGGTGGGTGGGGTTGGTCGGTGATGTCAAATCCGTCAAGGAAACGCGCATAACCAGGGTTCGCAAGTCAAACAGGAAAGCGTGAGGCCAGGTTATGTTTCTCAATGGTTTCCTACTGTAATTAACAGGGATACTCAGTTCTATTCATCTCAGAGGTGTGAAAGCCCAGCCACACACGTGTTTGCGGGCTATATACGTTGGAGATGGATTGGAACCGCCTATGAAATCCCCACTTTTGGCCTGGAAATGCCCCGGGATGACAATGTCATTGTCTCCCGGGGCATTTCCAGGCCAAAAGTGGGGATTTCATAGGCTTTATATTTAAGACTAACCTAAACTGTACTTGTTGAACAGGTGCGCGTATGCAGTCAATGTCAGTTTTTGAGCGAAAAAACTTAGAGTCACGAAACCGCCCCAGGGATGATGGGGTCTGTGCGGGGGGTCAAGTAGGTCAAGGTAAAGCGCGTAACCGGGGTCCTAAAGCGGTGCGGATAGCGGGGGCCTCCATTTTGCCTTTCAGGGGTCCCAAATATGAAAATTCTGCACTATTGCCTTCAGAGCAGTATGACCCCCTTAAAACAGGTTTTTAGGGCTAACGTCCACCTAGGACCCTGTAGAAACTTATATTTGGACCCGCTGGGACCTTTTTAGGCCAAAAGTGGAGAAAAATTTTTTTCGTGAAATTTTGAACTTTGCGACAGGTCCGCGTATGAAGAAAATGTCAGTTTTTGAGCGAAAAAATTTAGCGTCACGAAACTGCCCCAAATATGATGGGGACTGTTCGGGGGGGTCAAGTAGGTCAAGGTAAAGCGCGTAACCGGGGTCCTAAAGCCGTGCATATAGCGGGGGCCTCGATTTTGCGTTTCAGGGGTCCCAAATATGAAAATTCTGCACTATTGCCTTCATGGCGGTCTGACCCCCTTAAAACAGGTTTTTAGGGCTAAGGTCCACCTTAAACGCTGAGGAAACTTACATTCGGACCCGCTGGGACCATTTTAGGCCAAAACTGGAGAAAATTTTTTTTCGTGAAATTTTGAACTTTGCGACAGGTCCGCGTATGCAGAAAATGTCAGTTTTTGGGCGAAAAAATTTAGCGTCACGAAACTGCCCCAAATATGATGGGGACTGTTCGGGGGGTCAAGTAGGTCAAGGTAAAGCGCGTAACCGGGGTCCTAAAGCCGTGCAGATAGCGGGGGCCTCGATTTTGCGTTTCAGGGGTCCCAAATATGAAAATTCTGCACTATTGCCTTCATGGCGGTCTGACCCCCTTAAAACAGGTTTTTAGGGCTAAGGTCCACCTTAAAAGCTGAGGAAACTTACATTCGGACCCGCTGGGACCATTTTAGGCCAAAACTGGAGAAAAATTTTTTTCGTGAAATTTTGAACTTTGCGACAGGTACGCGTATGCAGAAAATGTCAGTTTTTGAGCGAAAAAATTTAGCGTCACGAAACTGCCCCAAATATGATGGGGACTGTTCGGGGGGTCAAGTAGGTCAAGGTAAAGCGCGTAACCGGGGTCCTAAAGCCGTGCGGATAGCGGGGGCCTCGATTTTGCGTTTCAGGGGTCCCAAATATGAAAATTCTGCACTATTGCCTTCATGGCGGTCTGACCCCCTTAAAACAGGTTTTTAGGGCTAAGGTCCACCTTAAAAGCTGAGGAAACTTACATTCGGACCCGCTGGGACCATTTTAGGCCAAAACTGGAGAAAAATTTTTTTCGTGAAATTTTGAACTTTGCGACAGGTACGCGTATGCAGAAAATGTCAGTTTTTGAGCGAAAAAATTTAGCGTCACGAAACTGCCCCAAATATGATGGGGACTGTTCGGGGGGTCAAGTAGGTCAAGGTAAAGCGCGTAACCGGGGTCCTAAAGCCGTGCAGATAGCGGGGGCCTCGATTTTGCGTTTCAGGGGTCCCAAATATGAAAATTCTGCACTATTGCCTTCATGGCGGTCTGACCCCCTTAAAACAGGTTTTTAGGGCTAAGGTCCACCTTAAACGCTGAGGAAACTTACATTCGGACCCGCTGGGACCTTTTTAGGCCAAAACTGGAGAAAAATTTTTTTCGTGAAATTTTGAACTTTGCGACAGGTCCGCGTATGCAGAAAATTCAAGAAATTGCAAATTTTGGTGCGGAGGATTCAGAGTCACCAAACGGGCCGGTTGGTGGGTGGGGTTGGTCGGTGATGTCAAATCCGTCAAGGAAACGCGCATAACCAGGGTTCGCAAGTCAAACAGGAAAGCGTGAGGCCAGGTTATGTTTCTCAATGGTTTCCTACTGTAATTAACAGGGATACTCAGTTCTATTCATCTCAGAGGTGTGAAAGCCCAGCCACACACGTGTTTGCGGGCTATATACGTTGGAGATGGATTGGAACCGCCTATGAAATCCCCACTTTTGGCCTGGAAATGCCCCGGGATGACAATGTCATTGTCTCCCGGGGCATTTCCAGGCCAAAAGTGGGGATTTCATAGGCTTTATATTTAAGACTAACCTAAACTGTACTTGTTGAACAGGTGCGCGTATGCAGTCAATGTCAGTTTTTGAGCGAAAAAACTTAGAGTCACGAAACCGCCCCAGGGATGATGGGGTCTGTGCGGGGGGTCAAGTAGGTCAAGGTAAAGCGCGTAACCGGGGTCCTAAAGCGGTGCGGATAGCGGGGGGCCTCGATTTTGCCTTTCAGGGGTCCCAAATATGAAAATTCTGCACTATTGCCTTCAGAGCAGTATGACCCTCTTAAAACAGGTTTTTAGGGCTAACGTCCACCTAGGACCCTGTAGAAACTTATATTTGGACCCGCTGGGACCTTTTTAGGCCAAAAGTGGAGAAAAATTTTTTTCGTGAAATTTTGAACTTTGCGACAGGTCCGCGTATGAAGAAAATGTCAGTTTTTGAGCGAAAAAATTTAGCGTCACGAAACTGCCCCAAATATGATGGGGACTGTTCGGGGGGTCAAGTAGGTCAAGGTAAAGCGTGTAACCGGGGTCCTAAAGCCGTGCATATAGCGGGGGCCTCGATTTTGCGTTTCAGGGGTCCCAAATATGAAAATTCTGCACTATTGCCTTCATGGCGGTCTGACCCCCTTAAAACAGGTTTTTAGGGCTAAGGTCCACCTTAAAAGCTGAGGAAACTTACATTCGGACCCGCTGGGACCTTTTTAGGCCAAAAGTGGAGAAAAATTTTTTTCGTGAAATTTTGAACTTTGCGACAGGTCCGCGTATGAAGAAAATGTCAGTTTTTGAGCGAAAAAATTTAGCGTCACGAAACTGCCCCAAATATGATGGGGACTGTTCGGGGGGTCAAGTAGGTCAAGGTAAAGCGCGTAACCGGGGTCCTAAAGCCGTGCATATAGCGGGGGCCTCGATTTTGCGTTTCAGGGGTCCCAAATATGAAAATTCTGCACTATTGCCTTCATGGCGGTCTGACCCCCTTAAAACAGGTTTTTAGGGCTAAGGTCCACCTTAAACGCTGAGGAAACTTACATTCGGACCCGCTGGGACCATTTTAGGCCAAAACTGGAGAAAAAATTTTTTCGTGAAATTTTGAACTTTGCGACAGGTCCGCGTATGCAGAAAATGTCAGTTTTTGAGCGAAAAAATTTAGCGTCACGAAACTGCCCCAAATATGATGGGGACTGTTCGGGGGGTCAAGTAGGTCAAGGTAAAGCGCGTAACCGGGGTCCTAAAGCCGTGCGGATAGCGGGGGCCTCGATTTTGTGTTTCAGGGGTCCCAAATATGAAAATTCTGCACTATTGCCTTCATGGCGGTCTGACCCCCTTAAAACAGGTTTTTAGGGCTAAGGTCCACCTTAAAAGCTGAGGAAACTTACATTCGGACCCGCTGGGACCATTTTAGGCCAAAACTGGAGAAAAATTTTTTTCGTGAAATTTTGAACTTTGCGACAGGTACGCGTATGCAGAAAATGTCAGTTTTTGAGCGAAAAAATTTAGCGTCACGAAACTGCCCCAAATATGATGGGGACTGTTCGGGGGGTCAAGTAGGTCAAGGTAAAGCGCGTAACCGGGGTCCTAAAGCCGTGCAGATAGCGGGGGCCTCGATTTTGCGTTTCAGGGGTCCCAAATATGAAAATTCTGCACTATTGCCTTCATGGCGGTCTGACCCCCTTAAAACAGGTTTTTAGGGCTAAGGTCCACCTTAAACGCTGAGGAAACTTACATTCGGACCCGCTGGGACCTTTTTAGGCCAAAACTGGAGAAAAAATTTTTTCGTGAAATTTTGAACTTTGCGACAGGTCCGCGTATGCAGAAAATTCAAGAAATTGCAAATTTTGGTGCGGAGGATTCAGAGTCACCAAACGGGCCGGTTGGTGGGTGGGGTTGGTCGGTGATGTCAAATCCGTCAAGGAAACGCGCATAACCAGGGTTCGCAAGTCAAACAGGAAAGCGTGAGGCCAGGTTATGTTTCTCAATGGTTTCCTACTGTAATTAACAGGGATACTCAGTTCTATTCATCTCAGAGGTGTGAAAGCCCAGCCACACACGTGTTTGCGGGCTATATACGTTGGAGATGGATTGGAACCGCCTATGAAATCCCCACTTTTGGCCTGGAAATGCCCCGGGATGACAATGTCATTGTCTCCCGGGGCATTTCCAGGCCAAAAGTGGGGATTTCATAGGCTTTATATTTAAGACTAACCTAAACTGTACTTGTTGAACAGGTGCGCGTATGCAGTCAATGTCAGTTTTTGAGCGAAAAAACTTAGAGTCACGAAACCGCCCCAGGGATGATGGGGTCTGTGCGGGGGGTCAAGTAGGTCAAGGTAAAGCGCGTAACCGGGGTCCTAAAGCGGTGCGGATAGCGGGGGCCTCGATTTTGCCTTTCAGGGGTCCCAAATATGAAAATTCTGCACTATTGCCTTCAGAGCAGTATGACCCTCTTAAAACAGGTTTTTAGGGCTAACGTCCACCTAGGACCCTGTAGAAACTTATATTTGGACCCGCTGGGACCTTTTTAGGCCAAAAGTGGAGAAAAATTTTTTTCGTGAAATTTTGAACTTTGCGACAGGTCCGCGTATGAAGAAAATGTCAGTTTTTGAGCGAAAAAATTTAGCGTCACGAAACTGCCCCAAATATGATGGGGACTGTTCGGGGGGTCAAGTAGGTCAAGGTAAAGCGCGTAACCGGGGTCCTAAAGCCGTGCATATAGCGGGGGCCTCGATTTTGCGTTTCAGGGGTCCCAAATATGAAAATTCTGCACTATTGCCTTCATGGCGGTCTGACCCCCTTAAAACAGGTTTTTAGGGCTAAGGTCCACCTTAAAAGCTGAGGAAACTTACATTCGGACCCGCTGGGACCATTTTAGGCCAAAACTGGAGAAAAATTTTTTTCGTGAAATTTTGAACTTTGCGACAGGTCCGCGTATGCAGAAAATGTCAGTTTTTGAGCGAAAAAATTTAGCGTCACGAAACTGCCCCAAATATGATGGGGACTGTTCGGGGGGTCAAGTAGGTCAAGGTAAAGCGCGTAACCGGGGTCCTAAAGCCGTGCGGATAGCGGGGGCCTCGATTTTGTGTTTCAGGGGTCCCAAATATGAAAATTCTGCACTATTGCCTTCATGGCGGTCTGACCCCCTTAAAACAGGTTTTTAGGGCTAAGGTCCACCTTAAACGCTGAGGAAACTTACATTCGGACCCGCTGGGACCTTTTTAGGCCAAAAGTGGAGAAAAAATTTTTTCGTGAAATTTTGAACTTTGCGACAGGTCCGCGTATGCAGAAAATTCAAGAAATTGCAAATTTTGGTGCGGAGGATTCAGAGTCACCAAACGGGCCGGTTGGTGGGTGGGGTTGGTCGGTGATGTCAAATCCGTCAAGGAAACGCGCATAACCAGGGTTCGCAAGTCAAACAGGAAAGCGTGAGGCCAGGTTATGTTTCTCAATGGTTTCCTACTGTAATTAACAGGGATACTCAGTTCTATTCATCTCAGAGGTGTGAAAGCCCAGCCACACACGTGTTTGCGGGCTATATACGTTGGAGATGGATTGGAACCGCCTATGAAATCCCCACTTTTGGCCTGGAAATGCCCCGGGATGACAATGTCATTGTCTCCCGGGGCATTTCCAGGCCAAAAGTGGGGATTTCATAGGCTTTATATTTAAGACTAACCTAAACTGTACTTGTTGAACAGGTGCGCGTATGCAGTCAATGTCAGTTTTTGAGCGAAAAAACTTAGAGTCACGAAACCGCCCCAGGGATGATGGGGTCTGTGCGGGGGGTCAAGTAGGTCAAGGTAAAGCGCGTAACCGGGGTCCTAAAGCGGTGCGGATAGCGGGGGCCTCGATTTTGCCTTTCAGGGGTCCCAAATATGAAAATTCTGCACTATTGCCTTCAGAGCAGTATGACCCCCTTAAAACAGGTTTTTAGGGCTAACGTCCACCTAGGACCCTGTAGAAACTTATATTTGGACCCGCTGGGACCTTTTTAGGCAAAAAGTGGAGAAAATTTTTTTTCGTGAAATTTTGAACTTTGCGACAGGTCCGCGTATGAAGAAAATGTCAGTTTTTGAGCGAAAAAATTTAGCGTCACGAAACTGCCCCAAATATGATGGGGACTGTTCGGGGGGTCAAGTAGGTCAAGGTAAAGCGCGTAACCGGGGTCCTAAAGCCGTGCGGATAGCGGGGGCCTCGATTTTGCGTTTCAGGGGTCCCAAATATGAAAATTCTGCACTATTGCCTTCATGGCGGTCTGACCCCCTTAAAACTGGTTTTTAGGGCTAAGGTCCACCTTAAAAGCTGAGGAAACTTACATTCGGACCCGCTGGGACCATTTTAGGCCAAAACTGGAGAAAAAATTTTTTCGTGAAATTTTGAACTTTGCGACAGGTACGCGTATGCAGAAAATGTCAGTTTTTGAGCGAAAAAATTTAGCGTCACGAAACTGCCCCAAATATGATGGGGACTGTTCGGGGGGTCAAGTAGGTCAAGGTAAAGCGCGTAACCGGGGTCCTAAAGCCGTGCAGATAGCGGGGGCCTCGATTTTGCGTTTCAGGGGTCCCAAATATGAAAATTCTGCACTATTGCCTTCATGGCGGTCTGACCCCCTTAAAACAGGTTTTTAGGGCTAAGGTCCACCTTAAACGCTGAGGAAACTTACATTCGGACCCGCTGGGACCTTTTTAGGCCAAAACTGGAGAAAAAATTTTTTCGTGAAATTTTGAACTTTGCGACAGGTCCGCGTATGCAGAAAATTCAAGAAATTGCAAATTTTGGTGCGGAGGATTCAGAGTCACCAAACGGGCCGGTTGGTGGGTGGGGTTGGTCGGTGATGTCAAATCCGTCAAGGAAACGCGCATAACCAGGGTTCGCAAGTCAAACAGGAAAGCGTGAGGCCAGGTTATGTTTCTCAATGGTTTCCTACTGTAATTAACAGGGATACTCAGTTCTATTCATCTCAGAGGTGTGAAAGCCCAGCCACACACGTGTTTGCGGGCTATATACGTTGGAGATGGATTGGAACCGCCTATGAAATCCCCACTTTTGGCCTGGAAATGCCCCGGGATGACAATGTCATTGTCTCCCGGGGCATTTCCAGGCCAAAAGTGGGGATTTCATAGGCTTTATATTTAAGACTAACCTAAACTGTACTTGTTGAACAGGTGCGCGTATGCAGTCAATGTCAGTATTTGAGCGAAAAAACTTAGAGTCACGAAACCGCCCCAGGGATGATGGGGTCTGTGCGGGGGGTCAAGTAGGTCAAGGTAAAGCGCGTAACCGGGGTCCTAAAGCGGTGCGGATAGCGGGGGCCTCGATTTTGCCTTTCAGGGGTCCCAAATATGAAAATTCTGCACTATTGCCTTCAGAGCAGTATGACCCCCTTAAAACAGGTTTTTAGGGCTAACGTCCACCTAGGACCCTGTAGAAACTTATATTTGGACCCGCTGGGACCTTTTTAGGCCAAAAGTGGAGAAAAATTTTTTTCGTGAAATTTTGAACTTTGCGACAGGTCCGCGTATGAAGAAAATGTCAGTTTTTGAGCGAAAAAATTTAGCGTCACGAAACTGCCCCAAATATGATGGGGACTGTTCGGGGGGTCAAGTAGGTCAAGGTAAAGCGCGTAACCGGGGTCCTAAAGCCGTGCATATAGCGGGGGCCTCGATTTTGCGTTTCAGGGGTCCCAAATATGAAAATTCTGCACTATTGCCTTCATGGCGGTCTGACCCCCTTAAAACAGGTTTTTAGGGCTAAGGTCCACCTTAAAACGCTGAGGAAACTTACATTCGGACCCGCTGGGACCATTTTAGGCCAAAACTGAAGAAAATTTTTTTTCGTGAAATTTTGAACTTTGCGACAGGTCCGCGTATGCAGAAAATGTCAGTTTTTGAGCGAAAAAATTTAGCGTCACGAAACTGCCCCAAATATGATGGGGACTGTTCGGGGGGTCAAGTAGGTCAAGGTAAAGCGCGTAAACCGGGGTCCTAAAGCCGTGCGGATAGCGGGGGCCTCGATTTTGTGTTTCAGGGGTCCCAAATATGAAAATTCTGCACTATTGCCTTCATGGCGGTCTGACCCCCTTAAAACAGGTTTTTAGGGCTAAGGTCCACCTTAAAAGCTGAGGAAACTTACATTCGGACCCGCTGGGACCATTTTAGGCCAAAACTGGAGAAAAATTTTTTTCGTGAAATTTTGAACTTTGCGACAGGTACGCGTATGCAGAAAATGTCAGTTTTTGAGCGAAAAAATTTAGCGTCACGAAACAGCCCCAAATATGATGGGGACTGTTCGGGGGGTCAAGTAGGTCAAGGTAAAGCGCGTAACCGGGGTCCTAAAGCCGTGCAGATAGCGGGGGCCTCGATTTTGCGTTTCAGGGGTCCCAAATATGAAAATTCTGCACTATTGCCTTCATGGCGGTCTGACCCCCTTAAAACAGGTTTTTAGGGCTAAGGTCCACCTTAAACGCTGAGGAAACTTACATTCGGACCCGCTGGGACCTTTTTAGGCCAAAACTGGAGAAAATTTTTTTTCGTGAAATTTTGAACTTTGCGACAGGTCCGCGTATGCAGAAAATCCAAGAAATTGCAAATTTTGGTGCGGAGGATTCAGAGTCACCAAACGGGCCGGTTGGTGGTTGGGGTTGGTCGGTGATATCAAATCCGTCAAGGAAACGCGCATAACCAGGGTTCGCAAGTCAAACAGGAAAGCGTGAGGCCAGGTTATGTTTCTCAATGGTTTCCTACTGTAATTAACAGGGATACTCAGTTCTATTCATCTCAGAGGTGTGAAAGCCCAGCCACACACGTGTTTGCGGGCTATATACGTTGGAGATGGATTGGAACCGCCTATGAAATCCCCACTTTTGGCCTGGAAATGCCCCGGGATGACAATGTCATTGTCTCCCGGGGCATTTCCAGGCCAAAAGTGGGGATTTCATAGGCTTTATATTTAAGACTAACCTAAACTGTACTTGTTGAACAGGTGCGCGTATGCAGTCAATGTCAGTTTTTGAGCGAAAAAACTTAGAGTCACGAAACCGCCCCAGGGATGATGGGGTCTGTGCGGGGGGTCAAGTAGGTCAAGGTAAAGCGCGTAACCGGGGTCCTAAAGCAGTGCGGATAGCGGGGGCCTCGATTTTGCCTTTCAGGGGTCCCAAATATGAAAATTCTGCACTATTGCCTTCAGAGCAGTATGACCCCCTTAAAACAGGTTTTTAGGGCTAACGTCCACCTAGGACCCTGTAGAAACTTATATTTGGACCCGCTGGGACCTTTTTAGGCCAAAAGTGGAGAAAAATTTTTTTCGTGAAATTTTGAACTTTGCGACAGGTCCGCGTATGAAGAAAATGTCAGTTTTTGAGCGAAAAAATTTAGCGTCACGAAACTGCCCCAAATATGATGGGGACTGTTCGGGGGGTCAAGTAGGTCAAGGTAAAGCGCGTAACCGGGGTCCTAAAGCCGTGCATATAGCGGGGGCCTCGATTTTGCGTTTCAGGGGTCCCAAATATGAAAATTCTGCACTATTGCCTTCATGGCGGTCTGACCCCCTTAAAACAGGTTTTTAGGGCTAAGGTCCACCTTAAACGCTGAGGAAACTTACATTCGGACCCGCTGGGACCATTTTAGGCCAAAACTGGAGAAAAATTTTTTTCGTGAAATTTTGAACTTTGCGACAGGTCCGCGTATGCAGAAAATGTCAGTTTTTTGAGCGAAAAAATTTAGCGTCACGAAACTGCCCCAAATATGATGGGGACTGTTCGGGGGGTCAAGTAGGTCAAGGTAAAGCGCGTAACCGGGGTCCTAAAGCCGTGCGGATAGCGGGGGCCTCGATTTTGTGTTTCAGGGGTCCCAAATATGAAAATTCTGCACTATTGCCTTCATGGCGGTCTGACCCCCTTAAAACAGGTTTTTAGGGCTAAGGTCCACCTTAAACGCTGAGGAAACTTACATTCGGACCCGCTGGGACCTTTTTAGGCCAAAAGTGGAGAAAAAATTTTTTCGTGAAATTTTGAACTTTGCGACAGGTCCGCGTATGCAGAAAATTCAAGAAATTGCAAATTTTGGTGCGGAGGATTCAGAGTCACCAAACGGGCCGGTTGGTGGGTGGGGTTGGTCGGTGATGTCAAATCCGTCAAGGAAACGCGCATAACCAGGGTTCGCAAGTCAAACAGGAAAGCGTGAGGCCAGGTTATGTTTCTCAATGGTTTCCTACTGTAATTAACAGGGATACTCAGTTCTATTCATCTCAGAGGTGTGAAAGCCCAGCCACACACGTGTTTGCGGGCTATATACGTTGGAGATGGATTGGAACCGCCTATGAAATCCCCACTTTTGGCCTGGAAATGCCCCGGGATGACAATGTCATTGTCTCCCGGGGCATTTCCAGGCCAAAAGTGGGGATTTCATAGGCTTTATATTTAAGACTAACCTAAACTGTACTTGTTGAACAGGTGCGCGTATGCAGTCAATGTCAGTTTTTGAGCGAAAAAACTTAGAGTCACGAAACCGCCCCAGGGATGATGGGGTCTGTGCGGGGGGTCAAGTAGGTCAAGGTAAAGCGCGTAACCGGGGTCCTAAAGCGGTGCGGATAGCGGGGGCCTCGATTTTGCCTTTCAGGGGTCCCAAATATGAAAATTCTGCACTATTGCCTTCAGAGCAGTATGACCCCCTTAAAACAGGTTTTTAGGGCTAACGTCCACCTAGGACCCTGTAGAAACTTATATTTGGACCCGCTGGGACCTTTTTAGGCAAAAAGTGGAGAAAAATTTTTTTTCGTGAAATTTTGAACTTTGCGACAGGTCCGCGTATGAAGAAAATGTCAGTTTTTGAGCGAAAAAATTTAGCGTCACGAAAACTGCCCCCAAATATGATGGGGACTGTTCGGGGGGGTCAAGTAGGTCAAGGTAAAGCGCGTAACCGGGGTCCTAAAGCCGTGCGGATAGCGGGGGCCTCGATTTTGCGTTTCAGGGGTCCCAAATATGAAAATTCTGCACTATTGCCTTCATGGCGGTCTGACCCCCTTAAAACAGGTTTTTAGGGCTAAGGTCCACCTTAAAAGCTGAGGAAACTTACATTCGGACCCGCTGGGACCATTTTAGGCCAAAACTGGAGAAAAAATTTTTTCGTGAAATTTTGAACTTTGCGACAGGTACGCGTATGCAGAAAATGTCAGTTTTTGAGCGAAAAAATTTAGCGTCACGAAACTGCCCCAAATATGATGGGGACTGTTCGGGGGGTCAAGTAGGTCAAGGTAAAGCGCGTAACCGGGGTCCTAAAGCCGTGCAGATAGCGGGGGCCTCGATTTTGCGTTTCAGGGGTCCCAAATATGAAAATTCTGCACTATTGCCTTCATGGCGGTCTGACCCCCTTAAAACAGGTTTTTAGGGCTAAGGTCCACCTTAAACGCTGAGGAAACTTACATTCGGACCCGCTGGGACCTTTTTAGGCCAAAACTGGAGAAAAAATTTTTTCGTGAAATTTTGAACTTTGCGACAGGTCCGCGTATGCAGAAAATTCAAGAAATTGCAAATTTTGGTGCGGAGGATTCAGAGTCACCAAACGGGCCGGTTGGTGGGTGGGGTTGGTCGGTGATGTCAAATCCGTCAAGGAAACGCGCATAACCAGGGTTCGCAAGTCAAACAGGAAAGCGTGAGGCCAGGTTATGTTTCTCAATGGTTTCCTACTGTAATTAACAGGGATACTCAGTTCTATTCATCTCAGAGGTGTGAAAGCCCAGCCACACACGTGTTTGCGGGCTATATACGTTGGAGATGGATTGGAACCGCCTATGAAATCCCCACTTTTGGCCTGGAAATGCCCCGGGATGACAATGTCATTGTCTCCCGGGGCATTTCCAGGCCAAAAGTGGGGATTTCATAGGCTTTATATTTAAGACTAACCTAAACTGTACTTGTTGAAACAGGTGCGCGTATGCAGTCAATGTCAGTTTTTGAGCGAAAAAACTTAGAGTCACGAAACCGCCCCAGGGATGATGGGGTCTGTGCGGGGGGTCAAGTAGGTCAAGGTAAAGCGCGTAACCGGGGTCCTAAAGCGGTGCGGATAGCGGGGGCCTCGATTTTGCCTTTCAGGGGTCCCAAATATGAAAATTCTGCACTATTGCCTTCAGAGCAGTATGACCCCCTTAAAACAGGTTTTTAGGGCTAACGTCCACCTAGGACCCTGTAGAAACTTATATTTGGACCCGCTGGGACCTTTTTAGGCAAAAAGTGGAGAAAATTTTTTTTCGTGAAATTTTGAACTTTGCGACAGGTCCGCGTATGAAGAAAATGTCAGTTTTTGAGCGAAAAAATTTAGCGTCACGAAACTGCCCCCAAATATGATGGGGACTGTTCGGGGGGTCAAGTAGGTCAAGGTAAAGCGCGTAACCGGGGTCCTAAAGCCGTGCGGATAGCGGGGGCCTCGATTTTGCGTTTCAGGGGTCCCAAATATGAAAATTCTGCACTATTGCCTTCATGGCGGTCTGACCCCCTTAAAACAGGTTTTTAGGGCTAAGGTCCACCTTAAAAGCTGAGGAAACTTACATTCGGACCCGCTGGACCATTTTAGGCCAAAAACTGGAGAAAAAATTTTTTCGTGAAATTTTGAACTTTGCGACAGGTACGCGTATGCAGAAAATGTCAGTTTTTGAGCGAAAAAATTTAGCGTCACGAAACTGCCCCAAATATGATGGGGACTGTTCGGGGGGGTCAAGTAGGTCAAGGTAAAGCGCGTAACCGGGGTCCTAAAGCCGTGCAGATAGCGGGGGCCTCGATTTTGCGTTTCAGGGGTCCCAAATATGAAAATTCTGCACTATTGCCTTCATGGCGGTCTGACCCCCTTAAAACAGGTTTTTAGGGCTAAGGTCCACCTTAAACGCTGAGGAAACTTACATTCGGACCCGCTGGGACCTTTTTAGGCCAAAACTGGAGAAAAAATTTTTTCGTGAAATTTTGAACTTTGCGACAGGTCCGCGTATGCAGAAAATTCAAGAAATTGCAAATTTTGGTGCGGAGGATTCAGAGTCACCAAACGGGCCGGTTGGTGGGTGGGGTTGGTCGGTGATGTCAAATCCGTCAAGGAAACGCGCATAACCAGGGTTCGCAAGTCAAACAGGAAAGCGTGAGGCCAGGTTATGTTTCTCAATGGTTTCCTACTGTAATTAACAGGGATACTCAGTTCTATTCATCTCAGAGGTGTGAAAGCCCAGCCACACACGTGTTTGCGGGCTATATACGTTGGAGATGGATTGGAACCGCCTATGAAATCCCCACTTTTGGCCTGGAAATGCCCCGGGATGACAATGTCATTGTCTCCCGGGGCATTTCCAGGCCAAAAGTGGGGATTTCATAGGCTTTATATTTAAGACTAACCTAAACTGTACTTGTTGAACAGGTGCGCGTATGCAGTCAATGTCAGTTTTTGAGCGAAAAAACTTAGAGTCACGAAACCGCCCCAGGGATGATGGGGTCTGTGCGGGGGGTCAAGTAGGTCAAGGTAAAGCGCGTAACCGGGGTCCTAAAGCGGTGCGGATAGCGAGGGCCTCGATTTTGCCTTTCAGGGGTCCCAAATATGAAAATTCTGCACTATTGCCTTCAGAGCAGTATGACCCTCTTAAAACAGGTTTTTAGGGCTAACGTCCACCTAGGACCCTGTAGAAACTTATATTTGGACCCGCTGGGACCTTTTTAGGCCAAAAGTGGAGAAAAAATTTTTTCGTGAAATTTTGAACTTTGCGACAGGTCCGCGTATGAAGAAAATGTCAGTTTTTGAGCGAAAAAATTTAGCGTCACGAAACTGCCCCCAAATATGATGGGGACTGTTCGGGGGGGTCAAGTAGGTCAAGGTAAAGCGCGTAACCGGGGTCCTAAAGCCGTGCATATAGCGGGGGGCCTCGATTTTGCGTTTCAGGGGTCCCAAATATGAAAATTCTGCACTATTGCCTTC
>JAMOLF010000041.1:0-20405 GCA_025267735.1 Mactra quadrangularis
ATTTTTTCATCAAAAATTGACACTTTCAACAGGTCCGTACCTGTAAGAAATTGTGAAAAAACCCACTTTTGCCCCAAGAGTTGTCTGCCCCTGTTTTGCATGTTTTTGGGCGTTATATCAATGGAAGATGGCGATAAAACCTATGTGCGCATGTCCTGTGACATTTTGAGTCAAAAACTGGAGAACAAAATTTTTCTTCAAAAATTGACATTTTCAACAGGTCCGTACCTGTAAGAAATTGTGAAAAAAGCCCTTTTTCTAGCAAAAAACTGACCATCGCAAAACTTGTCACATGATGCACCAGTTTGTTTGTGGGGTCAAGTCGGTCAAGAAAACATGCAAACCTTGGGTTCTAAAATCAAATCTTGAAGCGGTAGACCAGATTTTCTTGTTTCGTGCTTGTTTCCAAAATAATGAATTTTCAGTACTTTTGCCCGAGGAGTTGTTATACATGTTTTAGGGCGTTATATCAACGGAAGATGGCGATAAAACTTATAGGCGCATGTCCTGGGACATTTCGAGCCAAAAATTGGAGAACAAATTTTTTCATCGAAAATTGACATTTTCAACAGGTCCGTACCTGTAAGAAATTGTGAAAAAACCCACTTTTGCCCCAAGAGTTGTCTGCCCCTGTTTTGCATGTTTTTGGGCGTTATATCAATGGAAGATGGCGATAAAACCTATGTGCGCATGTCCTGTGACATTTTGAGTCAAAAACTGGAGAACAAAATTTTTCTTCAAAAATTGACATTTTCAACAGGTCCGTACCTGTAAGAAATTGTGAAAAAAGCCCTTTTTCTAGCAAAAAACTGACCATCGCAAAACTTGTCACATGATGCACCAGTTTGTTGTGGGGTCAAGGCGGTCAAGAAAACATGCAAACCTTGGGTTCTAAAATCAAATCTTGAAGCGGTAGACCAGATTTTCTTGTTTCGTGCTTGTTTCCAAAATAATGAATTTTCAGTACTTTTGCCCGAGGAGTTGTTATACATGTTTTAGGGCGTTATATCAACGGAAGATGGCGATAAAACTTATAGGCGCATGTCCTGGGACATTTCGAGCCAAAAATTGGAGAACAAATTTTTTCATCAAAAATTGACATTTTCAACAGGTCCGTACCTGTAAGAAATTGTGAAAAAACCCACTTTTGCCCCAAGAGTTGTCTGCCCCTGTTTTGCATGTTTTTGGGCGTTATATCAATGGAAGATGGCGATAAAACCTATGTGCGCATGTCCTGTGACATTTTGAGTCAAAAACTGGAGAACAAAATTTTTCTTCAAAAATTGACATTTTCAACAGGTCCGTACCTGTAAGAAATTGTGAAAAAAAGCCCTTTTTCTAGCAAAAAGCTGACCATCGCAAAACTTGTCACATGATGCACCAGTTTGTTTGTGGGGTCAAGTCGGTCAAGAAAACATGCAAACCTTGGGTTCTAAAATCAAATCTTGAAGCGGTAGACCAGATTTTCTTGTTTCGTGCTTGTTTCCAAAATAATGAATTTTCAGTACTTTTGCCCGAGGAGTTGTTATACATGTTTTAGGGCGTTATATCAACGGAAGATGGCGATAAAACTTATAGGCGCATGTCCTGGGACATTTCGAGCCAAAAATTGGAGAACAAATTTTTTCATCAAAAATTGACATTTTCAACAGGTCCGTACCTGTAAGAAATTGTGAAAAAACCCACTTTTGCCCTAAGAGTTGTCTGCCCCTGTTTTGCATGTTTTTGGGCGTTATATCAATGGAAGATGGCGATAAAACCTATGTGCGCATGTCCTGTGACATTTTGAGTCAAAAACTGGAGAACAAAATTTTTCTTCAAAAATTAACATTTTCAACAGGTCCGTACCTGTAAGAAATTGTGAAAAAAGCCCTTTTTCTAGCAAAAAAACTGACCATCGCAAAACTTGTCACATGATGCACCAGTTTGTTTGTGGGGTCAAGTCGGTCAAGAAAACATGCAAACCTTGGGTTCTAAAATCAAATCTTGAAGCGGTAGACCAGATTTTCTTGTTTCGTGCTTGTTTCCAAAATAATGAATTTTCAGTACTTTTGCCCGAGGAGTTGTTATACATGTTTTAGGGCGTTATATCAACGGAAGATGGCGATAAAACTTATAGGCGCATGTCCTGGGACATTTCGAGCCAAAAATTGGAGAACAAATTTTTTCATCAAAAATTGACACTTTCAACAGGTCCGTACCTGTAAGAAATTGTGAAAAAACCCACTTTTGCCCCAAGAGTTGTCTGCCCCTGTTTTGCATGTTTTTGGGCGTTATATCAATGGAAGATGGCGATAAAACCTATGTGCGCATGTCCTGTGACATTTTGAGTCAAAAACTGGAGAACAAAATTTTTCTTCAAAAATTGACATTTTCAACAGGTCCGTACCTGTAAGAAATTGTGAAAAAAGCCCTTTTTCTAGCAAAAAACTGACCATCGCAAAACTTGTCACATGATGCACCAGTTTGTTTGTGGGGTCAAGTCGGTCAAGAAAACATGCAAACCTTGGGTTCTAAAATCAAATCTTGAAGCGGTAGACCAGATTTTCTTGTTTCGTGCTTGTTTCCAAAATAATGAATTTTCAGTACTTTTGCCCGAGGAGTTGTTATACATGTTTTAGGGCGTTATATCAACGGAAGATGGCGATAAAACTTATAGGCGCATGTCCTGGGACATTTCGAGCCAAAAATTGGAGAACAAATTTTTTCATCGAAAATTGACATTTTCAACAGGTCCGTACCTGTAAGAAATTGTGAAAAAACCCACTTTTGCCCCAAGAGTTGTCTGCCCCTGTTTTGCATGTTTTTGGGCGTTATATCAATGGAAGATGGCGATAAAACCTATGTGCGCATGTCCTGTGACATTTTGAGTCAAAAACTGGAGAACAAAATTTTTCTTCAAAAATTGACATTTTCAACAGGTCCGTACCTGTAAGAAATTGTGAAAAAAGCCCTTTTTCTAGCAAAAAACTGACCATCGCAAAACTTGTCACATGATGCACCAGTTTGTTGTGGGGTCAAGGCGGTCAAGAAAACATGCAAACCTTGGGTTCTAAAATCAAATCTTGAAGCGGTAGACCAGATTTTCTTGTTTCGTGCTTGTTTCCAAAATAATGAATTTTCAGTACATTTGCCCGAGGAGTTGTTATACATGTTTTAGGGCGTTATATCAACGGAAGATGGCGATAAAACTTATAGGCGCATGTCCTGGGACATTTCGAGCCAAAAATTGGAGAACAAATTTTTTCATCAAAAATTGACATTTTCAACAGGTCCGTACCTGTAAGAAATTGTGAAAAAACCCACTTTTGCCCCAAGAGTTGTCTGCCCCTGTTTTGCATGTTTTTGGGCGTTATATCAATGGAAGATGGCGATAAAACCTATGTGCGCATGTCCTGTGACATTTTGAGTCAAAAACTGGAGAACAAAATTTTTCTTCAAAAATTGACATTTTCAACAGGTCCGTACCTGTAAGAAATTGTGAAAGAAGCCCTTTTTCTAGCAAAAAACTGACCATCGCAAAACTTGTCACATGATGCACCAGTTTGTTTGTGGGGTCAAGTCGGTCAAGAAAACATGCAAACCTTGGGTTCTAAAATCAAATCTTGAAGCGGTAGACCAGATTTTCTTGTTTCGTGCTTGTTTCCAAAATAATGAATTTTCAGTACTTTTGCCCGAGGAGTTGTTATACATGTTTTAGGGCGTTATATCAACGGAAGATGGCGATAAAACTTATAGGCGCATGTCCTGGGACATTTCGAGCCAAAAATTGGAGAACAAATTTTTTCATCAAAAATTGACATTTTCAACAGGTCCGTACCTGTAAGAAATTGTGAAAAAACCCACTTTTGCCCCAAGAGTTGTCTGCCCCTGTTTTGCATGTTTTTGGGCGTTATATCAATGGAAGATGGCGATAAAACCTATGTGCGCATGTCCTGTGACATTTTGAGTCAAAAACTGGAGAACAAAATTTTTCTTCAAAAATTGACATTTTCAACAGGTCCGTACCTGTAAGAAATTGTGAAAAAAGCCCTTTTTCTAGCAAAAAACTGACCATCGCAAAACTTGTCACATGATGCACCAGTTTGTTTGTGGGGTCAAGTCGGTCAAGAAAACATGCAAACCTTGGGTTCTAAAATCAAATCTTGAAGCGGTAGACCAGATTTTCTTGTTTCGTGCTTGTTTCCAAAATAATGAATTTTCAGTACTTTTGCCCGAGGAGTTGTTATACATGTTTTAGGGCGTTATATCAACGGAAGATGGCGATAAAACTTATAGGCGCATGTCCTGGGACATTTCGAGCCAAAAATTGGAGAACAAATTTTTTCATCAAAAATTGACATTTTCAACAGGTCCGTACCTGTAAGAAATTGTGAAAAAAACCACTTTTGCCCCAAGAGTTGTCTGCCCCTGTTTTGCATGTTTTTGGGCGTTATATCAATGGAAGATGGCGATAAAACCTATGTGCGCATGTCCTGTGACATTTTGAGTCAAAAACTGGAGAACAAAATTTTTCTTCAAAAATTGACATTTTCAACAGGTCCGTACCTGTAAGAAATTGTGAAAAAAGCCCTTTTTCTAGCAAAAAACTGACCATCGCAAAACTTGTCACATGAGGCACCAGTTTGTTTGTGGGGTCAAGTCGGTCAAGAAAACATGCAAACCTTGGGTTCTAAAATCAAATCTTGAAGCGGTAGACCAGATTTTCTTGTTTCGTGCTTGTTTCCAAAATAATGAATTTTCAGTACTTTTGCCCGAGGAGTTGTTATACATGTTTTAGGGCGTTATATCAACGGAAGATGGCGATAAAACTTATAGGCGCATGTCCTGGGACATTTCGAGCCAAAAATTGGAGAACAAATTTTTTCATCAAAAATTGACATTTTCAACAGGTCCGTACCTGTAAGAAATTGTGAAAAAACCCACTTTTGCCCCAAGAGTTGTCTGCCCCTGTTTTGCATGTTTTTGGGCGTTATATCAATGGAAGATGGCGATAAAACCTATGTGCGCATGTCCTGTGACATTTTGAGTCAAAAACTGGAGAACAAAATTTTTCTTCAAAAATTGACATTTTCAACAGGTCCGTACCTGTAAGAAATTGTGAAAAAGCCCTTTTTCTAGCAAAAAACTGACCATCGCAAAACTTGTCACATGATGCACCAGTTTGTTTGTGGGGTCAAGTCGGTCAAGAAAACATGCAAACCTTGGGTTCTAAAATCAAATCTTGAAGCGGTAGACCAGATTTTCTTGTTTCGTGCTTGTTTCCAAAATAATGAATTTTCAGTACTTTTGCCCGAGGAGTTGTTATACATGTTTTAGGGCGTTATATCAACGGAAGATGGCGATAAAACTTATAGGCGCATGTCCTGGGACATTTCGAGCCAAAAATTGGAGAACAAATTTTTTCATCAAAAATTGACATTTTCAACAGGTCCGTACCTGTAAGAAATTGTGAAAAAAACCACTTTTGCCCCAAGAGTTGTCTGCCCCTGTTTTGCATGTTTTTGGGCGTTGTATCAATGGAAGATGGCGATAAAACCTATGTGCGCATGTCCTGTGACATTTTGAGTCAAAAACTGGAGAACAAAATTTTTCTTCAAAAATTGACATTTTCAACAGGTCCGTACCTGTAAGAAATTGTGAAAAAAGCCCTTTTTCTAGCAAAAAACTGACCATCGCAAAACTTGTCACATGATGCACCAGTTTGTTTGTGGGGTCAAGTCGGTCAAGAAAACATGCAAACCTTGGGTTCTAAAATCAAATCTTGAAGCGGTAGACCAGATTTTCTTGTTTCGTGCTTGTTTCCAAAATAATGAATTTTCAGTACTTTTGCCCGAGGAGTTGTTATACATGTTTTAGGGCGTTATATCAACGGAAGATGGCGATAAAACTTATAGGCGCATGTCCTGGGACATTTCGAGCCAAAAATTGGAGAACAAATTTTTTCATCAAAAATTGACATTTTCAACAGGTCCGTACCTGTAAGAAATTGTGAAAAAAACCACTTTTGCCCCAAGAGTTGTCTGCCCCTGTTTTGCATGTTTTTGGGCGTTATATCAATGGAAGATGGCGATAAAACCTATGTGCGCATGTCCTGTGACATTTTGAGTCAAAAACTGGAGAACAAAATTTTTCTTCAAAAATTGACATTTTCAACAGGTCCGTACCTGTAAGAAATTGTGAAAAAAGCCCTTTTTCTAGCAAAAAACTGACCATCGCAAAACTTGTCACATGATGCACCAGTTTGTTTGTGGGGTCAAGTCGGTCAAGAAAACATGCAAACCTTGGGTTCTAAAATCAAATCTTGAAGCGGTAGACCAGATTTTCTTGTTTCGTGCTTGTTTCCAAAATAATGAATTTTCAGTACTTTTGCCCGAGGAGTTGTTATACATGTTTTAGGGCGTTATATCAACGGAAGATGGCGATAAAACTTATAGGCGCATGTCCTGGGACATTTCGAGCCAAAAATTGGAGAACAAATTTTTTCATCAAAAATTGACATTTTCAACAGGTCCGTACCTGTAAGAAATTGTGAAAAAACCCACTTTTGCCCCAAGAGTTGTCTGCCCCTGTTTTGCATGTTTTTGGGCGTTATATCAATGGAAGATGGCGATAAAACCTATGTGCGCATGTCCTGTGACATTTTGAGTCAAAAACTGGAGAACAAAATTTTTCTTCAAAAATTGACATTTTCAACAGGTCCGTACCTGTAAGAAATTGTGAAAAAAGCCCTTTTTCTAGCAAAAAACTGACCATCGCAAAACTTGTCACATGATGCACCAGTTTGTTTGTGGGGTCAAGTCGGTCAAGAAAACATGCAAACCTTGGGTTCTAAAATCAAATCTTGAAGCGGTAGACCAGATTTTCTTGTTTCGTGCTTGTTTCCAAAATAATGAATTTTCAGTACTTTTGCCCGAGGAGTTGTTATACATGTTTTAGGGCGTTATATCAACGGAAGATGGCGATAAAACTTATAGGCGCATGTCCTGGGACATTTCGAGCCAAAAATTGGAGAACAAATTTTTTCATCAAAAATTGACATTTTCAACAGGTCCGTACCTGTAAGAAATTGTGAAAAAACCCACTTTTGCCCCAAGAGTTGTCTGCCCCTGTTTTGCATGTTTTTGGGCGTTATATCAATGGAAGATGGCGATAAAACCTATGTGCGCATGTCCTGTGACATTTTGAGTCAAAAACTGGAGAACAAAATTTTTCTTCAAAAATTGACATTTTCAACAGGTCCGTACCTGTAAGAAATTGTGAAAAAAGCCCTTTTTCTAGCAAAAAACTGACCATCGCAAAACTTGTCACATGATGCACCAGTTTGTTTGTGGGGTCAAGTCGGTCAAGAAAACATGCAAACCTTGGGTTCTAAAATCAAATCTTGAAGCGGTAGACCAGATTTTCTTGTTTCGTGCTTGTTTCCAAAATAATGAATTTTCAGTACTTTTGCCCGAGGAGTTGTTATACATGTTTAAGGGCGTTATATCAACGGAAGATGGCGATAAAACTTATGGGCGCATGTCCTGGGACATTTCGAGCCAAAAATTGGAGAACAAATTTTTTCATCGAAAATTGACATTTTCAACAGGTCCGTACCTGTAAGAAATTGTGAAAAAACCCACTTTTGCCCCAAGAGTTGTCTGCCCCTGTTTTGCATGTTTTTGGGCGTTATATCAATGGAAGATGGCGATAAAACCTATGTGCGCATGTCCTGTGACATTTTGAGTCAAAAACTGGAGAACAAAATTTTTCTTCAAAAATTGACATTTTCAACAGGTCCGTACCTGTAAGAAATTGTGAAAAAAGCCCTTTTTCTAGCAAAAAACTGACCATCGCAAAACTTGTCACATGATGCACCAGTTTGTTTGTGGGGTCAAGTCGGTCAAGAAAACATGCAAACCTTGGGTTCTAAAATCAAATCTTGAAGCGGTAGACCAGATTTTCTTGTTTCGTGCTTTTTTCCAAAATAATGAATTTTCAGTACTTTTGCCCGAGGAGTTGTTATACATGTTTTAGGGCGTTATATCAACGGAAGATGGCGATAAAACTTATAGGCGCATGTCCTGGGACATTTCGAGCCAAAAATTGGAGAACAAATTTTTTCATCAAAAATTGACATTTTCAACAGGTCCGTACCTGTAAGAAATTGTGAAAAAACCCACTTTTGCCCCAAGAGTTGTCTGCCCCTGTTTTGCATGTTTTTGGGCGTTATATCAATGGAAGATGGCGATAAAACCTATGTGCGCATGTCCTGTGACATTTTGAGTCAAAAACTGGAGAACAAAATTTTTCTTCAAAAATTGACATTTTCAACAGGTCCGTACCTGTAAGAAATTGTGAAAAAAGCCCTTTTTCTAGCAAAAAACTGACCATCGCAAAACTTGTCACATGATGCACCAGTTTGTTTGTGGGGTCAAGTCGGTCAAGAAAACATGCAAACCTTGGGTTCTAAAATCAAATCTTGAAGCGGTAGACCAGATTTTCTTGTTTCGTGCTTGTTTCCAAAATAATGAATTTTCAGTACTTTTTGCCCGAGGAGTTGTTATACATGTTTTAGGGCGTTATATCAACGGAAGATGGCGATAAAACTTATAGGCGCATGTCCTGGGACATTTCGAGCCAAAAATTGGAGAACAAATTTTTTCATCAAAAATTGACATTTTCAACAGGTCCGTACCTGTAAGAAATTGTGAAAAAACCCACTTTTGCCCCAAGAGTTGTCTGCCCCTGTTTTGCATGTTTTTGGGCGTTATATCAATGGAAGATGGCGATAAAACCTATGTGCGCATGTCCTGTGACATTTTGAGTCAAAAACTGGAGAACAAAATTTTTCTTCAAAAATTGACATTTTCAACAGGTCCGTACCTGTAAGAAATTGTGAAAAAAGCCCTTTTTCTAGCAAAAAACTGACCATCGCAAAACTTGTCACATGATGCACCAGTTTGTTTGTGGGGTCAAGTCGGTCAAGAAAACATGCAAACCTTGGGTTCTAAAATCAAATCTTGAAGCGGTAGACCAGATTTTCTTGTTTCGTGCTTGTTTCCAAAATAATGAATTTTCAGTACTTTTGCCCGAGGAGTTGTTATACATGTTTTAGGGCGTTATATCAACGGAAGATGGCGATAAAACTTATAGGCGCATGTCCTGGGACATTTCGAGCCAAAAATTGGAGAACAAATTTTTTCATCAAAAATTGACATTTTCAACAGGTCTGTACCTGTAAGAAATTGTGAAAAAACCCACTTTTGCCCCAAGAGTTGTCTGCCCCTGTTTTGCATGTTTTTGGGCGTTATATCAATGGAAGATGGCGATAAAACCTATGTGCGCATGTCCTGTGACATTTTGAGTCAAAAACTGGAGAACAAAATTTTTCTTCAAAAATTGACATTTTCAACAGGTCCGTACCTGTAAGAAATTGTGAAAAAAGCCCTTTTTCTAGCAAAAAACTGACCATCGCAAAACTTGTCACATGATGCACCAGTTTGTTTGTGGGGTCAAGTCGGTCAAGAAAACATGCAAACCTTGGGTTCTAAAATCAAATCTTGAAGCGGTAGACCAGATTTTCTTGTTTCGTGCTTGTTTCCAAAATAATGAATTTTCAGTACTTTTGCCCGAGGAGTTGTTATACATGTTTTAGGGCGTTATATCAACGGAAGATGGCGATAAAACTTATAGGCGCATGTCCTGGGACATTTCGAGCCAAAAATTGGAGAACAAATTTTTTCATCGAAAATTGACATTTTCAACAGGTCCGTACCTGTAAGAAATTGTGAAAAAAACCACTTTTGCCCCAAGAGTTGTCTGCCCCTGTTTTGCATGTTTTTGGGCGTTATATCAATGGAAGATGGCGATAAAACCTATGTGCGCATGTCCTGTGACATTTTGAGTCAAAAACTGGAGAACAAAATTTTTCTTCAAAAATTGACATTTTCAACAGGTCCGTACCTGTAAGAAATTGTGAAAAAAGCCCTTTTTCTAGCAAAAAACTGACCATCGCAAAACTTGTCACATGATGCACCAGTTTGTTTGTGGGGTCAAGTCGGTCAAGAAAACATGCAAACCTTGGGTTCTAAAATCAAATCTTGAAGCGGTAGACCAGATTTTCTTGTTTCGTGCTTGTTTCCAAAATAATGAATTTTCAGTACTTTTGCCCGAGGAGTTGTTATACATGTTTTAGGGCGTTATATCAACGGAAGATGGCGATAAAACTTATAGGCGCATGTCCTGGGACATTTCGAGCCAAAAATTGGAGAACAAATTTTTTCATCAAAAATTGACATTTTCAACAGGTCCGTACCTGTAAGATATTGTGAAAAAACCCACTTTTGCCCCAAGAGTTGTCTGCCCCTGTTTTGCATGTTTTTGGGCGTTATATCAATGGAAGATGGCGATAAAACCTATGTGCGCATGTCCTGTGACATTTTGAGTCAAAAACTGGAGAACAAAATTTTTCTTCAAAAATTGACATTTTCAACAGGTCCGTACCTGTAAGAAATTGTGAAAAAAGCCCTTTTTCTAGCAAAAAGCTGACCATCGCAAAACTTGTCACATGATGCACCAGTTTGTTTGTGGGGTCAAGTCGGTCAAGAAAACATGCAAACCTTGGGTTCTAAAATCAAATCTTGAAGCGGTAGACCAGATTTTCTTGTTATCAACGGAAGATGGCGATAAAACTTATAGGCGCATGTCCTGGGACATTTCGAGCCAAAAATTGGAGAACAAATTTTTTCATCAAAAATTGACATTTTCAACAGGTCCGTACCTGTAAGAAATTGTGAAAAAACCCACTTTTGCCCTAAGAGTTGTCTGCCCCTGTTTTGCATGTTTTTGGGCGTTATATCAATGGAAGATGGCGATAAAACCTATGTGCGCATGTCCTGTGACATTTTGAGTCAAAAACTGGAGAACAAAATTTTTCTTCAAAAATTGACATTTTCAACAGGTCCGTACCTGTAAGAAATTGTGAAAAAAGCCCTTTTTCTAGCAAAAAACTGACCATCGCAAAACTTGTCACATGATGCACCAGTTTGTTTGTGGGGTCAAGTCGGTCAAGAAAACATGCAAACCTTGGGTTCTAAAATCAAATCTTGAAGCGGTAGACCAGATTTTCTTGTTTCGTGCTTGTTTCCAAAATAATGAATTTTCAGTACTTTTGCCCGAGGAGTTGTTATACATGTTTTAGGGCGTTATATCAACGGAAGATGGCGATAAAACTTATAGGCGCATGTCCTGGGACATTTCGAGCCAAAAATTGGTGAACAAATTTTTTCATCAAAAATTGACATTTTCAACAGGTCCGTACCTGTAAAAAATTGTGAAAAAAACCACTTTTGCCCCAAGAGTTGTCTGCCCCTGTTTTGCATGTTTTTGGGCGTTATATCAATGGAAGATGGCGATAAAACCTATGTGCGCATGTCCTGTGACATTTTGAGTCAAAAACTGGAGAACAAAATTTTTCTTCAAAAATTGACATTTTCAACAGGTCCGTACCTGTAAGAAATTGTGAAAAAAGCCCTTTTTCTAGCAAAAAACTGACCATCGCAAAACTTGGCACATGATGCACCAGTTTGTTTGTGGGGTCAAGTCGGTCAAGAAAACATGCAAACCTTGGGTTCTAAAATCAAATCTTGAAGCGGTAGACCAGATTTTCTTGTTTCGTGCTTTTTTCCAAAATAATGAATTTTCAGTACTTTTGCCCGAGGAGTTGTTATACATGTTTTAGGGCGTTATATCAACGGAAGATGGCGATAAAACCTATGTGCGCATGTCCTGTGACATTTTGAGTCAAAAACTGGAGAACAAAATTTTTCTTCAAAAATTGACATTTTCAACAGGTCCGTACCTGTAAGAAATTGTGAAAAAAGCCCTTTTTCTAGCAAAAAACTGACCATCGCAAAACTTGTCACATGATGCACCAGTTTGTTTGTGGGGTCAAGTCGGTCAAGAAAACATGCAAACCTTGGGTTCTAAAATCAAATCTTGAAGCGGTAGACCAGATTTTCTTGTTTCGTGCTTGTTTCCAAAATAATGAATTTTCAGTACTTTTGCCCGAGGAGTTGTTATACATGTTTTAGGGCGTTATATCAACGGAAGATGGCGATAAAACTTATAGGCGCATGTCCTGGGACATTTCGAGCCAAAAATTGGAGAACAAATTTTTTCATCAAAAATTGACATTTTCAACAGGTCCGTACCTGTAAGAAATTGTGAAAAAACCCACTTTTGCCCCAAGAGTTGTCTGCCCCTGTTTTGCATGTTTTTGGGCGTTATATCAATGGAAGATGGCGATAAAACCTATGTGCGCATGTCCTGTGACATTTTGAGTCAAAAACTGGAGAACAAAATTTTTCTTCAAAAATTGACATTTTCAACAGGTCCGTACCTGTAAGAAATTGTGAAAAAAGCCCTTTTTCTAGCAAAAAACTGACCATCGCAAAACTTGTCACATGATGCACCAGTTTGTTTGTGGGGTCAAGTCGGTCAAGAAAACATGCAAACCTTGGGTTCTAAAATCAAATCTTGAAGCGGTAGACCAGATTTTCTTGTTTCGTGCTTGTTTCCAAAATAATGAATTTTCAGTACTTTTTGCCCGAGGAGTTGTTATACATGTTTTAGGGCATTATATCAACGGAAGATGGCGATAAAACTTATAGGCGCATGTCCTGGGACATTTCGAGCCAAAAATTGGAGAACAAATTTTTTCATCAAAAATTGACATTTTCAACAGGTCCGTACCTGTAAGAAATTGTGAAAAAACCCACTTTTGCCCCAAGAGTTGTCTGCCCCTGTTTTGCATGTTTTTGGGCGTTATATCAATGGAAGATGGCGATAAAACCTATGTGCGCATGTCCTGTGACATTTTGAGTCAAAAACTGGAGAACAAAATTTTTCTTCAAAAATTGACATTTTCAACAGGTCCGTACCTGTAAGAAATTGTGAAAAAAGCCCTTTTTCTAGCAAAAAACTGACCATCGCAAAACTTGTCACATGATGCACCAGTTTGTTTGTGGGGTCAAGTCGGTCAAGAAAACATGCAAACCTTGGGTTCTAAAATCAAATCTTGAAGCGGTAGACCAGATTTTCTTGTTTCGTGCTTGTTTCCAACATAATGAATTTTCAGTACTTTTGCCCGAGGAGTTGTTATACATGTTTTAGGGCGTTATATCAACGGAAGATGGTGATAAAACTTATAGGCGCATGTCCTGGGACATTTCGAGCCAAAAATTGGAGAACAAATTTTTTCATCAAAAATTGACATTTTCAACAGGTCTGTACCTGTAAGAAATTGTGAAAAAACCCACTTTTGCCCCAAGAGTTGTCTGCCCCTGTTTTGCATGTTTTTGGGCGTTATATCAATGGAAGATGGCGATAAAACCTATGTGCGCATGTCCTGTGACATTTTGAGTCAAAAACTGGAGAACAAAATTTTTCTTCAAAAATTGACATTTTCAACAGGTCCGTACCTGTAAGAAATTGTGAAAAAAGCCCTTTTTCTAGCAAAAAACTGACCATCGCAAAACTTGTCACATGATGCACCAGTTTGTTTGTGGGGTCAAGTCGGTCAAGAAAACATGCAAACCTTGGGTTCTAAAATCAAATCTTGAAGCGGTAGACCAGATTTTCTTGTTTCGTGCTTGTTTCCAAAATAATGAATTTTCAGTACTTTTGCCCGAGGAGTTGTTATACATGTTTTAGGGCGTTATATCAACGGAAGATGGCGATAAACTTATAGGCGCATGTCCTGGGACATTTCGAGCCAAAAATTGGAGAACAAATTTTTTCATCGAAAATTGACATTTTCAACAGGTCCGTACCTGTAAGAAATTGTGAAAAAAACCACTTTTGCCCCAAGAGTTGTCTGCCCCTGTTTTGCATGTTTTTGGGCGTTATATCAATGGAAGATGGCGATAAAACCTATGTGCGCATGTCCTGTGACATTTTGAGTCAAAAACTGGAGAACAAAATTTTTCTTCAAAAATTGACATTTTCAACAGGTCCGTACCTGTAAGAAATTGTGAAAAAAGCCCTTTTTCTAGCAAAAAACTGACCATCGCAAAACTTGTCACATGATGCACCAGTTTGTTTGTGGGGTCAAGTCGGTCAAGAAAACATGCAAACCTTGGGTTCTAAAATCAAATCTTGAAGCGGTAGACCAGATTTTCTTGTTTCGTGCTTGTTTCCAAAATAATGAATTTTCAGTACTTTTGCCCGAGGAGTTGTTATACATGTTTTAGGGCGTTATATCAACGGAAGATGGCGATAAAACTTATAGGCGCATGTCCTGGGACATTTCGAGCCAAAAATTGGAGAACAAATTTTTTCATCGAAAATTGACATTTTCAACAGGTCCGTACCTGTAAGAAATTGTGAAAAAAACCACTTTTGCCCCAAGAGTTGTCTGCCCCTGTTTTGCATGTTTTTGGGCGTTATATCAATGGAAGATGGCGATAAAACCTATGTGCGCATGTCCTGTGACATTTTGAGTCAAAAACTGGAGAACAAAATTTTTCTTCAAAAATTGACATTTTCAACAGGTCCGTACCTGTAAGAAATTGTGAAAAAAGCCCTTTTTCTAGCAAAAAACTGACCATCGCAAAACTTGTCACATGATGCACCAGTTTGTTTGTGGGGTCAAGTCGGTCAAGAAAACATGCAAACCTTGGGTTCTAAAATCAAATCTTGAAGCGGTAGACCAGATTTTCTTGTTTCGTGCTTGTTTCCAAAATAATGAATTTTCAGTACTTTTGCCCGAGGAGTTGTTATACATGTTTTAGGGCGTTATATCAACGGAAGATGGCGATAAAACTTATAGGCGCATGTCCTGGGACATTTCGAGCCAAAAATTGGAGAACAAATTTTTTCATCAAAAATTGACATTTTCAACAGGTCCGTACCTGTAAGATATTGTGAAAAAACCCACTTTTGCCCCAAGAGTTGTCTGCCCCTGTTTTGCATGTTTTTGGGCGTTATATCAATGGAAGATGGCGATAAAACCTATGTGCGCATGTCCTGTGACATTTTGAGTCAAAAACTGGAGAACAAAATTTTTCTTCAAAAATTGACATTTTCAACAGGTCCGTACCTGTAAGAAATTGTGAAAAAAGCCCTTTTTCTAGCAAAAAGCTGACCATCGCAAAACTTGTCACATGATGCACCAGTTTGTTTGTGGGGTCAAGTCGGTCAAGAAAACATGCAAACCTTGGGTTCTAAAATCAAATCTTGAAGCGGTAGACCAGATTTTCTTGTTATCAACGGAAGATGGCGATAAAACTTATAGGCGCATGTCCTGGGACATTTCGAGCCAAAAATTGGAGAACAAATTTTTTCATCAAAAATTGACATTTTCAACAGGTCCGTACCTGTAAGAAATTGTGAAAAAACCCACTTTTGCCCTAAGAGTTGTCTGCCCCTGTTTTGCATGTTTTTGGGCGTTATATCAATGGAAGATGGCGATAAAACCTATGTGCGCATGTCCTGTGACATTTTGAGTCAAAAACTGGAGAACAAAATTTTTCTTCAAAAATTGACATTTTCAACAGGTCCGTACCTGTAAGAAATTGTGAAAAAAGCCCTTTTTCTAGCAAAAAACTGACCATCGCAAAACTTGTCACATGATGCACCAGTTTGTTTGTGGGGTCAAGTCGGTCAAGAAAACATGCAAACCTTGGGTTCTAAAATCAAATCTTGAAGCGGTAGACCAGATTTTCTTGTTTCGTGCTTGTTTCCAAAATAATGAATTTTCAGTACTTTTGCCCGAGGAGTTGTTATACATGTTTTAGGGCGTTATATCAACGGAAGATGGCGATAAAACTTATAGGCGCATGTCCTGGGACATTTCGAGCCAAAAATTGGTGAACAAATTTTTTCATCAAAAATTGACATTTTCAACAGGTCCGTACCTGTAAGAAATTGTGAAAAAACCCACTTTTGCCCCAAGAGTTGTCTGCCCCTGTTTTGCATGTTTTTGGGCGTTATATCAATGGAAGATGGCGATAAAACCTATGTGCGCATGTCCTGTGACATTTTGAGTCAAAAACTGGAGAACAAAATTTTTCTTCAAAAATTGACATTTTCAACAGGTCCGTACCTGTAAGAAATTGTGAAAAAAGCCCTTTTTCTAGCAAAAAACTGACCATCGCAAAACTTGTCACATGATGCACCAGTTTGTTTGTGGGGTCAAGTCGGTCAAGAAAACATGCAAACCTTGGGTTCTAAAATCAAATCTTGAAGCGGTAGACCAGATTTTCTTGTTTCGTGCTTTTTTCCAAAATAATGAATTTTCAGTACTTTTGCCCGAGGAGTTGTTATACATGTTTTAGGGCGTTATATCAACGGAAGATGGCGATAAAACCTATGTGCGCATGTCCTGTGACATTTTGAGTGAAAAACTGGAGAACAAAATTTTTCTTCAAAAATTGACATTTTCAACAGGTCCGTACCTGTAAGAAATTGTGAAAAAAGCCCTTTTTCTAGCAAAAAACTGACCATCGCAAAACTTGTCACATGATGCACCAGTTTGTTTGTGGGGTCAAGTCGGTCAAGAAAACATGCAAACCTTGGGTTCTAAAATCAAATCTTGAAGCGGTAGACCAGATTTTCTTGTTTCGTGCTTGTTTCCAAAATAATGAATTTTCAGTACTTTTGCCCGAGGAGTTGTTATACATGTTTTAGGGCGTTATATCAACGGAAGATGGCGATAAAACTTATAGGCGCATGTCCTGGGACATTTCGAGCCAAAAATTGGAGAACAAATTTTTTCATCGAAAATTGACATTTTCAACAGGTCCGTACCTGTAAGAAATTGTGAAAAAACCCACTTTTGCCCCAAGAGTTGTCTGCCCCTGTTTTGCATGTTTTTGGGCGTTATATCAATGGAAGATGGCGATAAAACCTATGTGCGCATGTCCTGTGACATTTTGAGTCAAAAACTGGAGAACAAAATTTTTCTTCAAAAATTGACATTTTCAACAGGTCCGTACCTGTAAGAAATTGTGAAAAAAGTCCTTTTTCTAGCAAAAAACTGACCATCGCAAAACTTGTCACATGATGCACCAGTTTGTTTGTGGGGTCAAGTCGGTCAAGAAAACATGCAAACCTTGGGTTCTAAAATCAAATCTTGAAGCGGTAGACCAGATTTTCTTGTTTCGTGCTTTTTTCCAAAATAATGAATTTTCAGTACTTTTGCCCGAGGAGTTGTTATACATGTTTTAGGGCGTTATATCAACGGAAGATGGCGATAAAACCTATGTGCGCATGTCCTGTGACATTTTGAGTCAAAAACTGGAGAACAAAATTTTTCTTCAAAAATTGACATTTTCAACAGGTCCGTACCTGTAAGAAATTGTGAAAAAAGCCCTTTTTCTAGCAAAAAACTGACCATCGCAAAACTTGTCACAAGATGCACCAGTTTGTTTGTGGGGTCAAGTCGGTCAAGAAAACATGCAAACCTTGGGTTCTAAAATCAAATCTTGAAGCGGTAGACCAGATTTTCTTGTTTCGTGCTTGTTTCCAAAATAATGAATTTTCAGTACTTTTGCCCGAGGAGTTGTTATACATGTTTTAGGGCGTTATATCAACGGAAGATGGCGATAAAACTTATAGGCGCATGTCCTGGGACATTTCGAGCCAAAAATTGGAGAACAAATTTTTTCATCAAAAATTGACATTTTCAACAGGTCCGTACCTGTAAGAAATTGTGAAAAAACCCACTTTTGCCCCAAGAGTTGTCTGCCCCTGTTTTGCATGTTTTTGGGCGTTATATCAATGGAAGATGGCGATAAAACCTATGTGCGCATGTCCTGTGACATTTTGAGTCAAAAACTGGAGAACAAAATTTTTCTTCAAAAATTGACATTTTCAACAGGTCCGTACCTGTAAGAAATTGTGAAAAAAGCCCTTTTTCTAGCAAAAAACTGACCATCGCAAAACTTGTCACATGATGCACCAGTTTGTTTGTGGGGTCAAGTCGGTCAAGAAAACATGCAAACCTTGGGTTCTAAAATCAAATCTTGAAGCGGTAGACCAGATTTTCTTGTTTCGTGCTTGTTTCCAAAATAATGAATTTTCAGTACTTTTGCCCGAGGAGTTGTTATACATGTTTTAGGGCGTTATATCAACGGAAGATGGCGATAAAACTTATAGGCGCATGTCCTGGGACATTTCGAGCCAAAAATTGGAGAACAAATTTTTTCATCAAAAATTGACATTTTCAACAGGTCCGTACCTGTAAGAAATTGTGAAAAAAACCACTTTTGCCTCAAGAGTTGTCTGCCCCTGTTTTGCATGTTTTTGGGCGTTATATCAATGGAAGATGGCGATAAAACCTATGTGCGCATGTCCTGTGACATTTTGAGTCAAAAACTGGAGAACAAAATTTTTCTTCAAAAATTGACATTTTCAACAGGTCCGTACCTGTAAGAAATTGTGAAAAAAGCCCTTTTTCTAGCAAAAAACTGACCATCGCAAAACTTGTCACATGAGGCACCAGTTTGTTTGTGGGGTCAAGTCGGTCAAGAAAACATGCAAACCTTGGGTTCTAAAATCAAATCTTGAAGCGGTAGACCAGATTTTCTTGTTTCGTGCTTGTTTCCAAAATAATGAATTTTCAGTACTTTTGCCCGAGGAGTTGTTATACATGTTTTAGGGCGTTATATCAACGGAAGATGGCGATAAAACTTATAGGCGCATGTCCTGGGACATTTCGAGCCAAAAATTGGAGAACAAATTTTTTCATCAAAAATTGACATTTTCAACAGGTCCGTACCTGTAAGAAATTGTGAAAAAACCCACTTTTGCCCCAAGAGTTGTCTGCCCCTGTTTTGCATGTTTTTGGGCGTTATATCAATGGAAGATGGCGATAAAACCTATGTGCGCATGTCCTGTGACATTTTGAGTCAAAAACTGGAGAACAAAATTTTTCTTCAAAAATTGACATTTTCAACAGGTCCGTACCTGTAAGAAATTGTGAAAAAGCCCTTTTTCTAGCAAAAAACTGACCATCGCAAAACTTGTCACAT
Source organism: Mactra quadrangularis (assembly GCA_025267735.1). NCBI lineage: Eukaryota > Metazoa > Mollusca > Bivalvia > Venerida > Mactridae > Mactra > Mactra quadrangularis. The sequence continues at coordinate 19,020 of JAMOLF010000041.1, forward strand.
GATGCACCAGTTTGTTTGTGGGGTCAAGTCGGTCAAGAAAACATGCAAACCTTGGGTTCTAAAATCAAATCTTGAAGCGGTAGACCAGATTTTCTTGTTTCGTGCTTGTTTCCAAAATAATGAATTTTCAGTACTTTTGCCCGAGGAGTTGTTATACATGTTTTAGGGCGTTATATCAACGGAAGATGGCGATAAAACTTATAGGCGCATGTCCTGGGACATTTCGAGCCAAAAATTGGAGAACAAATTTTTTCATCAAAAATTGACATTTTCAACAGGTCCGTACCTGTAAGAAATTGTGAAAAAAACCACTTTTGCCCCAAGAGTTGTCTGCCCCTGTTTTGCATGTTTTTGGGCGTTGTATCAATGGAAGATGGCGATAAAACCTATGTGCGCATGTCCTGTGACATTTTGAGTCAAAAACTGGAGAACAAAATTTTTCTTCAAAAATTGACATTTTCAACAGGTCCGTACCTGTAAGAAATTGTGAAAAAAGCCCTTTTTCTAGCAAAAAACTGACCATCGCAAAACTTGTCACATGATGCACCAGTTTGTTTGTGGGGTCAAGTCGGTCAAGAAAACATGCAAACCTTGGGTTCTAAAATCAAATCTTGAAGCGGTAGACCAGATTTTCTTGTTTCGTGCTTGTTTCCAAAATAATGAATTTTCAGTACTTTTGCCCGAGGAGTTGTTATACATGTTTTAGGGCGTTATATCAACGGAAGATGGCGATAAAACTTATAGGCGCATGTCCTGGGACATTTCGAGCCAAAAATTGGAGAACAAATTTTTTCATCAAAAATTGACATTTTCAACAGGTCCGTACCTGTAAGAAATTGTGAAAAAACCCACTTTTGCCCCAAGAGTTGTCTGCCCCTGTTTTGCATGTTTTTGGGCGTTATATCAATGGAAGATGGCGATAAAACCTATGTGCGCATGTCCTGTGACATTTTGAGTCAAAAACTGGAGAACAAAATTTTTCTTCAAAAATTGACATTTTCAACAGGTCCGTACCTGTAAGAAATTGTGAAAAAAGCCCTTTTTCTAGCAAAAAACTGACCATCGCAAAACTTGTCACATGATGCACCAGTTTGTTTGTGGGGTCAAGTCGGTCAAGAAAACATGCAAACCTTGGGTTCTAAAATCAAATCTTGAAGCGGTAGACCAGATTTTCTTGTTTCGTGCTTGTTTCCAAAATAATGAATTTTCAGTACTTTTGCCCGAGGAGTTGTTATACATGTTTTAGGGCGTTATATCAACGGAAGATGGCGATAAAACTTATAGGCGCATGTCCTGGGACATTTCGAGCCAAAAATTGGAGAACAAATTTTTTCATCAAAAATTGACATTTTCAACAGGTCCGTACCTGTAAGAAATTGTGAAAAA
>JAMOLF010000042.1:0-26157 GCA_025267735.1 Mactra quadrangularis
TATGTTTGTCAGTTTCAGGGACCCCGTGTCCTTTTTTAAGTTTCACAGCTTGTTTTTTGCAGTTACTCGGCCATCCGTGTACTTCTTTGGGAACTTGTTTATGATTGCCTCAGTGATTTTGTACTTTTTCAGGTGCTATAGATAATCTTTAACAGGTTTTTTAGTGTTTTTACACTTTTCCAGGCAATATCATCAGAATTTCAGTGAAATTTTTGAATTACCTCCCTTTGATCAAACAGTGATGTACTGATATTGTTGAATGCACTTGCATATGAAAGTCATGTGGAAAACATTTGCACTGTTTTTCTGAGTTGAAATATCACTTGGAATTCTTCAGCACATGTTTTATATAGAAACTTACCTGTTTTGCATTGAAGATGTACTGCGGTGTGCTGAAATGTCCGAGAAACCTGCTATAACAACAGGTTTTTTATATTTTCTGACGCAAAAATATATGTACTTGTGGTTCCGATGACAGTTTTAAGTCCAAATGGTAGTAAAATAAAATATTGAATAGCTTTCCACCCATGGTTTAAGTTATACTTATGAGCTGCACCATTAAAGGTGGAATCCAATTTCAGGCAGTTATTTGGTCAAAAAGGGCCTAAATTTGCCGAAATCATTGTGTTAGGAAAACAACTGGCATTCGGTGGTAACCTGACAAAGAGTATAATTTTTGCATTGGTTTTACTTGAAATGGACTTATATACATAAAAATGGTATATTTTGGGTATCTGGAGAACTTTATCTGCCTTCTTAAGGTGGCACACCACAGTTTCAGAGCCGCATTGTCGAAGTGGCCAGGGTCAAATTTTTAAATAATAGAAACTTTGGCAGTTGGATTGCATTTTTGTGGTTTAAAATATTTTTGATGGCTATATTTGAAGTTTCAACAGCTAGTATTGCACTTTAGTTATTAGGCACAATGGGTTTTAAGGGTATTGCCCGAGGTATTGCGAAAAATTACTGTCAGATGCGAATGCATGGACTTTCGGAGCTAGCACAGAAATCAGCTGTTCATTTTCAAGGTACGTCAGAAATTGGAAAATTAGAGCCAAAAAGTCATGGTTGACACCCTATTTCCTTGTTATTTTCTGATTGTGCAGTGTTAAGGGTACATGAAACAGTGTAGTATATATTGCTATCGTTGGAATTAAGAATTCTGTGGGACTTTGCGTATAGCAAAAATTCGCCATTTTGTCACCTATTTTCGCGACCATCAAAACAAAGAATTAAAGGCCCCTCAGGCAGAAAAGTTTGTTTTGATCATGTTTATTTTATTGTTTTTACTGAGAAACATATATTCATGCTAATTTTGAAAATCATTTGTTTCAGGTGTGTGACTACTGACTAGTGTGAGAGCTTTTCATTGTGTGGCCGTGTATTTTCAGCCGAGAAGCCGAGGAAACTGTGGTGTGCCACCTTAAGGTAAATAAGCTGAAATTTTAATTTCACTTTTTGCTGACAAATTGTGCTTTTTTAAGTTCTGTCTTCATGTAGTAGTCAGAATCTGGATGTTTTGCATCAAAATAATGCACATCTTACATGGTACATCCTCTTTTCTAAGGGAGGTAACTCAAAACATGGAATTTGACCAAAATATTCAAAATTTCTGATGATCATTTTTTATTAGTAAACACACTCCTTAGACTTTTTTGCATCTTTTCACAGTACCTTTAGGTGTAAAAAGTAGTTTGAACCCCTGAGCACTTAGAATTTACATCATTTCTCTTAGATGATAGTTTTTCATTGAGAACCTACATTCCTATTCGGCATCATGTGAGTGCTAGGCTACAATTTTTTCTCAACTTGCTGTTGAGTTGTTGTTGTTTTTATTGTTGTTTTTGTTGGTTTTCTTCTCAGATTTTTGTCCAAATAAGCTCAGCTTAAACATTTGATGTAGAAATAGTGGTAGGAAACAGTGGAAAACTTGCTACTGAGTTCTGCTTGTTATACTCAGCCGAGAGGAATATCAGGATCATTTGGGCTTTGTCGGCTTCTCTGTTGGTGAGCGGTAGTATTTTAGTTAGCCATGTTCATTGACATGAATGATATCTGGCTTTGTTTTTAACCTTTATTATACTATTTTCCTTAAGTAGAACTGTTTCTTTGTCTTTTCCAAACTCTATCTTACTGTTTTTAGTGACATTAAGTCACTGCTAATGATGGTTATAGCTGCTGCATCCTATTTCAGGTGCTTTTCTGCACACTGAAGTGTATAATCTGGCTTAAATGTTGGTATTGTACTGTCTTAGCAGCCCCTAAAGGCCCCTCACATTGATGAATCTGTTTATATCTCCTGTGTTTTGGTATATTCAGCACTATTGCTTGCAGATGAACCTTTAAAGACTTGAATTTAGTACTGTAATTGTCTGTACATGGTGTAGGCTTGTTTTCCTTTGCCATAGGCTGAAACTGCAGTGCCGCTTGGACTATGTGTCTTATGCTTGATAGCTTAACAGTCTACATTTACAAAATCATGTCCATTTTGGTCGTGAGATTTTGCATATCTAGCCAAACCCTGGTCCTGAACACTGATCCGCATCAAAGTATATACTTTGATTTGGTTTATGTCTCGGTGATACTGTATGTTTGTCAGTTTCAGGGACCCCGTGTCCTTTTTTAAGTTTCACAGCTTGTTTTTTGCAGTTACTCGGCCATCCGTGTACTTCTTTGGGAACTTGTTTATGATTGCCTCAGTGATTTTGTACTTTTTCAGGTGCTATAGATAATCTTTAACAGGTTTTTTAGTGTTTTTACACTTTTCCAGGCAATATCATCAGAATTTCAGTGAAATTTTTGAATTACCTCCCTTTGATCAAACAGTGATGTACTGATATTGTTGAATGCACTTGCATATGAAAGTCATGTGGAAAACATTTGCACTGTTTTTCTGAGTTGAAATATCACTTGGAATTCTTCAGCACATGTTTTATATAGAAACTTACCTGTTTTGCATTGAAGATGTACTGCGGTGTGCTGAAATGTCCGAGAAACCTGCTATAACAACAGGTTTTTTATATTTTCTGACGCAAAAATATATGTACTTGTGGTTCCGATGACAGTTTTAAGTCCAAATGGTAGTAAAATAAAATATTGAATAGCTTTCCACCCATGGTTTAAGTTATACTTATGAGCTGCACCATTAAAGGTGGAATCCAATTTCAGGCAGTTATTTGGTCAAAAAGGGCCTAAATTTGCCGAAATCATTGTGTTAGGAAAACAACTGGCATTCGGTGGTAACCTGACAAAGAGTATAATTTTTGCATTGGTTTTACTTGAAATGGACTTATATACATAAAAATGGTATATTTTGGGTATCTGGAGAACTTTATCTGCCTTCTTAAGGTGGCACACCACAGTTTCAGAGCCGCATTGTCGAAGTGGCCAGGGTCAAATTTTTAAATAATAGAAACTTTGGCAGTTGGATTGCATTTTTGTGGTTTAAAATATTTTTGATGGCTATATTTGAAGTTTCAACAGCTAGTATTGCACTTTAGTTATTAGGCACAATGGGTTTTAAGGGTATTGCCCGAGGTATTGCGAAAAATTACTGTCAGATGCGAATGCATGGACTTTCGGAGCTAGCACAGAAATCAGCTGTTCATTTTCAAGGTACGTCAGAAATTGGAAAATTAGAGCCAAAAAGTCATGGTTGACACCCTATTTCCTTGTTATTTTCTGATTGTGCAGTGTTAAGGGTACATGAAACAGTGTAGTATATATTGCTATCGTTGGAATTAAGAATTCTGTGGGACTTTGCGTATAGCAAAAATTCGCCATTTTGTCACCTATTTTCGCGACCATCAAAACAAAGAATTAAAGGCCCCTCAGGCAGAAAAGTTTGTTTTGATCATGTTTATTTTATTGTTTTTACTGAGAAACATATATTCATGCTAATTTTGAAAATCATTTGTTTCAGGTGTGTGACTACTGACTAGTGTGAGAGCTTTTCATTGTGTGGCCGTGTATTTTCAGCCGAGAAGCCGAGGAAACTGTGGTGTGCCACCTTAAGGTAAATAAGCTGAAATTTTAATTTCACTTTTTGCTGACAAATTGTGCTTTTTTAAGTTCTGTCTTCATGTAGTAGTCAGAATCTGGATGTTTTGCATCAAAATAATGCACATCTTACATGGTACATCCTCTTTTCTAAGGGAGGTAACTCAAAACATGGAATTTGACCAAAATATTCAAAATTTCTGATGATCATTTTTTATTAGTAAACACACTCCTTAGACTTTTTTGCATCTTTTCACAGTACCTTTAGGTGTAAAAAGTAGTTTGAACCCCTGAGCACTTAGAATTTACATCATTTCTCTTAGATGATAGTTTTTCATTGAGAACCTACATTCCTATTCGGCATCATGTGAGTGCTAGGCTACAATTTTTTCTCAACTTGCTGTTGAGTTGTTGTTGTTTTTATTGTTGTTTTTGTTGGTTTTCTTCTCAGATTTTTGTCCAAATAAGCTCAGCTTAAACATTTGATGTAGAAATAGTGGTAGGAAACAGTGGAAAACTTGCTACTGAGTTCTGCTTGTTATACTCAGCCGAGAGGAATATCAGGATCATTTGGGCTTTGTCGGCTTCTCTGTTGGTGAGCGGTAGTATTTTAGTTAGCCATGTTCATTGACATGAATGATATCTGGCTTTGTTTTTAACCTTTATTATACTATTTTCCTTAAGTAGAACTGTTTCTTTGTCTTTTCCAAACTCTATCTTACTGTTTTTAGTGACATTAAGTCACTGCTAATGATGGTTATAGCTGCTGCATCCTATTTCAGGTGCTTTTCTGCACACTGAAGTGTATAATCTGGCTTAAATGTTGGTATTGTACTGTCTTAGCAGCCCCTAAAGGCCCCTCACATTGATGAATCTGTTTATATCTCCTGTGTTTTGGTATATTCAGCACTATTGCTTGCAGATGAACCTTTAAAGACTTGAATTTAGTACTGTAATTGTCTGTACATGGTGTAGGCTTGTTTTCCTTTGCCATAGGCTGAAACTGCAGTGCCGCTTGGACTATGTGTCTTATGCTTGATAGCTTAACAGTCTACATTTACAAAATCATGTCCATTTTGGTCGTGAGATTTTGCATATCTAGCCAAACCCTGGTCCTGAACACTGATCCGCATCAAAGTATATACTTTGATTTGGTTTATGTCTCGGTGATACTGTATGTTTGTCAGTTTCAGGGACCCCGTGTCCTTTTTTAAGTTTCACAGCTTGTTTTTTGCAGTTACTCGGCCATCCGTGTACTTCTTTGGGAACTTGTTTATGATTGCCTCAGTGATTTTGTACTTTTTCAGGTGCTATAGATAATCTTTAACAGGTTTTTTAGTGTTTTTACACTTTTCCAGGCAATATCATCAGAATTTCAGTGAAATTTTTGAATTACCTCCCTTTGATCAAACAGTGATGTACTGATATTGTTGAATGCACTTGCATATGAAAGTCATGTGGAAAACATTTGCACTGTTTTTCTGAGTTGAAATATCACTTGGAATTCTTCAGCACATGTTTTATATAGAAACTTACCTGTTTTGCATTGAAGATGTACTGCGGTGTGCTGAAATGTCCGAGAAACCTGCTATAACAACAGGTTTTTTATATTTTCTGACGCAAAAATATATGTACTTGTGGTTCCGATGACAGTTTTAAGTCCAAATGGTAGTAAAATAAAATATTGAATAGCTTTCCACCCATGGTTTAAGTTATACTTATGAGCTGCACCATTAAAGGTGGAATCCAATTTCAGGCAGTTATTTGGTCAAAAAGGGCCTAAATTTGCCGAAATCATTGTGTTAGGAAAACAACTGGCATTCGGTGGTAACCTGACAAAGAGTATAATTTTTGCATTGGTTTTACTTGAAATGGACTTATATACATAAAAATGGTATATTTTGGGTATCTGGAGAACTTTATCTGCCTTCTTAAGGTGGCACACCACAGTTTCAGAGCCGCATTGTCGAAGTGGCCAGGGTCAAATTTTTAAATAATAGAAACTTTGGCAGTTGGATTGCATTTTTGTGGTTTAAAATATTTTTGATGGCTATATTTGAAGTTTCAACAGCTAGTATTGCACTTTAGTTATTAGGCACAATGGGTTTTAAGGGTATTGCCCGAGGTATTGCGAAAAATTACTGTCAGATGCGAATGCATGGACTTTCGGAGCTAGCACAGAAATCAGCTGTTCATTTTCAAGGTACGTCAGAAATTGGAAAATTAGAGCCAAAAAGTCATGGTTGACACCCTATTTCCTTGTTATTTTCTGATTGTGCAGTGTTAAGGGTACATGAAACAGTGTAGTATATATTGCTATCGTTGGAATTAAGAATTCTGTGGGACTTTGCGTATAGCAAAAATTCGCCATTTTGTCACCTATTTTCGCGACCATCAAAACAAAGAATTAAAGGCCCCTCAGGCAGAAAAGTTTGTTTTGATCATGTTTATTTTATTGTTTTTACTGAGAAACATATATTCATGCTAATTTTGAAAATCATTTGTTTCAGGTGTGTGACTACTGACTAGTGTGAGAGCTTTTCATTGTGTGGCCGTGTATTTTCAGCCGAGAAGCCGAGGAAACTGTGGTGTGCCACCTTAAGGTAAATAAGCTGAAATTTTAATTTCACTTTTTGCTGACAAATTGTGCTTTTTTAAGTTCTGTCTTCATGTAGTAGTCAGAATCTGGATGTTTTGCATCAAAATAATGCACATCTTACATGGTACATCCTCTTTTCTAAGGGAGGTAACTCAAAACATGGAATTTGACCAAAATATTCAAAATTTCTGATGATCATTTTTTATTAGTAAACACACTCCTTAGACTTTTTTGCATCTTTTCACAGTACCTTTAGGTGTAAAAAGTAGTTTGAACCCCTGAGCACTTAGAATTTACATCATTTCTCTTAGATGATAGTTTTTCATTGAGAACCTACATTCCTATTCGGCATCATGTGAGTGCTAGGCTACAATTTTTTCTCAACTTGCTGTTGAGTTGTTGTTGTTTTTATTGTTGTTTTTGTTGGTTTTCTTCTCAGATTTTTGTCCAAATAAGCTCAGCTTAAACATTTGATGTAGAAATAGTGGTAGGAAACAGTGGAAAACTTGCTACTGAGTTCTGCTTGTTATACTCAGCCGAGAGGAATATCAGGATCATTTGGGCTTTGTCGGCTTCTCTGTTGGTGAGCGGTAGTATTTTAGTTAGCCATGTTCATTGACATGAATGATATCTGGCTTTGTTTTTAACCTTTATTATACTATTTTCCTTAAGTAGAACTGTTTCTTTGTCTTTTCCAAACTCTATCTTACTGTTTTTAGTGACATTAAGTCACTGCTAATGATGGTTATAGCTGCTGCATCCTATTTCAGGTGCTTTTCTGCACACTGAAGTGTATAATCTGGCTTAAATGTTGGTATTGTACTGTCTTAGCAGCCCCTAAAGGCCCCTCACATTGATGAATCTGTTTATATCTCCTGTGTTTTGGTATATTCAGCACTATTGCTTGCAGATGAACCTTTAAAGACTTGAATTTAGTACTGTAATTGTCTGTACATGGTGTAGGCTTGTTTTCCTTTGCCATAGGCTGAAACTGCAGTGCCGCTTGGACTATGTGTCTTATGCTTGATAGCTTAACAGTCTACATTTACAAAATCATGTCCATTTTGGTCGTGAGATTTTGCATATCTAGCCAAACCCTGGTCCTGAACACTGATCCGCATCAAAGTATATACTTTGATTTGGTTTATGTCTCGGTGATACTGTATGTTTGTCAGTTTCAGGGACCCCGTGTCCTTTTTTAAGTTTCACAGCTTGTTTTTTGCAGTTACTCGGCCATCCGTGTACTTCTTTGGGAACTTGTTTATGATTGCCTCAGTGATTTTGTACTTTTTCAGGTGCTATAGATAATCTTTAACAGGTTTTTTAGTGTTTTTACACTTTTCCAGGCAATATCATCAGAATTTCAGTGAAATTTTTGAATTACCTCCCTTTGATCAAACAGTGATGTACTGATATTGTTGAATGCACTTGCATATGAAAGTCATGTGGAAAACATTTGCACTGTTTTTCTGAGTTGAAATATCACTTGGAATTCTTCAGCACATGTTTTATATAGAAACTTACCTGTTTTGCATTGAAGATGTACTGCGGTGTGCTGAAATGTCCGAGAAACCTGCTATAACAACAGGTTTTTTATATTTTCTGACGCAAAAATATATGTACTTGTGGTTCCGATGACAGTTTTAAGTCCAAATGGTAGTAAAATAAAATATTGAATAGCTTTCCACCCATGGTTTAAGTTATACTTATGAGCTGCACCATTAAAGGTGGAATCCAATTTCAGGCAGTTATTTGGTCAAAAAGGGCCTAAATTTGCCGAAATCATTGTGTTAGGAAAACAACTGGCATTCGGTGGTAACCTGACAAAGAGTATAATTTTTGCATTGGTTTTACTTGAAATGGACTTATATACATAAAAATGGTATATTTTGGGTATCTGGAGAACTTTATCTGCCTTCTTAAGGTGGCACACCACAGTTTCAGAGCCGCATTGTCGAAGTGGCCAGGGTCAAATTTTTAAATAATAGAAACTTTGGCAGTTGGATTGCATTTTTGTGGTTTAAAATATTTTTGATGGCTATATTTGAAGTTTCAACAGCTAGTATTGCACTTTAGTTATTAGGCACAATGGGTTTTAAGGGTATTGCCCGAGGTATTGCGAAAAATTACTGTCAGATGCGAATGCATGGACTTTCGGAGCTAGCACAGAAATCAGCTGTTCATTTTCAAGGTACGTCAGAAATTGGAAAATTAGAGCCAAAAAGTCATGGTTGACACCCTATTTCCTTGTTATTTTCTGATTGTGCAGTGTTAAGGGTACATGAAACAGTGTAGTATATATTGCTATCGTTGGAATTAAGAATTCTGTGGGACTTTGCGTATAGCAAAAATTCGCCATTTTGTCACCTATTTTCGCGACCATCAAAACAAAGAATTAAAGGCCCCTCAGGCAGAAAAGTTTGTTTTGATCATGTTTATTTTATTGTTTTTACTGAGAAACATATATTCATGCTAATTTTGAAAATCATTTGTTTCAGGTGTGTGACTACTGACTAGTGTGAGAGCTTTTCATTGTGTGGCCGTGTATTTTCAGCCGAGAAGCCGAGGAAACTGTGGTGTGCCACCTTAAGGTAAATAAGCTGAAATTTTAATTTCACTTTTTGCTGACAAATTGTGCTTTTTTAAGTTCTGTCTTCATGTAGTAGTCAGAATCTGGATGTTTTGCATCAAAATAATGCACATCTTACATGGTACATCCTCTTTTCTAAGGGAGGTAACTCAAAACATGGAATTTGACCAAAATATTCAAAATTTCTGATGATCATTTTTTATTAGTAAACACACTCCTTAGACTTTTTTGCATCTTTTCACAGTACCTTTAGGTGTAAAAAGTAGTTTGAACCCCTGAGCACTTAGAATTTACATCATTTCTCTTAGATGATAGTTTTTCATTGAGAACCTACATTCCTATTCGGCATCATGTGAGTGCTAGGCTACAATTTTTTCTCAACTTGCTGTTGAGTTGTTGTTGTTTTTATTGTTGTTTTTGTTGGTTTTCTTCTCAGATTTTTGTCCAAATAAGCTCAGCTTAAACATTTGATGTAGAAATAGTGGTAGGAAACAGTGGAAAACTTGCTACTGAGTTCTGCTTGTTATACTCAGCCGAGAGGAATATCAGGATCATTTGGGCTTTGTCGGCTTCTCTGTTGGTGAGCGGTAGTATTTTAGTTAGCCATGTTCATTGACATGAATGATATCTGGCTTTGTTTTTAACCTTTATTATACTATTTTCCTTAAGTAGAACTGTTTCTTTGTCTTTTCCAAACTCTATCTTACTGTTTTTAGTGACATTAAGTCACTGCTAATGATGGTTATAGCTGCTGCATCCTATTTCAGGTGCTTTTCTGCACACTGAAGTGTATAATCTGGCTTAAATGTTGGTATTGTACTGTCTTAGCAGCCCCTAAAGGCCCCTCACATTGATGAATCTGTTTATATCTCCTGTGTTTTGGTATATTCAGCACTATTGCTTGCAGATGAACCTTTAAAGACTTGAATTTAGTACTGTAATTGTCTGTACATGGTGTAGGCTTGTTTTCCTTTGCCATAGGCTGAAACTGCAGTGCCGCTTGGACTATGTGTCTTATGCTTGATAGCTTAACAGTCTACATTTACAAAATCATGTCCATTTTGGTCGTGAGATTTTGCATATCTAGCCAAACCCTGGTCCTGAACACTGATCCGCATCAAAGTATATACTTTGATTTGGTTTATGTCTCGGTGATACTGTATGTTTGTCAGTTTCAGGGACCCCGTGTCCTTTTTTAAGTTTCACAGCTTGTTTTTTGCAGTTACTCGGCCATCCGTGTACTTCTTTGGGAACTTGTTTATGATTGCCTCAGTGATTTTGTACTTTTTCAGGTGCTATAGATAATCTTTAACAGGTTTTTTAGTGTTTTTACACTTTTCCAGGCAATATCATCAGAATTTCAGTGAAATTTTTGAATTACCTCCCTTTGATCAAACAGTGATGTACTGATATTGTTGAATGCACTTGCATATGAAAGTCATGTGGAAAACATTTGCACTGTTTTTCTGAGTTGAAATATCACTTGGAATTCTTCAGCACATGTTTTATATAGAAACTTACCTGTTTTGCATTGAAGATGTACTGCGGTGTGCTGAAATGTCCGAGAAACCTGCTATAACAACAGGTTTTTTATATTTTCTGACGCAAAAATATATGTACTTGTGGTTCCGATGACAGTTTTAAGTCCAAATGGTAGTAAAATAAAATATTGAATAGCTTTCCACCCATGGTTTAAGTTATACTTATGAGCTGCACCATTAAAGGTGGAATCCAATTTCAGGCAGTTATTTGGTCAAAAAGGGCCTAAATTTGCCGAAATCATTGTGTTAGGAAAACAACTGGCATTCGGTGGTAACCTGACAAAGAGTATAATTTTTGCATTGGTTTTACTTGAAATGGACTTATATACATAAAAATGGTATATTTTGGGTATCTGGAGAACTTTATCTGCCTTCTTAAGGTAAATAAGCTGAAATTTTAATTTCACTTTTTGCTGACAAATTGTGCTTTTTTAAGTTCTGTCTTCATGTAGTAGTCAGAATCTGGATGTTTTGCATCAAAATAATGCACATCTTACATGGTACATCCTCTTTTCTAAGGGAGGTAACTCAAAACATGGAATTTGACCAAAATATTCAAAATTTCTGATGATCATTTTTTATTAGTAAACACACTCCTTAGACTTTTTTGCATCTTTTCACAGTACCTTTAGGTGTAAAAAGTAGTTTGAACCCCTGAGCACTTAGAATTTACATCATTTCTCTTAGATGATAGTTTTTCATTGAGAACCTACATTCCTATTCGGCATCATGTGAGTGCTAGGCTACAATTTTTTCTCAACTTGCTGTTGAGTTGTTGTTGTTTTTATTGTTGTTTTTGTTGGTTTTCTTCTCAGATTTTTGTCCAAATAAGCTCAGCTTAAACATTTGATGTAGAAATAGTGGTAGGAAACAGTGGAAAACTTGCTACTGAGTTCTGCTTGTTATACTCAGCCGAGAGGAATATCAGGATCATTTGGGCTTTGTCGGCTTCTCTGTTGGTGAGCGGTAGTATTTTAGTTAGCCATGTTCATTGACATGAATGATATCTGGCTTTGTTTTTAACCTTTATTATACTATTTTCCTTAAGTAGAACTGTTTCTTTGTCTTTTCCAAACTCTATCTTACTGTTTTTAGTGACATTAAGTCACTGCTAATGATGGTTATAGCTGCTGCATCCTATTTCAGGTGCTTTTCTGCACACTGAAGTGTATAATCTGGCTTAAATGTTGGTATTGTACTGTCTTAGCAGCCCCTAAAGGCCCCTCACATTGATGAATCTGTTTATATCTCCTGTGTTTTGGTATATTCAGCACTATTGCTTGCAGATGAACCTTTAAAGACTTGAATTTAGTACTGTAATTGTCTGTACATGGTGTAGGCTTGTTTTCCTTTGCCATAGGCTGAAACTGCAGTGCCGCTTGGACTATGTGTCTTATGCTTGATAGCTTAACAGTCTACATTTACAAAATCATGTCCATTTTGGTCGTGAGATTTTGCATATCTAGCCAAACCCTGGTCCTGAACACTGATCCGCATCAAAGTATATACTTTGATTTGGTTTATGTCTCGGTGATACTGTATGTTTGTCAGTTTCAGGGACCCCGTGTCCTTTTTTAAGTTTCACAGCTTGTTTTTTGCAGTTACTCGGCCATCCGTGTACTTCTTTGGGAACTTGTTTATGATTGCCTCAGTGATTTTGTACTTTTTCAGGTGCTATAGATAATCTTTAACAGGTTTTTTAGTGTTTTTACACTTTTCCAGGCAATATCATCAGAATTTCAGTGAAATTTTTGAATTACCTCCCTTTGATCAAACAGTGATGTACTGATATTGTTGAATGCACTTGCATATGAAAGTCATGTGGAAAACATTTGCACTGTTTTTCTGAGTTGAAATATCACTTGGAATTCTTCAGCACATGTTTTATATAGAAACTTACCTGTTTTGCATTGAAGATGTACTGCGGTGTGCTGAAATGTCCGAGAAACCTGCTATAACAACAGGTTTTTTATATTTTCTGACGCAAAAATATATGTACTTGTGGTTCCGATGACAGTTTTAAGTCCAAATGGTAGTAAAATAAAATATTGAATAGCTTTCCACCCATGGTTTAAGTTATACTTATGAGCTGCACCATTAAAGGTGGAATCCAATTTCAGGCAGTTATTTGGTCAAAAAGGGCCTAAATTTGCCGAAATCATTGTGTTAGGAAAACAACTGGCATTCGGTGGTAACCTGACAAAGAGTATAATTTTTGCATTGGTTTTACTTGAAATGGACTTATATACATAAAAATGGTATATTTTGGGTATCTGGAGAACTTTATCTGCCTTCTTAAGGTGGCACACCACAGTTTCAGAGCCGCATTGTCGAAGTGGCCAGGGTCAAATTTTTAAATAATAGAAACTTTGGCAGTTGGATTGCATTTTTGTGGTTTAAAATATTTTTGATGGCTATATTTGAAGTTTCAACAGCTAGTATTGCACTTTAGTTATTAGGCACAATGGGTTTTAAGGGTATTGCCCGAGGTATTGCGAAAAATTACTGTCAGATGCGAATGCATGGACTTTCGGAGCTAGCACAGAAATCAGCTGTTCATTTTCAAGGTACGTCAGAAATTGGAAAATTAGAGCCAAAAAGTCATGGTTGACACCCTATTTCCTTGTTATTTTCTGATTGTGCAGTGTTAAGGGTACATGAAACAGTGTAGTATATATTGCTATCGTTGGAATTAAGAATTCTGTGGGACTTTGCGTATAGCAAAAATTCGCCATTTTGTCACCTATTTTCGCGACCATCAAAACAAAGAATTAAAGGCCCCTCAGGCAGAAAAGTTTGTTTTGATCATGTTTATTTTATTGTTTTTACTGAGAAACATATATTCATGCTAATTTTGAAAATCATTTGTTTCAGGTGTGTGACTACTGACTAGTGTGAGAGCTTTTCATTGTGTGGCCGTGTATTTTCAGCCGAGAAGCCGAGGAAACTGTGGTGTGCCACCTTAAGGTAAATAAGCTGAAATTTTAATTTCACTTTTTGCTGACAAATTGTGCTTTTTTAAGTTCTGTCTTCATGTAGTAGTCAGAATCTGGATGTTTTGCATCAAAATAATGCACATCTTACATGGTACATCCTCTTTTCTAAGGGAGGTAACTCAAAACATGGAATTTGACCAAAATATTCAAAATTTCTGATGATCATTTTTTATTAGTAAACACACTCCTTAGACTTTTTTGCATCTTTTCACAGTACCTTTAGGTGTAAAAAGTAGTTTGAACCCCTGAGCACTTAGAATTTACATCATTTCTCTTAGATGATAGTTTTTCATTGAGAACCTACATTCCTATTCGGCATCATGTGAGTGCTAGGCTACAATTTTTTCTCAACTTGCTGTTGAGTTGTTGTTGTTTTTATTGTTGTTTTTGTTGGTTTTCTTCTCAGATTTTTGTCCAAATAAGCTCAGCTTAAACATTTGATGTAGAAATAGTGGTAGGAAACAGTGGAAAACTTGCTACTGAGTTCTGCTTGTTATACTCAGCCGAGAGGAATATCAGGATCATTTGGGCTTTGTCGGCTTCTCTGTTGGTGAGCGGTAGTATTTTAGTTAGCCATGTTCATTGACATGAATGATATCTGGCTTTGTTTTTAACCTTTATTATACTATTTTCCTTAAGTAGAACTGTTTCTTTGTCTTTTCCAAACTCTATCTTACTGTTTTTAGTGACATTAAGTCACTGCTAATGATGGTTATAGCTGCTGCATCCTATTTCAGGTGCTTTTCTGCACACTGAAGTGTATAATCTGGCTTAAATGTTGGTATTGTACTGTCTTAGCAGCCCCTAAAGGCCCCTCACATTGATGAATCTGTTTATATCTCCTGTGTTTTGGTATATTCAGCACTATTGCTTGCAGATGAACCTTTAAAGACTTGAATTTAGTACTGTAATTGTCTGTACATGGTGTAGGCTTGTTTTCCTTTGCCATAGGCTGAAACTGCAGTGCCGCTTGGACTATGTGTCTTATGCTTGATAGCTTAACAGTCTACATTTACAAAATCATGTCCATTTTGGTCGTGAGATTTTGCATATCTAGCCAAACCCTGGTCCTGAACACTGATCCGCATCAAAGTATATACTTTGATTTGGTTTATGTCTCGGTGATACTGTATGTTTGTCAGTTTCAGGGACCCCGTGTCCTTTTTTAAGTTTCACAGCTTGTTTTTTGCAGTTACTCGGCCATCCGTGTACTTCTTTGGGAACTTGTTTATGATTGCCTCAGTGATTTTGTACTTTTTCAGGTGCTATAGATAATCTTTAACAGGTTTTTTAGTGTTTTTACACTTTTCCAGGCAATATCATCAGAATTTCAGTGAAATTTTTGAATTACCTCCCTTTGATCAAACAGTGATGTACTGATATTGTTGAATGCACTTGCATATGAAAGTCATGTGGAAAACATTTGCACTGTTTTTCTGAGTTGAAATATCACTTGGAATTCTTCAGCACATGTTTTATATAGAAACTTACCTGTTTTGCATTGAAGATGTACTGCGGTGTGCTGAAATGTCCGAGAAACCTGCTATAACAACAGGTTTTTTATATTTTCTGACGCAAAAATATATGTACTTGTGGTTCCGATGACAGTTTTAAGTCCAAATGGTAGTAAAATAAAATATTGAATAGCTTTCCACCCATGGTTTAAGTTATACTTATGAGCTGCACCATTAAAGGTGGAATCCAATTTCAGGCAGTTATTTGGTCAAAAAGGGCCTAAATTTGCCGAAATCATTGTGTTAGGAAAACAACTGGCATTCGGTGGTAACCTGACAAAGAGTATAATTTTTGCATTGGTTTTACTTGAAATGGACTTATATACATAAAAATGGTATATTTTGGGTATCTGGAGAACTTTATCTGCCTTCTTAAGGTGGCACACCACAGTTTCAGAGCCGCATTGTCGAAGTGGCCAGGGTCAAATTTTTAAATAATAGAAACTTTGGCAGTTGGATTGCATTTTTGTGGTTTAAAATATTTTTGATGGCTATATTTGAAGTTTCAACAGCTAGTATTGCACTTTAGTTATTAGGCACAATGGGTTTTAAGGGTATTGCCCGAGGTATTGCGAAAAATTACTGTCAGATGCGAATGCATGGACTTTCGGAGCTAGCACAGAAATCAGCTGTTCATTTTCAAGGTACGTCAGAAATTGGAAAATTAGAGCCAAAAAGTCATGGTTGACACCCTATTTCCTTGTTATTTTCTGATTGTGCAGTGTTAAGGGTACATGAAACAGTGTAGTATATATTGCTATCGTTGGAATTAAGAATTCTGTGGGACTTTGCGTATAGCAAAAATTCGCCATTTTGTCACCTATTTTCGCGACCATCAAAACAAAGAATTAAAGGCCCCTCAGGCAGAAAAGTTTGTTTTGATCATGTTTATTTTATTGTTTTTACTGAGAAACATATATTCATGCTAATTTTGAAAATCATTTGTTTCAGGTGTGTGACTACTGACTAGTGTGAGAGCTTTTCATTGTGTGGCCGTGTATTTTCAGCCGAGAAGCCGAGGAAACTGTGGTGTGCCACCTTAAGGTAAATAAGCTGAAATTTTAATTTCACTTTTTGCTGACAAATTGTGCTTTTTTAAGTTCTGTCTTCATGTAGTAGTCAGAATCTGGATGTTTTGCATCAAAATAATGCACATCTTACATGGTACATCCTCTTTTCTAAGGGAGGTAACTCAAAACATGGAATTTGACCAAAATATTCAAAATTTCTGATGATCATTTTTTATTAGTAAACACACTCCTTAGACTTTTTTGCATCTTTTCACAGTACCTTTAGGTGTAAAAAGTAGTTTGAACCCCTGAGCACTTAGAATTTACATCATTTCTCTTAGATGATAGTTTTTCATTGAGAACCTACATTCCTATTCGGCATCATGTGAGTGCTAGGCTACAATTTTTTCTCAACTTGCTGTTGAGTTGTTGTTGTTTTTATTGTTGTTTTTGTTGGTTTTCTTCTCAGATTTTTGTCCAAATAAGCTCAGCTTAAACATTTGATGTAGAAATAGTGGTAGGAAACAGTGGAAAACTTGCTACTGAGTTCTGCTTGTTATACTCAGCCGAGAGGAATATCAGGATCATTTGGGCTTTGTCGGCTTCTCTGTTGGTGAGCGGTAGTATTTTAGTTAGCCATGTTCATTGACATGAATGATATCTGGCTTTGTTTTTAACCTTTATTATACTATTTTCCTTAAGTAGAACTGTTTCTTTGTCTTTTCCAAACTCTATCTTACTGTTTTTAGTGACATTAAGTCACTGCTAATGATGGTTATAGCTGCTGCATCCTATTTCAGGTGCTTTTCTGCACACTGAAGTGTATAATCTGGCTTAAATGTTGGTATTGTACTGTCTTAGCAGCCCCTAAAGGCCCCTCACATTGATGAATCTGTTTATATCTCCTGTGTTTTGGTATATTCAGCACTATTGCTTGCAGATGAACCTTTAAAGACTTGAATTTAGTACTGTAATTGTCTGTACATGGTGTAGGCTTGTTTTCCTTTGCCATAGGCTGAAACTGCAGTGCCGCTTGGACTATGTGTCTTATGCTTGATAGCTTAACAGTCTACATTTACAAAATCATGTCCATTTTGGTCGTGAGATTTTGCATATCTAGCCAAACCCTGGTCCTGAACACTGATCCGCATCAAAGTATATACTTTGATTTGGTTTATGTCTCGGTGATACTGTATGTTTGTCAGTTTCAGGGACCCCGTGTCCTTTTTTAAGTTTCACAGCTTGTTTTTTGCAGTTACTCGGCCATCCGTGTACTTCTTTGGGAACTTGTTTATGATTGCCTCAGTGATTTTGTACTTTTTCAGGTGCTATAGATAATCTTTAACAGGTTTTTTAGTGTTTTTACACTTTTCCAGGCAATATCATCAGAATTTCAGTGAAATTTTTGAATTACCTCCCTTTGATCAAACAGTGATGTACTGATATTGTTGAATGCACTTGCATATGAAAGTCATGTGGAAAACATTTGCACTGTTTTTCTGAGTTGAAATATCACTTGGAATTCTTCAGCACATGTTTTATATAGAAACTTACCTGTTTTGCATTGAAGATGTACTGCGGTGTGCTGAAATGTCCGAGAAACCTGCTATAACAACAGGTTTTTTATATTTTCTGACGCAAAAATATATGTACTTGTGGTTCCGATGACAGTTTTAAGTCCAAATGGTAGTAAAATAAAATATTGAATAGCTTTCCACCCATGGTTTAAGTTATACTTATGAGCTGCACCATTAAAGGTGGAATCCAATTTCAGGCAGTTATTTGGTCAAAAAGGGCCTAAATTTGCCGAAATCATTGTGTTAGGAAAACAACTGGCATTCGGTGGTAACCTGACAAAGAGTATAATTTTTGCATTGGTTTTACTTGAAATGGACTTATATACATAAAAATGGTATATTTTGGGTATCTGGAGAACTTTATCTGCCTTCTTAAGGTGGCACACCACAGTTTCAGAGCCGCATTGTCGAAGTGGCCAGGGTCAAATTTTTAAATAATAGAAACTTTGGCAGTTGGATTGCATTTTTGTGGTTTAAAATATTTTTGATGGCTATATTTGAAGTTTCAACAGCTAGTATTGCACTTTAGTTATTAGGCACAATGGGTTTTAAGGGTATTGCCCGAGGTATTGCGAAAAATTACTGTCAGATGCGAATGCATGGACTTTCGGAGCTAGCACAGAAATCAGCTGTTCATTTTCAAGGTACGTCAGAAATTGGAAAATTAGAGCCAAAAAGTCATGGTTGACACCCTATTTCCTTGTTATTTTCTGATTGTGCAGTGTTAAGGGTACATGAAACAGTGTAGTATATATTGCTATCGTTGGAATTAAGAATTCTGTGGGACTTTGCGTATAGCAAAAATTCGCCATTTTGTCACCTATTTTCGCGACCATCAAAACAAAGAATTAAAGGCCCCTCAGGCAGAAAAGTTTGTTTTGATCATGTTTATTTTATTGTTTTTACTGAGAAACATATATTCATGCTAATTTTGAAAATCATTTGTTTCAGGTGTGTGACTACTGACTAGTGTGAGAGCTTTTCATTGTGTGGCCGTGTATTTTCAGCCGAGAAGCCGAGGAAACTGTGGTGTGCCACCTTAAGGTAAATAAGCTGAAATTTTAATTTCACTTTTTGCTGACAAATTGTGCTTTTTTAAGTTCTGTCTTCATGTAGTAGTCAGAATCTGGATGTTTTGCATCAAAATAATGCACATCTTACATGGTACATCCTCTTTTCTAAGGGAGGTAACTCAAAACATGGAATTTGACCAAAATATTCAAAATTTCTGATGATCATTTTTTATTAGTAAACACACTCCTTAGACTTTTTTGCATCTTTTCACAGTACCTTTAGGTGTAAAAAGTAGTTTGAACCCCTGAGCACTTAGAATTTACATCATTTCTCTTAGATGATAGTTTTTCATTGAGAACCTACATTCCTATTCGGCATCATGTGAGTGCTAGGCTACAATTTTTTCTCAACTTGCTGTTGAGTTGTTGTTGTTTTTATTGTTGTTTTTGTTGGTTTTCTTCTCAGATTTTTGTCCAAATAAGCTCAGCTTAAACATTTGATGTAGAAATAGTGGTAGGAAACAGTGGAAAACTTGCTACTGAGTTCTGCTTGTTATACTCAGCCGAGAGGAATATCAGGATCATTTGGGCTTTGTCGGCTTCTCTGTTGGTGAGCGGTAGTATTTTAGTTAGCCATGTTCATTGACATGAATGATATCTGGCTTTGTTTTTAACCTTTATTATACTATTTTCCTTAAGTAGAACTGTTTCTTTGTCTTTTCCAAACTCTATCTTACTGTTTTTAGTGACATTAAGTCACTGCTAATGATGGTTATAGCTGCTGCATCCTATTTCAGGTGCTTTTCTGCACACTGAAGTGTATAATCTGGCTTAAATGTTGGTATTGTACTGTCTTAGCAGCCCCTAAAGGCCCCTCACATTGATGAATCTGTTTATATCTCCTGTGTTTTGGTATATTCAGCACTATTGCTTGCAGATGAACCTTTAAAGACTTGAATTTAGTACTGTAATTGTCTGTACATGGTGTAGGCTTGTTTTCCTTTGCCATAGGCTGAAACTGCAGTGCCGCTTGGACTATGTGTCTTATGCTTGATAGCTTAACAGTCTACATTTACAAAATCATGTCCATTTTGGTCGTGAGATTTTGCATATCTAGCCAAACCCTGGTCCTGAACACTGATCCGCATCAAAGTATATACTTTGATTTGGTTTATGTCTCGGTGATACTGTATGTTTGTCAGTTTCAGGGACCCCGTGTCCTTTTTTAAGTTTCACAGCTTGTTTTTTGCAGTTACTCGGCCATCCGTGTACTTCTTTGGGAACTTGTTTATGATTGCCTCAGTGATTTTGTACTTTTTCAGGTGCTATAGATAATCTTTAACAGGTTTTTTAGTGTTTTTACACTTTTCCAGGCAATATCATCAGAATTTCAGTGAAATTTTTGAATTACCTCCCTTTGATCAAACAGTGATGTACTGATATTGTTGAATGCACTTGCATATGAAAGTCATGTGGAAAACATTTGCACTGTTTTTCTGAGTTGAAATATCACTTGGAATTCTTCAGCACATGTTTTATATAGAAACTTACCTGTTTTGCATTGAAGATGTACTGCGGTGTGCTGAAATGTCCGAGAAACCTGCTATAACAACAGGTTTTTTATATTTTCTGACGCAAAAATATATGTACTTGTGGTTCCGATGACAGTTTTAAGTCCAAATGGTAGTAAAATAAAATATTGAATAGCTTTCCACCCATGGTTTAAGTTATACTTATGAGCTGCACCATTAAAGGTGGAATCCAATTTCAGGCAGTTATTTGGTCAAAAAGGGCCTAAATTTGCCGAAATCATTGTGTTAGGAAAACAACTGGCATTCGGTGGTAACCTGACAAAGAGTATAATTTTTGCATTGGTTTTACTTGAAATGGACTTATATACATAAAAATGGTATATTTTGGGTATCTGGAGAACTTTATCTGCCTTCTTAAGGTGGCACACCACAGTTTCAGAGCCGCATTGTCGAAGTGGCCAGGGTCAAATTTTTAAATAATAGAAACTTTGGCAGTTGGATTGCATTTTTGTGGTTTAAAATATTTTTGATGGCTATATTTGAAGTTTCAACAGCTAGTATTGCACTTTAGTTATTAGGCACAATGGGTTTTAAGGGTATTGCCCGAGGTATTGCGAAAAATTACTGTCAGATGCGAATGCATGGACTTTCGGAGCTAGCACAGAAATCAGCTGTTCATTTTCAAGGTACGTCAGAAATTGGAAAATTAGAGCCAAAAAGTCATGGTTGACACCCTATTTCCTTGTTATTTTCTGATTGTGCAGTGTTAAGGGTACATGAAACAGTGTAGTATATATTGCTATCGTTGGAATTAAGAATTCTGTGGGACTTTGCGTATAGCAAAAATTCGCCATTTTGTCACCTATTTTCGCGACCATCAAAACAAAGAATTAAAGGCCCCTCAGGCAGAAAAGTTTGTTTTGATCATGTTTATTTTATTGTTTTTACTGAGAAACATATATTCATGCTAATTTTGAAAATCATTTGTTTCAGGTGTGTGACTACTGACTAGTGTGAGAGCTTTTCATTGTGTGGCCGTGTATTTTCAGCCGAGAAGCCGAGGAAACTGTGGTGTGCCACCTTAAGGTAAATAAGCTGAAATTTTAATTTCACTTTTTGCTGACAAATTGTGCTTTTTTAAGTTCTGTCTTCATGTAGTAGTCAGAATCTGGATGTTTTGCATCAAAATAATGCACATCTTACATGGTACATCCTCTTTTCTAAGGGAGGTAACTCAAAACATGGAATTTGACCAAAATATTCAAAATTTCTGATGATCATTTTTTATTAGTAAACACACTCCTTAGACTTTTTTGCATCTTTTCACAGTACCTTTAGGTGTAAAAAGTAGTTTGAACCCCTGAGCACTTAGAATTTACATCATTTCTCTTAGATGATAGTTTTTCATTGAGAACCTACATTCCTATTCGGCATCATGTGAGTGCTAGGCTACAATTTTTTCTCAACTTGCTGTTGAGTTGTTGTTGTTTTTATTGTTGTTTTTGTTGGTTTTCTTCTCAGATTTTTGTCCAAATAAGCTCAGCTTAAACATTTGATGTAGAAATAGTGGTAGGAAACAGTGGAAAACTTGCTACTGAGTTCTGCTTGTTATACTCAGCCGAGAGGAATATCAGGATCATTTGGGCTTTGTCGGCTTCTCTGTTGGTGAGCGGTAGTATTTTAGTTAGCCATGTTCATTGACATGAATGATATCTGGCTTTGTTTTTAACCTTTATTATACTATTTTCCTTAAGTAGAACTGTTTCTTTGTCTTTTCCAAACTCTATCTTACTGTTTTTAGTGACATTAAGTCACTGCTAATGATGGTTATAGCTGCTGCATCCTATTTCAGGTGCTTTTCTGCACACTGAAGTGTATAATCTGGCTTAAATGTTGGTATTGTACTGTCTTAGCAGCCCCTAAAGGCCCCTCACATTGATGAATCTGTTTATATCTCCTGTGTTTTGGTATATTCAGCACTATTGCTTGCAGATGAACCTTTAAAGACTTGAATTTAGTACTGTAATTGTCTGTACATGGTGTAGGCTTGTTTTCCTTTGCCATAGGCTGAAACTGCAGTGCCGCTTGGACTATGTGTCTTATGCTTGATAGCTTAACAGTCTACATTTACAAAATCATGTCCATTTTGGTCGTGAGATTTTGCATATCTAGCCAAACCCTGGTCCTGAACACTGATCCGCATCAAAGTATATACTTTGATTTGGTTTATGTCTCGGTGATACTGTATGTTTGTCAGTTTCAGGGACCCCGTGTCCTTTTTTAAGTTTCACAGCTTGTTTTTTGCAGTTACTCGGCCATCCGTGTACTTCTTTGGGAACTTGTTTATGATTGCCTCAGTGATTTTGTACTTTTTCAGGTGCTATAGATAATCTTTAACAGGTTTTTTAGTGTTTTTACACTTTTCCAGGCAATATCATCAGAATTTCAGTGAAATTTTTGAATTACCTCCCTTTGATCAAACAGTGATGTACTGATATTGTTGAATGCACTTGCATATGAAAGTCATGTGGAAAACATTTGCACTGTTTTTCTGAGTTGAAATATCACTTGGAATTCTTCAGCACATGTTTTATATAGAAACTTACCTGTTTTGCATTGAAGATGTACTGCGGTGTGCTGAAATGTCCGAGAAACCTGCTATAACAACAGGTTTTTTATATTTTCTGACGCAAAAATATATGTACTTGTGGTTCCGATGACAGTTTTAAGTCCAAATGGTAGTAAAATAAAATATTGAATAGCTTTCCACCCATGGTTTAAGTTATACTTATGAGCTGCACCATTAAAGGTGGAATCCAATTTCAGGCAGTTATTTGGTCAAAAAGGGCCTAAATTTGCCGAAATCATTGTGTTAGGAAAACAACTGGCATTCGGTGGTAACCTGACAAAGAGTATAATTTTTGCATTGGTTTTACTTGAAATGGACTTATATACATAAAAATGGTATATTTTGGGTATCTGGAGAACTTTATCTGCCTTCTTAAGGTGGCACACCACAGTTTCAGAGCCGCATTGTCGAAGTGGCCAGGGTCAAATTTTTAAATAATAGAAACTTTGGCAGTTGGATTGCATTTTTGTGGTTTAAAATATTTTTGATGGCTATATTTGAAGTTTCAACAGCTAGTATTGCACTTTAGTTATTAGGCACAATGGGTTTTAAGGGTATTGCCCGAGGTATTGCGAAAAATTACTGTCAGATGCGAATGCATGGACTTTCGGAGCTAGCACAGAAATCAGCTGTTCATTTTCAAGGTACGTCAGAAATTGGAAAATTAGAGCCAAAAAGTCATGGTTGACACCCTATTTCCTTGTTATTTTCTGATTGTGCAGTGTTAAGGGTACATGAAACAGTGTAGTATATATTGCTATCGTTGGAATTAAGAATTCTGTGGGACTTTGCGTATAGCAAAAATTCGCCATTTTGTCACCTATTTTCGCGACCATCAAAACAAAGAATTAAAGGCCCCTCAGGCAGAAAAGTTTGTTTTGATCATGTTTATTTTATTGTTTTTACTGAGAAACATATATTCATGCTAATTTTGAAAATCATTTGTTTCAGGTGTGTGACTACTGACTAGTGTGAGAGCTTTTCATTGTGTGGCCGTGTATTTTCAGCCGAGAAGCCGAGGAAACTGTGGTGTGCCACCTTAAGGTAAATAAGCTGAAATTTTAATTTCACTTTTTGCTGACAAATTGTGCTTTTTTAAGTTCTGTCTTCATGTAGTAGTCAGAATCTGGATGTTTTGCATCAAAATAATGCACATCTTACATGGTACATCCTCTTTTCTAAGGGAGGTAACTCAAAACATGGAATTTGACCAAAATATTCAAAATTTCTGATGATCATTTTTTATTAGTAAACACACTCCTTAGACTTTTTTGCATCTTTTCACAGTACCTTTAGGTGTAAAAAGTAGTTTGAACCCCTGAGCACTTAGAATTTACATCATTTCTCTTAGATGATAGTTTTTCATTGAGAACCTACATTCCTATTCGGCATCATGTGAGTGCTAGGCTACAATTTTTTCTCAACTTGCTGTTGAGTTGTTGTTGTTTTTATTGTTGTTTTTGTTGGTTTTCTTCTCAGATTTTTGTCCAAATAAGCTCAGCTTAAACATTTGATGTAGAAATAGTGGTAGGAAACAGTGGAAAACTTGCTACTGAGTTCTGCTTGTTATACTCAGCCGAGAGGAATATCAGGATCATTTGGGCTTTGTCGGCTTCTCTGTTGGTGAGCGGTAGTATTTTAGTTAGCCATGTTCATTGACATGAATGATATCTGGCTTTGTTTTTAACCTTTATTATACTATTTTCCTTAAGTAGAACTGTTTCTTTGTCTTTTCCAAACTCTATCTTACTGTTTTTAGTGACATTAAGTCACTGCTAATGATGGTTATAGCTGCTGCATCCTATTTCAGGTGCTTTTCTGCACACTGAAGTGTATAATCTGGCTTAAATGTTGGTATTGTACTGTCTTAGCAGCCCCTAAAGGCCCCTCACATTGATGAATCTGTTTATATCTCCTGTGTTTTGGTATATTCAGCACTATTGCTTGCAGATGAACCTTTAAAGACTTGAATTTAGTACTGTAATTGTCTGTACATGGTGTAGGCTTGTTTTCCTTTGCCATAGGCTGAAACTGCAGTGCCGCTTGGACTATGTGTCTTATGCTTGATAGCTTAACAGTCTACATTTACAAAATCATGTCCATTTTGGTCGTGAGATTTTGCATATCTAGCCAAACCCTGGTCCTGAACACTGATCCGCATCAAAGTATATACTTTGATTTGGTTTATGTCTCGGTGATACTGTATGTTTGTCAGTTTCAGGGACCCCGTGTCCTTTTTTAAGTTTCACAGCTTGTTTTTTGCAGTTACTCGGCCATCCGTGTACTTCTTTGGGAACTTGTTTATGATTGCCTCAGTGATTTTGTACTTTTTCAGGTGCTATAGATAATCTTTAACAGGTTTTTTAGTGTTTTTACACTTTTCCAGGCAATATCATCAGAATTTCAGTGAAATTTTTGAATTACCTCCCTTTGATCAAACAGTGATGTACTGATATTGTTGAATGCACTTGCATATGAAAGTCATGTGGAAAACATTTGCACTGTTTTTCTGAGTTGAAATATCACTTGGAATTCTTCAGCACATGTTTTATATAGAAACTTACCTGTTTTGCATTGAAGATGTACTGCGGTGTGCTGAAATGTCCGAGAAACCTGCTATAACAACAGGTTTTTTATATTTTCTGACGCAAAAATATATGTACTTGTGGTTCCGATGACAGTTTTAAGTCCAAATGGTAGTAAAATAAAATATTGAATAGCTTTCCACCCATGGTTTAAGTTATACTTATGAGCTGCACCATTAAAGGTGGAATCCAATTTCAGGCAGTTATTTGGTCAAAAAGGGCCTAAATTTGCCGAAATCATTGTGTTAGGAAAACAACTGGCATTCGGTGGTAACCTGACAAAGAGTATAATTTTTGCATTGGTTTTACTTGAAATGGACTTATATACATAAAAATGGTATATTTTGGGTATCTGGAGAACTTTATCTGCCTTCTTAAGGTGGCACACCACAGTTTCAGAGCCGCATTGTCGAAGTGGCCAGGGTCAAATTTTTAAATAATAGAAACTTTGGCAGTTGGATTGCATTTTTGTGGTTTAAAATATTTTTGATGGCTATATTTGAAGTTTCAACAGCTAGTATTGCACTTTAGTTATTAGGCACAATGGGTTTTAAGGGTATTGCCCGAGGTAT
>JAMOLF010000043.1:0-33871 GCA_025267735.1 Mactra quadrangularis
CAAGGTAAAGCGCGTAACCGGGGTCCTAAAGGGGCGCGGATAGCGGGGGCCTCGATTTTGCGCTTCAGGGGTCCCAAATATGAAAATTCTGCACTATTGCCTTCAGAGCTGTCTGACCCCCTTAAAACAGGTTTTTGGGGCTAAGGTCCACCTATGACCCTGAGGAAACTTACATTCGGACCCCCTGGGACCTTCTTAGGCCAAAACTGGAGAAAAAAAATTTTCGTGAAATTTTGAACTTTGCGACAGGTCCGCGTTTGCAGAAAATTCAAGAAATTGCACATTTTGGTGCGGAGGATTCAGAGTCGCCAAACGGGCACGTTGGTGGGTGGGGTTGGTCGGTGAAGTCAAATCGGTCAAGTAAACGGGCATAACGGGGGTTCGCAAGTCAAACGGGAAAGGGTGAGGCCAGGTAATGTTTCTCAATGGTTTCCTACTGTAATTAACAGGGATACTCAGTTCTATTCATCTCAGAGGTGTGAAAGCCCAGCCACGCAGGCGTTTGCGCGCTATATCCGTTGGAGATGGACCGGAACCGCCTATGAAATCCCCACTTTTGGCCTGGAAATGCCCCGGGATGACAATGTCATTGTCTCCCGGGGCATTTCCAGGCCAAAAGTGGGGATTTCATAGGCTTTTTATTTAAGCCTGGCATAAAAACTGTACTTTTTGGACAGGTGCGCGTAGGCAGAAAATGTCAGTTTTTGAGCGTAAAACTTAGCGTCACGAAACCGCCCCAAGGGTGATGGGGTCTGTTCAGGGGGTCAAGCCCGTCAAGGTAAAGCGCGTAACCGGGGTCCTAAAGGGGCGCGGATAGCGGGGGCCTCGATTTTGCGCTTCAGGGGTCCCAAATATGAAATTCTGCACTATTGCCTTCAGAGCTGTCTGACCCCCTTAAAACAGGTTTTTGGGGCTAAGGTCCACCTATGACCCTGAGGAAAATTACATTCGGACCCCCTGGGACCTTCTTAGGCCAAAACTGGAGAAAAAAAATTTTCGTGAAATTTTGAACTTTGCGACAGGTCCGCGTATGCAGAAAATTCAAGAAATTGCACATTTTGGTGCGGAGGATTCAGAGTCGCCAAACGGGCACGTTGGTGGGTGGGGTTGGTCGGTGAAGTCAAATCGGTCAAGTAAACGGGCATAACGGGGGTTCGCAAGTCAAACGGGAAAGGGTGAGGCCAGGTAATGTTTCTCAATGGTTTCCTACTGTAATTAACAGGGATACTCAGTTCTATTCATCTCAGAGGTGTGAAAGCCCAGCCACGCAGGCGTTTGCGCGCTATATCCGTTGGAGATGGACCGGAACCGCCTATGAAATCCCCACTTTTGGCCTGGAAATGCCCCGGGATGACAATGTCATTGTCTCCCGGGGCATTTCCAGGCCAAAAGTGGGGATTTCATAGGCTTTTTATCTAAGCCTGGCATAAAAACTGTACTTTTTGGACAGGTGCGCGTAGGCAGAAAATGTCAGTTTTTGAGCGTAAAACTTAGCGTCACGAAACCGCCCCAAGGGTGATGGGGTCTGTTCAGGGGGTCAAGTCCGTCAAGGTAAAGCGCGTAACCGGGGTCCTAAAGGGGCGCGGATAGCGGGGGCCTCGATTTTGCGCTTCAGGGGTCCCAAATATGAAAATTCTGCACTATTGCCTTCAGAGCTGTCTGACCCCCTTAAAACAGGTTTTTGGGGCTAAGGTCCACCTATGACCCTGAGGAAACTTACATTCGGACCCCCTGGGACCTTCTTAGGCCAAAACTGGAGAAAAAAATTTTTCGTGAAATTTTGAACTTTGCGACAGGTCCGCGTATGCAGAAAATTCAAGAAATTGCACATTTTGGTGCGGAGGATTCAGAGTCGCCAAACGGGCACGTTGGTGGGTGGGGTTGGTCGGTGAAGTCAAATCGGTCAAGTAAACGGGCATAACGGGGGTTCGCAAGTCAAACGGGAAAGGGTGAGGCCAGGTAATGTTTCTCAATGGTTTCCTACTGTAATTAACAGGGATACTCAGTTCTATTCATCTCAGAGGTGTGAAAGCCCAGCCACGCAGGTGTTTGCGCGCTATATCCGTTGGAGATGGACCGGAACCGCCTATGAAATCCCCACTTTTGGCCTGGAAATGCCCCGGGATGACAATGTCATTGTCTCCCGGGGCATTTCCAGGCCAAAAGTGGGGATTTCATAGGCTTTTTATTTAAGCCTGGCATAAAAACTGTACTTTTTGGACAGGTGCGCGTAGGCAGAAAATGTCAGTTTTTGAGCGTAAAACTTAGCGTCACGAAACCGCCCCAAGGGTGATGGGGTCTGTTCAGGGGGTCAAGCCCGTCAAGGTAAAGCGCGTAACCGGGGTCCTAAAGGGGCGCGGATAGCGGGGGCCTCGATTTTGCCCTTCAGGGGTCCCAAATATGAAAATTCTGCACTATTGCCTTCAGAGCTGTCTGACCCCCTTAAAACAGGTTTTTGGGGCTAAGGTCCACCTATGACCCTGAGGAAACTTACATTCGGACCCCCTGGGACCTTCTTAGGCCAAAACTGGAGAAAAAAAATTTTCGTGAAATTTTGAACTTTGCGACAGGTCCGCGTATGCAGAAAATTCAAGAAATTGCACATTTTGGTGCGGAGGATTCAGAGTCGCCAAACGGGCACGTTGGTGGGTGGGGTTGGTTGGTGAAGTCAAATCGGTCAAGTAAACGGGCATAACGGGGGTTCGCAAGTCAAACGGGAAAGGGTGAGGCCAGGTAATGTTTCTCAATGGTTTCCTACTGTAATTAACAGGGATACTCAGTTCTATTCATCTCAGAGGTGTGAAAGCCCAGCCACGCAGGCGTTTGCGCGCTATATCCGTTGGAGATGGACCGGAACCGCCTATGAAATCCCCACTTTTGGCCTGGAAATGCCCCAGGATGACAATGTCATTGTCTCCCGGGGCATTTCCAGGCCAAAAGTGGGGATTTCATAGGCTTTTTATTTAAGCCTGGCATAAAAACTGTACTTTTTGGACAGGTGCGCGTAGGCAGAAAATGTCAGTTTTTGAGCGTAAAACTTAGCGTCACGAAACCGCCCCAAGGGTGATGGGGTCTGTTCAGGGGGTCAAGCCCGTCAAGGTAAAGCGCGTAACCGGGGTCCTAAAGGGGCGCGGATAGCGGGGGCCTCGATTTTGCGCTTCAGGGGTCCCAAATATGAAAATTCTGCACTATTGCCTTCAGAGCTGTCTGACCCCCTTAAAACAGGTTTTTGGGGCTAAGGTCCACCTATGACCCTGAGGAAACTTACATTCGGACCCCCTGGGACCTTCTTAGGCCAAAACTGGAGAAAAAAAATTTTCGTGAAATTTTGAACTTTGCGACAGGTCCGCGTATGCAGAAAATTCAAGAAATTGCACATTTTGGTGCGGAGGATTCAGAGTCGCCAAACGGGCACGTTGGTGGGTGGGGTTGGTTGGTGAAGTCAAATCGGTCAAGTAAACGGGCATAACGGGGGTTCGCAAGTCAAACGGGAAAGGGTGAGGCCAGGTAATGTTTCTCAATGGTTTCCTACTGTAATTAACAGGGATACTCAGTTCTATTCATCTCAGAGGTGTGAAAGCCCAGCCACGCAGGCGTTTGCGCGCTATATCCGTTGGAGATGGACCGGAACCGCCTATGAAATCCCCACTTTTGGCCTGGAAATGCCCCGGGATGACAATGTCATTGTCTCCCGGGGCATTTCCAGGCCAAAAGTGGGGATTTCATAGGCTTTTTATCTAAGCCTGGCATAAAAACTGTACTTTTTGGACAGGTGCGCGTAGGCAGAAAATGTCAGTTCTTGAGCGTAAAACATAGCGTCACGAAACCGCCCCAAGGGTGATGGGGTCTGTTCAGGGGGTCAAGTCCGTCAAGGTAAAGCGCGTAACCGGGGTCCTAAAGGGGCGCGGATAGCGGGGGCCTCGATTTTGCGCTTCAGGGGTCCCAAATATGAAAATTCTGCACTATTGCCTTCAGAGCTGTCTGACCCCCTTAAAACAGGTTTTTGGGGCTAAGGTCCACCTATGACCCTGAGGAAACTTACATTCGGACCCCCTGGGACCTTCTTAGGCCAAAACTGGAGAAAAAAATTTTTCGTGAAATTTTGAACTTTGCGACAGGTCCGCGTATGCAGAAAATTCAAGAAATTGCACATTTTGGTGCGGAGGATTCAGAGTCGCCAAACGGGCACGTTGGTGGGTGGGGTTGGTCGGTGAAGTCAAATCGGTCAAGTAAACGGGCATAACGGGGGTTCGCAAGTCAAACGGGAAAGGGTGAGGCCAGGTAATGTTTCTCAATGGTTTCCTACTGTAATTAACAGGGATACTCAGTTCTATTCATCTCAGAGGTGTGAAAGCCCAGCCACGCAGGTGTTTGCGCGCTATATCCGTTGGAGATGGACCGGAACCGCCTATGAAATCCCCACTTTTGGCCTGGAAATGCCCGCGGGATGACAATGTCATTGTCTCCCGGGGCATTTCCAGGCCAAAAGTGGGGATTTCATAGGCTTTTTATTTAAGCCTGGCATAAAAACTGTACTTTTTGGACAGGTGCGCGTAGGCAGAAAATGTCAGTTTTTGAGCGTAAAACTTAGCGTCACGAAACCGCCCCAAGGGTGATGGGGTCTGTTCAGGGGGTCAAGCCCGTCAAGGTAAAGCGCGTAACCGGGGTCCTAAAGGGGCGCGGATAGCGGGGGCCTCGATTTTGCGCTTCAGGGGTCCCAAATATGAAAATTCTGCACTATTGCCTTCAGAGCTGTCTGACCCCCTTAAAACAGGTTTTTGGGGCTAAGGTCCACCTATGACCCTGAGGAAACTTACATTCGGACCCCCTGGGACCTTCTTAGGCCAAAACTGGAGAAAAAAAATTTTCGTGAAATTTTGAACTTTGCGACAGGTCCGCGTATGCAGAAAATTCAAGAAATTGCACATTTTGGTGCGGAGGATTCAGAGTCGCCAAACGGGCACGTTGGTGGGTGGGGTTGGTCGGTGAAGTCAAATCGGTCAAGTAAACGGGCATAACGGGGGTTCGCAAGTCAAACGGGAAAGGGTGAGGCCAGGTAATGTTTCTCAATGGTTTCCTACTGTAATTAACAGGGATACTCAGTTCTATTCATCTCAGAGGTGTGAAAGCCCAGCCATGCAGGCGTTTGCGCGCTACATCCGTTGGAGATGGACCGGAACCGCCTATGAAATCCCCACTTTTGGCCTGGAAATGCCCCGGGATGACAATGTCATTGTCTCCCGGGGCATTTCCAGGCCAAAAGTGGGGATTTCATAGGCTTTTTATTTAAGCCTGGCATAAAAACTGTACTTTTTGGACAGGTGCGCGTAGGCAGAAAATGTCAGTTTTTGAGCGTAAAACTTAGCGTCACGAAACCGCCCCAAGGGTGATGGGGTCTGTTCAGGGGGTCAAGCCCGTCAAGGTAAAGCGCGTAACCGGGGTCCTAAAGGGGCGCGGATAGCGGGGGCCTCGATTTTGCGCTTCAGGGGTCCCAAATATGAAAATTCTGCACTATTGCCTTCAGAGCTGTCTGACCCCCTTAAAACAGGTTTTTGGGGCTAAGGTCCACCTATGACCCTGAGGAAACTTACATTCGGACCCCCTGGGACCTTCTTAGGCCAAAACTGGAGAAAAAAAATTTTCGTGAAATTTTGAACTTTGCGACAGGTCCGCGTATGCAGAAAATTCAAGAAATTGCACATTTTGGTGCGGAGGATTCAGAGTCGCCAAACGGGCACGTTGGTGGGTGGGGTTGGTCGGTGAAGTCAAATCGGTCAAGTAAACGGGCATAACGGGGGTTCGCAAGTCAAACGGGAAAGGGTGAGGCCAGGTAATGTTTCTCAATGGTTTCCTACTGTAATTAACAGGGATACTCAGTTCTATTCATCTCAGAGGTGTGAAAGCCCAGCCATGCAGGCGTTTGCGCGCTACATCCGTTGGAGATGGACCGGAACCGCCTATGAAATCCCCACTTTTGGCCTGGAAATGCCCCGGGATGACAATGTCATTGTCTCCCGGGGCATTTCCAGGCCAAAAGTGGGGATTTCATAGGCTTTTTATTTAAGCCTGGCATAAAAACTGTACTTTTTGGACAGGTGCGCGTAGGCAGAAAATGTCAGTTTTTGAGCGTAAAACTTAGCGTCACGAAACCGCCCCAAGGGTGATGGGATCTGTTCAGGGGGTCAAGTCCGTCAAGGTAAAGCGCGTAACCGGGGTCCTAAAGGGGCGCGGATAGCGGGGGCCTCGATTTTGCGCTTCAGGGTTCCCAAATATGAAAATTCTGCACTATTGCCTTCAGAGCTGTCTGACCCCCTTAAAACAGGTTTTTGGGGCTAAGGTCCACCTATGACCCTGAGGAAACTTACATTCGGACCCCCTGGGACCTTCTTAGGCCAAAACTGGAGAAAAAAAATTTTCGTGAAATTTTGAACTTTGCGACAGGTCCGCGTATGCAGAAAATTCAAGAAATTGCACATTTTGGTGCGGAGGATTCAGAGTCGCCAAACGGGCACGTTGGTGGGTGGGGTTGGTTGGTGAAGTCAAATCGGTCAAGTAAACGGGCATAACGGGGGTTCGCAAGTCAAACGGGAAAGGGTGAGGCCAGGTAATGTTTCTCAATGGTTTCCTACTGTAATTAACAGGGATACTCAGTTCTATTCATCTCAGAGGTGTGAAAGCCCAGCCACGCAGGCGTTTTGCGCGCTATATCCGTTGGAGATGGACCGGAACCGCCTATGAAATCCCCACTTTTGGCCTGGAAATGCCCCGGGATGACAATGTCATTGTCTCCCGGGGCATTTCCAGGCCAAAAGTGGGGATTTCATAGGCTTTTTATCTAAGCCTGGCATAAAAACTGTACTTTTTGGACAGGTGCGCGTAGGCAGAAAATGTCAGTTCTTGAGCGTAAAACTTAGCGTCACGAAACCGCCCCAAGGGTGATGGGGTCTGTTCAGGGGGTCAAGTCCGTCAAGGTAAAGCGCGTAACCGGGGTCCTAAACGGGCGCGGATAGCGGGGGCCTCGATTTTGCGCTTCAGGGGTCCCAAATATGAAAATTCTGCACTATTGCCTTCAGAGCTGTCTGACCCCCTTAAAACAGGTTTTTGGGGCTAAGGTCCACCTATGACCCTGAGGAAACTTACATTCGGACCCCCTGGGACATTCTTAGGCCAAAACTGGAGAAAAAAAATTTTCGTGAAATTTTGAACTTTGCGACAGGTCCGCGTATGCAGAAAATTCAAGAAATTGCACATTTTGGTGCGGAGGATTCAGAGTCGCCAAACGGGCACGTTGGTGGGTGGGGTTGGTCGGTGAAGTCAAATCGGTCAAGTAAACGGGCATAACGGGGGTTCGCAAGTCAAACGGGAAAGGGTGAGGCCAGGTAATGTTTCTCAATGGTTTCCTACTGTAATTAACAGGGATACTCAGTTCTATTCATCTCAGAGGTGTGAAAGCCCAGCCACGCAGGCGTTTGCGCGCTATATCCGTTGGAGATGGACCGGAACCGCCTATGAAATCCCCACTTTTGGCCTGGAAATGCCCGCGGGATGACAATGTCATTGTCTCCCGGGGCATTTCCAGGCCAAAAGTGGGGATTTCATAGGCTTTTTATTTAAGCCTGGCATAAAAACTGTACTTTTTGGACAGGTGCGCGTAGGCAGAAAATGTCAGTTTTTGAGCGTAAAACTTAGCGTCACGAAACCGCCCCAAGGGTGATGGGGTCTGTTCAGGGGGTCAAGCCCGTCAAGGTAAAGCGCGTAACCGGGGTCCTAAAGGGGCGCGGATAGCGGGGGCCTCGATTTTGCGCTTCAGGGGTCCCAAATATGAAAATTCTGCACTATTGCCTTCAGAGCTGTCTGACCCCCTTAAAACAGGTTTTTGGGGCTAAGGTCCACCTATGACCCTGAGGAAACTTACATTCGGACCCCCTGGGACCTTCTTAGGCCAAAACTGGAGAAAAAAAATTTTCGTGAAATTTTGAACTTTGCGACAGGTCCGCGTATGCAGAAAATTCAAGAAATTGCACATTTTGGTGAGGAGGATTCAGAGTCGCCAAACGGGCACGTTGGTGGGTGGGGTTGGTCGGTGAAGTCAAATCGGTCAAGTAAACGGGCATAACGGGGGTTCGCAAGTCAAACGGGAAAGGGTGAGGCCAGGTAATGTTTCTCAATGGTTTCCTACTGTAATTAACAGGGATACTCAGTTCTATTCATCTCAGAGGTGTGAAAGCCCAGCCACGCAG
The DNA here is from genome assembly GCA_025267735.1 of Mactra quadrangularis. NCBI lineage: Eukaryota > Metazoa > Mollusca > Bivalvia > Venerida > Mactridae > Mactra > Mactra quadrangularis. The sequence continues at coordinate 8,241 of JAMOLF010000043.1, forward strand.
GCGTTTGCGCGCTATATCCGTTGGAGATGGACCGGAACCGCCTATGAAATCCCCACTTTTGGCCTGGAAATGCCCCGGGATGACAATGTCATTGTCTCCCGGGGCATTTCCAGGCCAAAAGTGGGGATTTCATAGGCTTTTTATTTAAGCCTGGCATAAAAACTGTACTTTTTGGACAGGTGCGCGTAGGCAGAAAATGTCAGTTTTTGAGCGTAAAACTTAGCGTCACGAAACCGCCCCAAGGGTGATGGGGTCTGTTCAGGGGGTCAAGTCCGTCAAGGTAAAGCGCGTAACCGGGGTCCTAAAGGGGCGCGAATAGCGGGGGCCTCGATTTTGCGCTTCAGGGGTCCCAAATATGAAAATTCTGCACTATTGCCTTCAGAGCTGTCTGACCCCCTTAAAACAGGTTTTTGGGGCTAAGGTCCACCTATGACCCTGAGGAAACTTACATTCGGACCTTCTTAGGCCAAAACTGGAGAAAAAAAATTTTCGTGAAATTTTGAACTTTGCGACAGGTCCGCGTATGCAGAAAATTCAAGAAATTGCACATTTTGGTGCGGAGGATTCAGAGTCGCCAAACGGGCACGTTGGTGGGTGGGGTTGGTCGGTGAAGTCAAATCGGTCAAGTAAACGGGCATAACGGGGGTTCGCAAGTCAAACGGGAAAGGGTGAGGCCAGGTAATGTTTCTCAATGGTTTCCTACTGTAATTAACAGGGATACTCAGTTCTATTCATCTCAGAGGTGTGAAAGCCCAGCCACGCAGGCGTTTGCACGCTATATCCGTTGGAGATGGACCGGAACCGCCTATGAAATCCCCACTTTTGGCCTGGAAATGCCCCGGATGACAATGTCATTGTCTCCCGGGGCATTTCCAGGCCAAAAGTGGGGATTTCATAGGCTTTTTATTTAAGCCTGGCATAAAAACTGTACTTTTTGGACAGGTGCGCGTAGGCAGAAAATGTCAGTTTTTGAGCGTAAAACTTAGCGTCACGAAACCGCCCCAAGGGTGATGGGGTCTGTTCAGGGGGTCAAGCCCGTCAAGGTAAAGCGCGTAACCGGGGTCCTAAAGGGGCGCGGATAGCGGGGGCCTCGATTTTGCGCTTCAGGGGTCCCAAATATGAAAATTCTGCACTATTGCCTTCAGAGCTGTCTGACCCCCTTAAAACAGGTTTTTGGGGCTAAGGTCCACCTATGACCCTGAGGAAACTTACATTCGGACCCCTTGGGACCTTCTTAGGCCAAAACTGGAGAAAAAATTTTTTCGTGAAATTTTGAACTTTGCGACAGGTCCGCGTATGCAGAAAATTCAAGAAATTGCACATTTTGGTGCGGAGGATTCAGAGTCGCCAAACGGGCACGTTGGTGGGTGGGGTTGGTCGGTGAAGTCAAATCGGTCAAGTAAACAGGCATAACGGGGGTTCGCAAGTCAAACGGGAAAGGGTGAGGCCAGGTAATGTTTCTCAATGGTTTCCTACTGTAATTAACAGGGATACTCAGTTCTATTCATCTCAGAGGTGTGAAAGCCCAGCCACGCAGGCGTTTGCACGCTATATCCGTTGGAGATGGACCGGAACCGCCTATGAAATCCCCACTTTTGGCCTGGAAATGCCCCGGGATGACAATTGTCTCCCGGGGCATTTCCAGGCCAAAAGTGGGGATTTCATAGGCTTTTTATTTAAGCCTGGCATAAAAACTGTACTTTTTGGACAGGTGCGCGTAGGCAGAAAATGTCAGTTTTTGAGCGTAAAACTTAGCGTCACGAAACCGCCCCAAGGGTGATGGGGTCTGTTCAGGGGGTCAAGTCCGTCAAGGTAAAGCGCGTAACCGGGGTCCTAAAGGGGCGCGGATAGCGGGGGCCTCGATTTTGCGCTTCAGGGGTCCCAAATATGAAAATTCTGCACTATTGCCTTCAGAGCTGTCTGACCCCCTTAAAACAGGTTTTTGGGGCTAAGGTCCACCTATGACCCTGAGGAAACTTACATTCGGACCCCCTGGGACCTTCTTAGGCCAAAACTGGAGAAAAAAATTTTCGTGAAATTTTGAACTTTGCGACAGGTCCGCGTATGCAGAAAATTCAAGAAATTGCACATTTTGGTGCGGAGGAATCAGAGTCGCCAAACGGGCACGTTGGTGGGTGGGGTTGGTCGGTGAAGTCAAATCGGTCAAGTAAACGGGCATAACGGGGGTTCGCAAGTCAAACGGGAAAGGGTGAGGCCAGGTAATGTTTCTCAATGGTTTCCTACTGTAATTAACAGGGATACTCAGTTCTATTCATCTCAGAGGTGTGAAAGCCCAGCCACGCAGGCGTTTGCACGCTATATCCGTTGGAGATGGACCGGAACCGCCTATGAAATCCCCACTTTTGGCCTGGAAATGCCCCGGGATGACAATGTCATTGTCTCCCGGGGCATTTCCAGGCCAAAAGTGGGGATTTCATAGGCTTTTTATTTAAGCCTGGCATAAAAACTGTACTTTTTGGACAGGTGCGCGTAGGCAGAAAATGTCAGTTTTTGAGCGTAAAACTTAGCATCACGAAACCGCCCCAAGGGTGATGGGGTCTGTTCAGGGGGTCAAGCCCGTCAAGGTAAAGCGCGTAACCGGGGTCCTAAAGGGGCGCGGATAGCGGGGCCTCGATTTTGCGCTTCAGGGGTCCCAAATATGAAAATTCTGCACTATTGCCTTCAGAGCTGTCTGACCCCCTTAAAACAGGTTTTTGGGGCTAAGGTCCACCTATGACCCTGAGGAAACTTACATTCGGACCCCCTGGGACCTTCTTAGGCCAAAACTGGAGAAAACAAATTTTCGTGAAATTTTGAACTTTGCGACAGGTCCGCGTATGCAGAAAATTCAAGAAATTGCACATTTTGGTGCGGAGGATTCAGAGTCGCCAAACGGGCACGTTGGTGGGTGGGGTTGGTCGGTGAAGTCAAATCGGTCAAGTAAACGGGCATAACGGGGGTTCGCAAGTCAAACGGGAAAGGGTGAGGCCAGGTAATGTTTCTCAATGGTTTCCTACTGTAATTAACAGGGATACTCAGTTCTATTCATCTCAGAGGTGTGAAAGCCCAGCCACGCAGGCGTTTGCGCGCTATATCCGTTGGAGATGGACCAGAACCGCCTATGAAATCCCCACTTTTGGCCTGGAAATGCCCCGGGATGACAATGTCATTGTCTCCCGGGGCATTTCCAGGCCAAAAGTGGGGATTTCATAGGCTTTTTATTTAAGCCTGGCATAAAAACTGTACTTTTTGGACAGGTGCGCGTAGGCAGAAAATGTCAGTTTTTGAGCGTAAAACTTAGCGTCACGAAACCGCCCCAAGGGTGATGGGGTCTGTTCAGGGGGTCAAGCCCGTCAAGGTAACGCGCGTAACCGGGGTCCTAAAGGGGCGCGGATAGCGGGGGCCTCGATTTTGCGCTTCAGGGGTCCCAAATATGAAAATTCTGCACTATTGCCTTCAGAGCTGTCTGACCCCCTTAAAACAGGTTTTTGGGGCTAAGGTCAACCTATGACCCTGAGGAAACTTACATTCGGACCCCCTGGGACCTTCTTAGGCCAAAACTGGAGAAAAAAAATTTTCGTGAAATTTTGAACTTTGCGACAGGTCCGCGTATGCAGAAAATTCAAGAAATTGCACATTTTGGTGCGGAGGATTCAGAGTCGCCAAACGGGCACGTTGGTGGGTGGGGTTGGTTGGTGAAGTCAAATCGGTCAAGTAAACGGGCATAACGGGGGTTCGCAAGTCAAACGGGAAAGGGTGAGGCCAGGTAATGTTTCTCAATGGTTTCCTACTGTAATTAACAGGGATACTCAGTTCTATTCATCTCAGAGGTGTGAAAGCCCAGCCACGCAGGCGTTTGCGCGCTATATCCGTTGGAGATGGACCGGAACCGCCTATGAAATCCCCACTTTTGGCCTGGAAATGCCCCGGGATGACAATGTCATTGTCTCCCGGGGCATTTCCTGGCCAAAAGTGGGGATTTCATAGGCTTTTTATTTAAGCCTGGCATAAAAACTGTACTTTTTGGACAGGTGCGCGTAGGCAGAAAATGTCAGTTTTTGAGCGTAAAACTTAGCGTCACGAAACCGCCCCAAGGGTGATGGGGTCTGTTCAGGGGGTCAAGCCCGTCAAGGTAAAGCGCGTAACCGGGGTCCTAAAGGGGCGCGGATAGCGGGGGCCTCGATTTTGCGCTTCAGGGGTCCCAAATATGAAAATTCTGCACTATTGCCTTCAGAGCTGTCTGACCCCCTTAAAACAGGTTTTTGGGGCTAAGGTCCACCTATGACCCTGAGGAAACTTACATTCGGACCCCCTGGGACCTTCTTAGGCCAAAACTGGAGAAAAAAATTTTTCGTGAAATTTTGAACTTTGCGACAGGTCCGCGTATGCAGAAAATTCAAGAAATTGCACATTTTGGTGCGGAGGATTCAGAGTCGCCAAACGGGCACGTTGGTGGGTGGGGTTGGTCGGTGAAGTCAAATTGGTCAAGTAAACGGGCATAACGGGGGTTCGCAAGTCAAACGGGAAAGGGTGAGGCCAGGTAATGTTTCTCAATGGTTTCCTACTGTAATTAACAGGGATACTCAGTTCTATTCATCTCAGAGGTGTGAAAGCCCAGCCACGCAGGTGTTTGCGCGCTATATCCGTTGGAGATGGACCGGAACCGCCTATGAAATCCCCACTTTTGGCCTGGAAATGCCCCGGGATGACAATGTCATTGTCTCCCGGGGCATTTCCAGGCCACAAGTGGGGATTTCATAGGCTTTTTATTTAAGCCTGGCATAAAAACTGTACTTTTTGGACAGGTGCGCGTAGGCAGAAAATGTCAGTTTTTGAGCGTAAAACTTAGCGTCACGAAACCGCCCCAAGGGTGATGGGGTCTGTTCAGGGGGTCAAGCCCGTCAAGGTAAAGCGCGTAACCGGGGTCCTAAAGGGGCGCGGATAGCGGGGGCCTCGATTTTGCGCTTCAGGGGTCCCAAATATGAAAATTCTGCACTATTGCCTTCAGAGCTGTCTGACCCCCTTAAAACAGGTTTTTGGGGCTAAGGTCCACCTATGACCCTGAGGAAACTTACATTCGGACCCCCTGGGACCTTCTTAGGCCAAAACTGGAGAAAAAAAATTTTCGTGAAATTTTGAACTTTGCGACAGGTCCGCGTATGCAGAAAATTCAAGAAATTGCACATTTTGGTGCGGAGGATTCAGAGTCGCCAAACGGGCACTTTTGGACAGGTGCGCGTAGGCAGAAAATGTCAGTTTTTGAGAGTAAAACTTAGCGTCACGAAACCGCCCCAAGGGTGATGGGGTCTGTTCAGGGGGTCAAGCCCGTCAAGGTAAAGCGCGTAACCGGGGTCCTAAAGGGGCGCGGATAGCGGGGGCCTCGATTTTGCGCTTCAGGGGTCCCAAATATGAAAATTCTGCACTATTGCCTTCAGAGCTGTCTGACCCCCTTAAAACAGGTTTTTGGGGCTAAGGTCCACCTATGACCCTGAGGAAACTTACATTCGGACCCCCTGGGACCTTCTTAGGCCAAAACTGGAGAAAAAAATTTTCGTGAAATTTTGAACTTTGCGACAGGTCCGCGTATGCAGAAAATTCAAGAAATTGCACATTTTGGTGAGGAGGATTCAGAGTCGCCAAACGGGCACGTTGGTGGGTGGGGTTGGTCAAATCGGTCAAGTAAACGGGCATAACGGGGGTTCGCAAGTCAAACGGGAAAGGGTGAGGCCAGGTAATGTTTCTCAATGGTTTCCTACTGTAATTAACAGGGATACTCAGTTCTATTCATCTCAGAGGTGTGAAAGCCCAGCCACGCAGGCGTTTGCGCGCTATATCCGTTGGAGATGGACCGGAACCGCCTATGAAATCCCCACTTTTGGCCTGGAAATGCCCCGGGATGACAATGTCATTGTCTCCCGGGGCATTTCCAGGCCAAAAGTGGGGATTTCATAGGCTTTTTATTTAAGCCTGGCATAAAAACTGTACTTTTTGGACAGGTGCGCGTAGGCAGAAAATGTCAGTTTTTGAGCGTAAAACTAAGCGTCACGAAACCGCCCCAAGGGTGATGGGGTCTGTTCAGGGGGTCAAGTCCGTCAAGGTAAAGCGCGTAACCGGGGTCCTAAAGGGGCGCGAATAGCGGGGGCCTCGATTTTGCGCTTCAGGGGTCCCAAATATGAAAATTCTGCACTATTGCCTTCAGAGCTGTCTGACCCCCTTAAAACAGGTTTTTGGGGCTAAGGTCCACCTATGACCCTGAGGAAACTTACATTCGGACCCCCTGGGACCTTCTTAGGCCAAAACTGGAGAAAAAAAATTTTCGTGAAATTTTGAACTTTGCGACAGGTCCGCGTATGCAGAAAATTCAAGAAATTGCACATTTTGGTGCGGAGGATTCAGAGTCGCCAAACGGGCACGTTGGTGGGTGGGGTTGGTCGGTGAAGTCAAATCGGTCAAGTAAACGGGCATAACAGGGGTTCGCAAGTCAACGGGAAAGGGTGAGGCCAGGTAATGTTTCTCAATGGTTTCCTACTGTAATTAACAGGGATACTCAGTTCTATTCATCTCAGAGGTGTGAAAGCCCAGCCACGCAGGCGTTTGCACGCTATATCCGTTGGAGATGGACCGGAACCGCCTATGAAATCCCCACTTTTGGCCTGGAAATGCCCCGGGATGACAATATCATTGTCTCCCGGGGCATTTCCAGGCCAAAAGTGGGGATTTCATAGGCTTTTTATTTAAGCCTGGCATAAAAACTGTACTTTTTGGACAGGTGTGCGTAGGCAGAAAATGTCAGTTTTTGAGCGTAAAACTTAGCGTCACGAAACCGCCCCAAGGGTGATGGGGTCTGTTCAGGGGGTCAAGTCCGTCAAGGTAAAGCGCGTAACCGGGGTCCTAAAGGGGCGCGGATAGCGGGGGCCTCGATTTTGCGCTTCAGGGGTCCCAAATATGAAAATTCTGCACTATTGCCTTCAGAGCTGTCTGACCCCCCTTAAAACAGGTTTTTGGGGCTAAGGTCCACCTATGACCCTGAGGAAACTTACATTCGGACCCCCTGGGACCTTCTTAGGCCAAAACTGGAGAAAAAAAATTTTCGTGAAATTTTGAACTTTGCGACAGGTCCGCGTATGCAGAAAATTCAGCAGTAAATAACCTTTTTTTCAACCAGATACACTAGTATGCTTGCAAAGTCAAAGAGTGTTCTACTTGAAATAGATGTTGTGCTTTAGTTTTATGTAAAAATATGGTTTTAAATGGAAATTATGATATAAAACGTTATAAGTGTTTGTCATCAAGGTTGAAAAGTCCGGCACTTTTAGTGGGGGGCGGGGAAGGGCGTGCGCCGGGTGCGCACTGGGCCTCTGAATTCGCTAGTGATCATCCGCATTTGTATAAGATATTAATCAATATTATATCTTTAGAGTGCAATGGTAACATCGAACAGTTGCGCGACATGGTACGCTATATGAGGGAAAAGAAACAAAAGCAACAGAAACTTTACGTTGAACTTCCACCGGAGATTTGGCATTTGATAGTCAACCTTGTTTTGAAAGTGAGTCCAATGTCACGATTTACACTCCAACGGGTTAACAGAATGTTTAAAAAAATTGTGATGCAAACACCTCCACCGAGATTTTATCTTAACCCTGAGCGATTTAGAGATGTGTCGGTTTGGCCAATTAGTGTTCGTAAAATCATATCCGTAGCTGGCCCAGGAAGTGGACTTGTGCAAGAAATCCGAGATGTAATTAATCATTCATCATGGTCAAACGCCTGGCTATTTCTTCGAATGGCAACTATTTGCGGGTGGTACATAGTAAAAGGGATTTGGTTTAGACGCCACGGTTACTACAATACTACAGAGGTGTGAAAGCCCAGCCACGCAGGCGTTTGCGCGCTATATCCGTTGGAGATGGACCGGAACCGCCTATGAAATCCCCACTTTTGGCCTGGAAATGCCCCGGGATGACAATGTCATTGTCTCCCGGGGCATTTCCAGGCCAAAAGTGGGGATTTCATAGGCTTTTTATTTAAGCCTGGCATAAAAACTGTACTTTTTGGACAGGTGCGCGTAGGCAGAAAATGTCAGTTTTTGAGCGTAAAACTTAGCGTCACGAAACCGCCCCAAGGGTGATGGGGTCTGTTCAGGGGGTCAAGCCCGTCAAGGTAAAGCGCGTAACCGGGGTCCTAAAGGGGCGCGGATAGCGGGGGCCTCGATTTTGCGCTTCAGGGGGGGGGGGGGTCCCAAATATGAAATTCTGCACTATTGCCTTCAGAGCTGTCTGACCCCCTTAAAACAGGTTTTTGGGGCTAAGGTCCACCTATGACCCTGAGGAAACTTACATTCGGACCCCCTGGGACCTTCTTAGGCCAAAACTGGAGAAAAAAAATTTTCGTGAAATTTTGAACTTTGCGACAGGTCCGCGTAGGCAGAAAATTCAAGAAATTGCACATTTTGGTGCGGAGGATTCAGAGTCGCCAAACGGGCACGTTGGTGGGTGGGGTTGGTCGGTGAAGTCAAATCGGTCAAGTAAACGGGCATAACGGGGGTTCGCAAGTCAAACGGGAAAGGGTGAGGCCAGGTAATGTTTCTCAATGGTTTCCTACTGTAATTAACAGGGATACTCAGTTCTATTCATCTCAGAGGTGTGAAAGCCCAGCCACGCAGGCGTTTGCGCGCTATATCCGTTGGAGATGGACCGGAACCGCCTATGAAATCCCCACTTTTGGCCTGGAAATGCCCCGGGATGACAATGTCATTGTCTCCCGGGGCATTTCCAGGCCAAAAGTGGGGATTTCATAGGCTTTTTATCTAAGCCTGGCATAAAAACTGTACTTTTTGGACAGGTGCGCGTAGGCAGAAAATGTCAGTTTTTGAGCGTAAAACTTAGCGTCACGAAACCGCCCCAAGGGTGATGGGGTCTGTTCAGGGGGTCAAGTCCGTCAAGGTAAAGCGCGTAACCGGGGTCCTAAAGGGGCGCGGATAGCGGGGGCCTCGATTTTGCGCTTCAGGGGTCCCAAATATGAAAATTCTGCACTATTGCCTTCAGAGCTGTCTGACCCCCTTAAAACAGGTTTTTGGGGCTAAGGTCCACCTATGACCCTGAGGAAACTTACATTCGGACCCCCTGGGACCTTCTTAGGCCAAAACTGGAGAAAAAAATTTTTCGTGAAATTTTGAACTTTGCGACAGGTCCGCGTATGCAGAAAATTCAAGAAATTGCACATTTTGGTGCGGAGGATTCAGAGTCGCCAAACGGGCACGTTGGTGGGTGGGGTTGGTCGGTGAAGTCAAATCGGTCAAGTAAACGGGCATATTGGGGGTTCGCAAGTCAAACGGGAAAGGGTGAGGCCAGGTAATGTTTCTCAATGGTTTCCTACTGTAATTAACAGGGATACTCAGTTCTATTCATCTCAGAGGTGTGAAAGCCCAGCCACGCAGGTGTTTGCGCGCTATATCCGTTGGAGATGGACCGGAACCGCCTATGAAATCCCCACTTTTGGCCTGGAAATGCCCCGGGATGACAATGTCATTGTCTCCCGGGGCATTTCCAGGCCAAAAGTGGGGATTTCATAGGCTTTTTATTTAAGCCTGGCATAAAAACTGTACTTTTTGGACAGGTGCGCGTAGGCAGAAAATGTCAGTTTTTGAGCGTAAAACTTAGCGTCACGAAACCGCCCCAAGGGTGATGGGGTCTGTTCAGGGGGGTCAAGCCCGTCAAGGTAAAGCGCGTAACCGGGGTCCTAAAGGGGCGCGGATAGCGGGGGCCTCGATTTTGCGCTTCAGGGGTCCCAAATATGAAAATTCTGCACTATTGCCTTCAGAGCTGTCTGACCCCCTTAAAACAGGTTTTTGGGGCTAAGGTCCACCTATGACCCTGAGGAAACTTACATTCGGACCCCCTGGGGACCTTCTTAGGCCAAAACTGGAGAAAAAAAATTTTCGTGAAATTTTGAACTTTGCGACAGGTCCGCGTATGCAGAAAATTCAAGAAATTGCACATTTTGGTGCGGAGGATTCAGAGTCGCCAAACGGGCACGTTGGTGGGTGGGGTTGGTCGGTGAAGTCAAATCGGTCAAGTAAACGGGCATAACGGGGGTTCGCAAGTCAAACGGGAAAGGGTGAGGCCAGGTAATGTTTCTCAATGGTTTCCTACTGTAATTAACAGGGATACTCAGTTCTATTCATCTCAGAGGTGTGAAAGCCCAGCCACGCAGGCGTTTGCGCGCTATATCCGTTGGAGATGGACCGGAACCGCCTATGAAATCCCCACTTTTGGCCTGGAAATGCCCCGGGATGACAATGTCATTGTCTCCCGGGGCATTTCCAGGCCAAAAGTGGGGATTTCATAGGCTTTTTATTTAAGCCTGGCATAAAAACTGTACTTTTTGGACAGGTGCGCGTAGGCAGAAAATGTCAGTTTTTGAGCGTAAAACTTAGCGTCACGAAACCGCCCCAAGGGTGATGGGGTCTGTTCAGGGGGTCAAGCCCGTCAAGGTAAAGCGCGTAACCGGGGTCCTAAAGGGGCGCGGATAGCGGGGGCCTCGATTTTGCGCTTCAGGGGTCCCAAATATGAAAATTCTGCACTATTGCCTTCAGAGCTGTCTGACCCCCTTAAAACAGGTTTTTGGGGCTAAGGTCCACCTATGACCCTGAGGAAACTTACATTCGGACCCCCTGGGACCTTCTTAGGCCAAAACTGGAGAAAAAAAATTTTCGTGAAATTTTGAACTTTGCGACAGGTCCGCGTATGCAGAAAATTCAAGAAATTGCACATTTTGGTGCGGAGGATTCAGAGTCGCCAAACGGGCACGTTGGTGGGTGGGGTTGGTCGGTGAAGTCAAATCGGTCAAGTAAACGGGCATAACGGGGGTTCGCAAGTCAAACGGGAAAGGGTGAGGCCAGGTAATGTTTCTCAATGGTTTCCTACTGTAATTAACAGGGATACTCAGTTCTATTCATCTCAGAGGTGTGAAAGCCCAGCCACGCAGGCGTTTGCGCGCTATATCCGTTGGAGATGGACCGGAACCGCCTATGAAATCCCCACTTTTGGCCTGGAAATGCCCGCGGGATGACAATGTCATTGTCTCCCGGGGCATTTCCAGGCCAAAAGTGGGGATTTCATAGGCTTTTTATTTAAGCCTGGCATAAAAACTGTACTTTTTGGACAGGTGCGCGTAGGCAGAAAATGTCAGTTTTTGAGCGTAAAACTTAGCGTCACGAAACCGCCCCAAGGGTGATGGGGTCTGTTCAGGGGGTCAAGCCCGTCAAGGTAAAGCGCGTAACCGGGGTCCTAAAGGGGCGCGGATAGCGGGGGCCTCGATTTTGCGCTTCAGGGGTCCCAAATATGAAAATTCTGCACTATTGCCTTCAGAGCTGTCTGACCCCCTTAAAACAGGTTTTTGGGGCTAAGGTCCACCTATGACCCTGAGGAAACTTACATTCGGACCCCCTGGGACCTTCTTAGGCCAAAACTGGAGAAAAAAAATTTTCGTGAAATTTTGAACTTTGCGACAGGTCCGCGTATGCAGAAAATTCAAGAAATTGCACATTTTGGTGCGGAGGATTCAGAGTCGCCAAACGGGCACGTTGGTGGGTGGGGTTGGTCGGTGAAGTCAAATCGGTCAAGTAAACGGGCATAACGGGGGTTCGCAAGTCAAACGGGAAAGGGTGAGGCCAGGTAATGTTTCTCAATGGTTTCCTACTGTAATTAACAGGGATACTCAGTTCTATTCATCTCAGAGGTGTGAAAGCCCAGCCATGCAGGCGTTTGCGCGCTACATCCGTTGGAGATGGACCGGAACCGCCTATGAAATCCCCACTTTTGGCCTGGAAATGCCCCGGGATGACAATGTCATTGTCTCCCGGGGCATTTCCAGGCCAAAAGTGGGGATTTCATAGGCTTTTTATTTAAGCCTGGCATAAAAACTGTACTTTTTGGACAGGTGCGCGTAGGCAGAAAATGTCAGTTTTTGAGCGTAAAACTTAGCGTCACGAAACCGCCCCAAGGGTGATGGGGTCTGTTCAGGGGGTCAAGCCCGTCAAGGTAAAGCGCGTAACCGGGGTCCTAAAGGGGCGCGGATAGCGGGGGCCTCGATTTTGCGCTTCAGGGGTCCCAAATATGAAAATTCTGCACTATTGCCTTCAGAGCTGTCTGACCCCCTTAAAACAGGTTTTTGGGGCTAAGGTCCACCTATGACCCTGAGGAAACTTACATTCGGACCCCCTGGGACCTTCTTAGGCCAAAACTGGAGAAAAAAAATTTTCGTGAAATTTTGAACTTTGCGACAGGTCCGCGTATGCAGAAAATTCAAGAAATTGCACATTTTGGTGCGGAGGATTCAGAGTCGCCAAACGGGCACGTTGGTGGGTGGGGTTGGTCGGTGAAGTCAAATTGGTCAAGTAAACGGGCATAACGGGGGTTCGCAAGTCAAACGGGAAAGGGTGAGGCCAGGTAATGTTTCTCAATGGTTTCCTACTGTAATTAACAGGGATACTCAGTTCTATTCATCTCAGAGGTGTGAAAGCCCAGCCATGCAGGCGTTTGCGCGCTACATCCGTTGGAGATGGACCGGAACCGCCTATGAAATCCCCACTTTTGGCCTGGAAATGCCCCGGGATGACAATGTCATTGTCTCCCGGGGCATTTCCAGGCCAAAAGTGGGGATTTCATAGGCTTTTTATTTAAGCCTGGCATAAAAACTGTACTTTTTGGACAGGTGCGCGTAGGCAGAAAATGTCAGTTTTTGAGCGTAAAACTTAGCGTCACGAAACCGCCCCAAGGGTGATGGGGTCTGTTCAGGGGGTCAAGCCCGTCAAGGTAAAGCGCGTAACCGGGGTCCTAAAGGGGCGCGGATAGCGGGGGCCTCGATTTTGCGCTTCAGGGGTCCCAAATATGAAAATTCTGCACTATTGCCTTCAGAGCTGTCTGACCCCCTTAAAACAGGTTTTTGGGGCTAAGGTCCACCTATGACCCTGAGGAAACTTACATTCGGACCCCCTGGGACCTTCTTAGGCCAAAACTGGAGAAAAAAAATTTTCGTGAAATTTTGAACTTTGCGACAGGTCCGCGTATGCAGAAAATTCAAGAAATTGCACATTTTGGTGAGGAGGATTCAGAGTCGCCAAACGGGCACGTTGGTGGGTGGGGTTGGTCGGTGAAGTCAAATCGGTCAAGTAAACGGGCATAACGGGGGTTCGCAAGTCAAACGGGAAAGGGTGAGGCCAGGTAATGTTTCTCAATGGTTTCCTACTGTAATTAACAGGGATACTCAGTTCTATTCATCTCAGAGGTGTGAAAGCCCAGCCACGCAGGCGTTTGCGCGCTATATCCGTTGGAGATGGACCGGAACCGCCTATGAAATCCCCACTTTTGGCCTGGAAATGCCCCGGGATGACAATGTCATTGTCTCCCGGGGCATTTCCAGGCCAAAAGTGGGGATTTCATAGGCTTTTTATTTAAGCCTGGCATAAAAACTGTACTTTTTGGACAGGTGCGCGTAGGCAGAAAATGTCAGTTTTTGAGCGTAAAACTTAGCGTCACGAAACCGCCCCAAGGGTGATGGGGTCTGTTCAGGGGGTCAAGTCCGTCAAGGTAAAGCGCGTAACCGGGGTCCTAAAGGGGCGCGAATAGCGGGGGCCTCGATTTTGCGCTTCAGGGGTCCCAAATATGAAAATTCTGCACTATTGCCTTCAGAGCTGTCTGACCCCCTTAAAACAGGTTTTTGGGGCTAAGGTCCACCTATGACCCTGAGGAAACTTACATTCGGACCTTCTTAGGCCAAAACTGGAGAAAAAAAATTTTCGTGAAATTTTGAACTTTGCGACAGGTCCGCGTATGCAGAAAATTCAAGAAATTGCACATTTTGGTGCGGAGGATTCAGAGTCGCCAAACGGGCACGTTGGTGGGTGGGGTTGGTCGGTGAAGTCAAATCGGTCAAGTAAACGGGCATAACGGGGGTTCGCAAGTCAAACGGGAAAGGGTGAGGCCAGGTAATGTTTCTCAATGGTTTCCTACTGTAATTAACAGGGATACTCAGTTCTATTCATCTCAGAGGTGTGAAAGCCCAGCCACGCAGGCGTTTGCACGCTATATCCGTTGGAGATGGACCGGAACCGCCTATGAAATCCCCACTTTTGGCCTGGAAATGCCCCGGATGACAATGTCATTGTCTCCCGGGGCATTTCCAGGCCAAAAGTGGGGATTTCATAGGCTTTTTATTTAAGCCTGGCATAAAAACTGTACTTTTTGGACAGGTGCGCGTAGGCAGAAAATGTCAGTTTTTGAGCGTAAAACTTAGCGTCACGAAACCGCCCCAAGGGTGATGGGGTCTGTTCAGGGGGTCAAGCCCGTCAAGGTAAAGCGCGTAACCGGGGTCCTAAAGGGGCGCGGATAGCGGGGGCCTCGATTTTGCGCTTCAGGGGTCCCAAATATGAAAATTCTGCACTATTGCCTTCAGAGCTGTCTGACCCCCTTAAAACAGGTTTTTGGGGCTAAGGTCCACCTATGACCCTGAGGAAACTTACATTCGGACCCCTTGGGACCTTCTTAGGCCAAAACTGGAGAAAAAATTTTTTCGTGAAATTTTGAACTTTGCGACAGGTCCGCGTATGCAGAAAATTCAAGAAATTGCACATTTTGGTGCGGAGGATTCAGAGTCGCCAAACGGGCACGTTGGTGGGTGGGGTTGGTCGGTGAAGTCAAATCGGTCAAGTAAACAGGCATAACGGGGGTTCGCAAGTCAAACGGGAAAGGGTGAGGCCAGGTAATGTTTCTCAATGGTTTCCTACTGTAATTAACAGGGATACTCAGTTCTATTCATCTCAGAGGTGTGAAAGCCCAGCCACGCAGGCGTTTGCACGCTATATCCGTTGGAGATGGACCGGAACCGCCTATGAAATCCCCACTTTTGGCCTGGAAATGCCCCGGGATGACAATTGTCTCCCGGGGCATTTCCAGGCCAAAAGTGGGGATTTCATAGGCTTTTTATTTAAGCCTGGCATAAAAACTGTACTTTTTGGACAGGTGCGCGTAGGCAGAAAATGTCAGTTTTTGAGCGTAAAACTTAGCGTCACGAAACCGCCCCAAGGGTGATGGGGTCTGTTCAGGGGGTCAAGTCCGTCAAGGTAAAGCGCGTAACCGGGGTCCTAAAGGGGCGCGGATAGCGGGGGCCTCGATTTTGCGCTTCAGGGGTCCCAAATATGAAAATTCTGCACTATTGCCTTCAGAGCTGTCTGACCCCCTTAAAACAGGTTTTTGGGGCTAAGGTCCACCTATGACCCTGAGGAAACTTACATTCGGACCCCCTGGGACCTTCTTAGGCCAAAACTGGAGAAAAAAATTTTCGTGAAATTTTGAACTTTGCGACAGGTCCGCGTATGCAGAAAATTCAAGAAATTGCACATTTTGGTGCGGAGGAATCAGAGTCGCCAAACGGGCACGTTGGTGGGTGGGGTTGGTCGGTGAAGTCAAATCGGTCAAGTAAACGGGCATAACGGGGGTTCGCAAGTCAAACGGGAAAGGGTGAGGCCAGGTAATGTTTCTCAATGGTTTCCTACTGTAATTAACAGGGATACTCAGTTCTATTCATCTCAGAGGTGTGAAAGCCCAGCCACGCAGGCGTTTGCACGCTATATCCGTTGGAGATGGACCGGAACCGCCTATGAAATCCCCACTTTTGGCCTGGAAATGCCCCGGGATGACAATGTCATTGTCTCCCGGGGCATTTCCAGGCCAAAAGTGGGGATTTCATAGGCTTTTTATTTAAGCCTGGCATAAAAAATGTACTTTTTGGACAGGTGCGCGTAGGCAGAAAATGTCAGTTTTTGAGCGTAAAACTTAGCGTCACGAAACCGCCCCAAGGGTGATGGGGTCTGTTCAGGGGGTCAAGCCCGTCAAGGTAAAGCGCGTAACCGGGGTCCTAAAGGGGCGCGGATAGCGGGGGCCTCGATTTTGCGCTTCAGGGGTCCCAAATATGAAAATTCTGCACTATTGCCTTCAGAGCTGTCTGACCCCCTTAAAACAGGTTTTTGGGGCTAAGGTCCACCTATGACCCTGAGGAAACTTACATTCGGACCCCCTGGGACCTTCTTAGGCCAAAACTGGAGAAAAAAATTTTTCATGAAATTTTGAACTTTGCGACAGGTCCGCGTATGCAGAAAATTCAAGAAATTGCACATTTTGGTGCGGAGGATTCAGAGTCGCCAAACGGGCACGTTGGTGGGTGGGGTTGGTCGGTGAAGTCAAATCGGTCAAGTAAACGGGCATAACGGGGGTTCGCAAGTCAAACGGGAAAGGGTGAGGCCAGGTAATGTTTCTCAATGGTTTCCTACTGTAATTAACAGGGATACTCAGTTCTATTCATCTCAGAGGTGTGAAAGCCCAGCCACGCAGGCGTTTGCGCGCTATATCCGTTGGAGATGGACCGGAACCGCCTATGAAATCCCCACTTTTGGCCTGGAAATGCCCCGGGATGACAATGTCATTGTCTCCCGGGGCATTTCCAGGCCAAAAGTGAGGATTTCATAGGCTATTTATTTAAGCCTGGCATAAAAACTGTACTTTTTGGACAGGTGCGCGTAGGCAGAAAATGTCAGTTTTTGAGCGTAAAACTTAGCATCACGAAACCGCCCCAAGGGTGATGGGGTCTGTTCAGGGGGTCAAGCCCGTCAAGGTAAAGCGCGTAACCGGGGTCCTAAAGGGGCGCGGATAGCGGGGGCCTCGATTTTGCGCTTCAGGGGTCCCAAATATGAAAATTCTGCACTATTGCCTTCAGAGCTGTCTGACCCCCTTAAAACAGGTTTTTGGGGCTAAGGTCCACCTATGACCCTGAGGAAACTTACATTCGGACCCCCTGGGACCTTCTTAGGCCAAAACTGGAGAAAACAAATTTTCGTGAAATTTTGAACTTTGCGACAGGTCCGCGTATGCAGAAAATTCAAGAAATTGCACATTTTGGTGCGGAGGATTCAGAGTCGCCAAACGGGCACGTTGGTGGGTGGGGTTGGTCGGTGAAGTCAAATCGGTCAAGTAAACGGGCATAACGGGGGTTCGCAAGTCAAACGGGAAAGGGTGAGGCCAGGTAATGTTTCTCAATGGTTTCCTACTGTAATTAACAGGGATACTCAGTTCTATTCATCTCAGAGGTGTGAAAGCCCAGCCACGCAGGCGTTTGCGCGCTATATCCGTTGGAGATGGACCAGAACCGCCTATGAAATCCCCACTTTTGGCCTGGAAATGCCCCGGGATGACAATGTCATTGTCTCCCGGGGCATTTCCAGGCCAAAAGTGGGGATTTCATAGGCTTTTTATTTAAGCCTGGCATAAAAACTGTACTTTTTGGACAGGTGCGCGTAGGCAGAAAATGTCAGTTTTTGAGCGTAAAACTTAGCGTCACGAAACCGCCCCAAGGGTGATGGGGTCTGTTCAGGGGGTCAAGCCCGTCAAGGTAACGCGCGTAACCGGGGTCCTAAAGGGGCGCGGATAGCGGGGGCCTCGATTTTGCGCTTCAGGGGTCCCAAATATGAAAATTCTGCACTATTGCCTTCAGAGCTGTCTGACCCCCTTAAAACAGGTTTTTGGGGCTAAGGTCAACCTATGACCCTGAGGAAACTTACATTCGGACCCCCTGGGACCTTCTTAGGCCAAAACTGGAGAAAAAAAATTTTCGTGAAATTTTGAACTTTGCGACAGGTCCGCGTATGCAGAAAATTCAAGAAATTGCACATTTTGGTGCGGAGGATTCAGAGTCGCCAAACGGGCACGTTGGTGGGTGGGGTTGGTTGGTGAAGTCAAATCGGTCAAGTAAACGGGCATAACGGGGGTTCGCAAGTCAAACGGGAAAGGGTGAGGCCAGGTAATGTTTCTCAATGGTTTCCTACTGTAATTAACAGGGATACTCAGTTCTATTCATCTCAGAGGTGTGAAAGCCCAGCCACGCAGGCGTTTGCGCGCTATATCCGTTGGAGATGGACCGGAACCGCCTATGAAATCCCCACTTTTGGCCTGGAAATGCCCCGGGATGACAATGTCATTGTCTCCCGGGGCATTTCCTGGCCAAAAGTGGGGATTTCATAGGCTTTTTATTTAAGCCTGGCATAAAAACTGTACTTTTTGGACAGGTGCGCGTAGGCAGAAAATGTCAGTTTTTGAGCGTAAAACTTAGCGTCACGAAACCGCCCCAAGGGTGATGGGGTCTGTTCAGGGGGTCAAGCCCGTCAAGGTAAAGCGCGTAACCGGGGTCCTAAAGGGGCGCGGATAGCGGGGGCCTCGATTTTGCGCTTCAGGGGTCCCAAATATGAAAATTCTGCACTATTGCCTTCAGAGCTGTCTGACCCCCTTAAAACAGGTTTTTGGGGCTAAGGTCCACCTATGACCCTGAGGAAACTTACATTCGGACCCCCTGGGACCTTCTTAGGCCAAAACTGGAGAAAAAAATTTTTCGTGAAATTTTGAACTTTGCGACAGGTCCGCGTATGCAGAAAATTCAAGAAATTGCACATTTTGGTGCGGAGGATTCAGAGTCGCCAAACGGGCACGTTGGTGGGTGGGGTTGGTCGGTGAAGTCAAATTGGTCAAGTAAACGGGCATAACGGGGGTTCGCAAGTCAAACGGGAAAGGGTGAGGCCAGGTAATGTTTCTCAATGGTTTCCTACTGTAATTAACAGGGATACTCAGTTCTATTCATCTCAGAGGTGTGAAAGCCCAGCCACGCAGGTGTTTGCGCGCTATATCCGTTGGAGATGGACCGGAACCGCCTATGAAATCCCCACTTTTGGCCTGGAAATGCCCCGGGATGACAATGTCATTGTCTCCCGGGGCATTTCCAGGCCACAAGTGGGGATTTCATAGGCTTTTTATTTAAGCCTGGCATAAAAACTGTACTTTTTGGACAGGTGCGCGTAGGCAGAAAATGTCAGTTTTTGAGCGTAAAACTTAGCGTCACGAAACCGCCCCAAGGGTGATGGGGTCTGTTCAGGGGGTCAAGCCCGTCAAGGTAAAGCGCGTAACCGGGGTCCTAAAGGGGCGCGGATAGCGGGGGCCTCGATTTTGCGCTTCAGGGGTCCCAAATATGAAAATTCTGCACTATTGCCTTCAGAGCTGTCTGACCCCCTTAAAACAGGTTTTTGGGGCTAAGGTCCACCTATGACCCTGAGGAAACTTACATTCGGACCCCCTGGGACCTTCTTAGGCCAAAACTGGAGAAAAAAAATTTTCGTGAAATTTTGAACTTTGCGACAGGTCCGCGTATGCAGAAAATTCAAGAAATTGCACATTTTGGTGCGGAGGATTCAGAGTCGCCAAACGGGCACTTTTGGACAGGTGCGCGTAGGCAGAAAATGTCAGTTTTTGAGAGTAAAACTTAGCGTCACGAAACCGCCCCAAGGGTGATGGGGTCTGTTCAGGGGGTCAAGCCCGTCAAGGTAAAGCGCGTAACCGGGGTCCTAAAGGGGCGCGGATAGCGGGGGCCTCGATTTTGCGCTTCAGGGGTCCCAAATATGAAAATTCTGCACTATTGCCTTCAGAGCTGTCTGACCCCCTTAAAACAGGTTTTTGGGGCTAAGGTCCACCTATGACCCTGAGGAAACTTACATTCGGACCCCCTGGGACCTTCTTAGGCCAAAACTGGAGAAAAAAATTTTCGTGAAATTTTGAACTTTGCGACAGGTCCGCGTATGCAGAAAATTCAAGAAATTGCACATTTTGGTGAGGAGGATTCAGAGTCGCCAAACGGGCACGTTGGTGGGTGGGGTTGGTCGGTGAAGTCAAATCGGTCAAGTAAACGGGCATAACGGGGGTTCGCAAGTCAAACGGGAAAGGGTGAGGCCAGGTAATGTTTCTCAATGGTTTCCTACTGTAATTAACAGGGATACTCAGTTCTATTCATCTCAGAGGTGTGAAAGCCCAGCCACGCAGGCGTTTGCGCGCTATATCCGTTGGAGATGGACCGGAAACCGCCTATGAAATCCCCACTTTTGGCCTGGAAATGCCCCGGGATGACAATGTCATTGTCTCCCGGGGCATTTCCAGGCCAAAAGTGGGGATTTCATAGGCTTTTTATTTAAGCCTGGCATAAAAACTGTACTTTTTGGACAGGTGCGCGTAGGCAGAAAATGTCAGTTTTTGAGCGTAAAACTAAGCGTCACGAAACCGCCCCAAGGGTGATGGGGTCTGTTCAGGGGGTCAAGTCCGTCAAGGTAAAGCGCGTAACCGGGGTCCTAAAGGGGCGCGAATAGCGGGGGCCTCGATTTTGCGCTTCAGGGGTCCCAAATATGAAAATTCTGCACTATTGCCTTCAGAGCTGTCTGACCCCCTTAAAACAGGTTTTTGGGGCTAAGGTCCACCTATGACCCTGAGGAAACTTACATTCGGACCCCCTGGGACCTTCTTAGGCCAAAACTGGAGAAAAAAAATTTTCGTGAAATTTTGAACTTTGCGACAGGTCCGCGTATGCAGAAAATTCAAGAAATTGCACATTTTGGTGCGGAGGATTCAGAGTCGCCAAACGGGCACGTTGGTGGGTGGGGTTGGTCGGTGAAGTCAAATCGGTCAAGTAAACGGGCATAACAGGGGTTCGCAAGTCAACGGGAAAGGGTGAGGCCAGGTAATGTTTCTCAATGGTTTCCTACTGTAATTAACAGGGATACTCAGTTCTATTCATCTCAGAGGTGTGAAAGCCCAGCCACGCAGGCGTTTGCACGCTATATCCGTTGGAGATGGACCGGAACCGCCTATGAAATCCCCACTTTTGGCCTGGAAATGCCCCGGGATGACAATGTCATTGTCTCCCGGGGCATTTCCAGGCCAAAAGTGGGGATTTCATAGGCTTTTTATTTAAGCCTGGCATAAAAACTGTACTTTTTGGACAGGTGTGCGTAGGCAGAAAAATGTCAGTTTTTGAGCGTAAAACTTAGCGTCACGAAACCGCCCCAAGGGTGATGGGGTCTGTTCAGGGGGTCAAGTCCGTCAAGGTAAAGCGCGTAACCGGGGTCCTAAAGGGGCGCGGATAGCGGGGGCCTCGATTTTGCGCTTCAGGGGTCCCAAATATGAAAAATTCTGCACTATTGCCTTCAGAGCTGTCTGACCCCCCTTAAAACAGGTTTTTGGGGCTAAGGTCCACCTATGACCCTGAGGAAACTTACATTCGGACCCCCTGGGACCTTCTTAGGCCAAAACTGGAGAAAAAAAATTTTCGTGAAATTTTGAACTTGCGACAGGTCCGCGTATGCAGAAAATTCAGCAGTAAATAACCTTTTTTTTCAACCAGATACACTAGTATGCTTGCAAAGTCAAAGAGTGTTCTACTTGAAATAGATGTTGTGCTTTAGTTTTATGTAAAAATATGGTTTTAAATGGAAATTATGATATAAAACGTTATAAGTGTTTGTCATCAAGGTTGAAAAGTCCGGCACTTTTAGTGGGGGGCGGGGGAAGGGCGTGCGCCGGGTGCGCACTGGGCCTCTGAATTCGCTAGTGATCATCCGCATTTGTATAAGATATTAATCAATATTATATCTTTAGGAGCAATGGTAACATCGAACAGTTGCGCGACATGGTACGCTATATGAGGGAAAAGAAACAAAAGCAACAGAAACTTTACGTTGAACTTCCACCGGAGATTTGGCATTTGATAGTCAACCTTGTTTTGAAAGTGAGTCCAATGTCACGATTTACACTCCAACGGGTTAACAGAATGTTTAAAAAAATTGTGATGCAAACACCTCCACCGAGATTTTATCTTAACCCTGAGCGATTTAGAGATGTGTCGGTTTGGCCAATTAGTGTTCGTAAAATCATATCCGTAGCTGGCCCAGGAAGTGGACTTGTGCAAGAAATCCGAGATGTAATTAATCATTCATCATGGTCAAACGCCTGGCTATTTCTTCGAATGGCAACTATTGCGGGGTGGTACATAGTAAAAGGGATTTGGTTTAGACGCCACGGTTACTACAATACTACAGAGGTGTGAAAGCCCAGCCACGCAGGCGTTTGCGCGCTATATCCGTTGGAGATGGACCGGAACCGCCTATGAAATCCCCACTTTTGGCCTGGAAATGCCCCGGGATGACAATGTCATTGTCTCCCGGGGCATTTCCAGGCCAAAGTGGGGATTTCATAGGCTTTTTATTTAAGCCTGGCTTAAAAACTGTACTTTTTGGACAGGTGCGCGTAGGCAGAAAATGTCAGTTTTTGAGCGTAAAACTTAGCGTCACGAAACCGCCCCAAGGGTGATGGGGTCTGTTCAGGGGTCAAGCCCGTCAAGGTAAAGCGCGTAACCGGGGTCCTAAAGGGGCGCGGATAGCGGGGGGCCTCGATTTTGCGCTTCAGGGGTCCCAAATATGAAATTCTGCACTATTGCCTTCAGAGCTGTCTGACCCCCTTAAAACAGGTTTTTGGGGCTAAGGTCCACCTATGACCCTGAGGAAACTTACATTCGGACCCCCTGGGACCTTCTTAGGCCAAAACTGGAGAAAAAAAATTTTCGTGAAATTTTTGAACTTTGCGACAGGTCCGCGTAGGCAGAAAATTCAAGAAATTGCACATTTTGGTGCGGAGGATTCAGAGTCGCCAAACGGGCACGTTGGTGGGTGGGGTTGGTCGGTGAAGTCAAATCGGTCAAGTAAACGGGCATAACGGGGGTTCGCAAGTCAAACGGGAAAGGGTGAGGCCAGGTAATGTTTCTCAATGGTTTCCTACTGTAATTAACAGGGATACTCAGTTCTATTCATCTCAGAGTGTGAAAGCCAGCCACGCAGGCGTTTGCGCGCTATATCCGTTGGAGATGGACCGGAAACCGCCTATGAAATCCCCACTTTTGGCCTGGAAATGCCCGGGATGACAATGTCATTGTCTCCCGGGGCATTTCCAGGCCAAAAGTGGGGATTTCATAGGCTTTTTATCTAAGCCTGGCATAAAAACTGTACTTTTTGGACAGGTGCGCGTAGGCAGAAAATGTCAGTTTTTGAGCGTAAAACTTAGCGTCACGAAACCCCCCCCAAGGGTGATGGGGTCTGTTCAGGGGGTCAAGTCCGTCAAGGTAAAGCGCGTAACCGGGGTCCTAAAGGGGCGCGGATAGCGGGGGCCTCGATTTTGCGCTTCAGGGGTCCCAAATATGAAAATTCTGCACTATTGCCTTCAGAGCTGTCTGACCCCCTTAAAACAGGTTTTTGGGGCTAAGGTCCACCTATGACCCTGAGGAAACTTACATTCGGACCCCCTGGGACCTTCTTAGGCCAAAACTGGAGAAAAAAATTTTTCGTGAAATTTTGAACTTTGCGACAGGTCCGCGTATGCAGAAAATTCAAGAAATTGCACATTTTGGTGCGGAGGATTCAGAGTCGCCAAACGGGCACGTTGGTGGGTGGGGTTGGTCGGTGAAGTCAAATCGGTCAAGTAAACGGGCATATTGGGGGTTCGCAAGTCAAACGGGAAAGGGTGAGGCCAGGTAATGTTTCTCAATGGTTTCCTACTGTAATTAACAGGGATACTCAGTTCTATTCATCTCAGAGGTGTGAAAGCCCAGCCACGCAGGTGTTTTGCGCGCTATATCCGTTGGAGATGGACCGGAACCGCCTATGAAAATCCCCACTTTTGGCCTGGAAATGCCCCGGGATGACAATGTCATTGTCTCCCGGGGCATTTCCAGGCCAAAAGTGGGGATTTCATAGGCTTTTTATTTAAGCCTGGCATAAAAACTGTACTTTTTGGACAGGTGCGCGTAGGCAGAAAAGGTCAGTTTTTGAGCGTAAAACTTAGCGTCACGAAACCGCCCCAAGGGTGATGGGGTCTGTTCAGGGGGTCAAGCCGTCAAGGTAAAGCGCGTAACCGGGGTCCTAAAGGGGCGCGGATAGCGGGGGCCTCGATTTTGCGCTTCAGGGGTCCCAAATATGAAAATTCTGCACTATTGCCTTCAGAGCTGTCTGACCCCCTTAAAACAGGTTTTTGGGGCTAAGGTCCACCTATGACCCTGAGGAAACTTACATTCGGACCCCTGGGACCTTCTTAGGCCAAAACTGGAGAAAAAAAATTTTCGTGAAATTTTGAACTTTGCGACAGGTCCGCGTATGCAGAAAAATTCAAGAAATTGCACATTTTGGTGCGGAGGATTCAGAGTCGCCAAACGGGCACGTTGGTGGGTGGGGTTGGTCGGTGAAGTCAAACGGTCAAGTAAACGGGCATAACGGGGGGTTCGCAAGTCAAACGGGAAAGGGTGAGGCCAGGTAATGTTTCTCAATGGTTTCCTACTGTAATTAACAGGGATACTCAGTTCTATTCATCTCAGAGGTGTGAAAGCCCAGCCACGCAGGCGTTTGCGCGCTATATCCGTTGGAGATGGACCGGAACCGCCTATGAAATCCCCACTTTTGGCCTGGAAATGCCCCGGGATGACAATGTCATTGTCTCCCGGGGCATTTCCAGGCCAAAAGTGGGGATTTCATAGGCTTTTTATTTAAGCCTGGCATAAAAACTGTACTTTTTGGACAGGTGCGCGTAGGCAGAAAATGTCAGTTTTTGAGTGTAAAACTTAGTGTCACGAAACCG
Source organism: Mactra quadrangularis (assembly GCA_025267735.1). Lineage (NCBI taxonomy): Eukaryota > Metazoa > Mollusca > Bivalvia > Venerida > Mactridae > Mactra > Mactra quadrangularis. The sequence continues at coordinate 32,780 of JAMOLF010000043.1, forward strand.
CCCCAAGGGTGATGGGGTCTGTTCAGGGGGTCAAGCCCGTCAAGGTAAAGCGCGTAACCGGGGTCCTAAAGGGGCGCGGATAGCGGGGGCCTCGATTTTGCGCTTCAGGGGTCCCAAATATGAAAATTCTGCACTATTGCCTTCAGAGCTGTCTGACCCCCTTAAAACAGGTTTTTGGGGCTAAGGTCCACCTATGACCCCGAGGAAACTTACATTTGGACCCCCTGGGACCTTCTTAGGCCAAAACTGGAGAAAAAAAATTTTCGTGAAATTTTGAACTTTGCGACAGGTCCGCGTATGCAGAAAATTCAAGAAATTGCACATTTTGGTGCGGAGGATTCAGAGTCGCCAAACGGGCACGTTGGTGGGTGGGGTTGGTTGGTGAAGTCAAATCGGTCAAGTAAACGGGCATAACGGGGGTTCGCAAGTCAAACGGGAAAGGGTGAGGCCAGGTAATGTTTCTCAATGGTTTCCTACTGTAATTAACAGGGATACTCAGTTCTATCATCTCAGAGGTGTGAAAGCCCAGCCACGCAGGCGTTTGCGCGCTATATCCGTTGGAGATGGACCGGAACCGCCTATGAAATCCCCACTTTTGGCCTGGAAATGCCCCAGGATGACAATGTCATTGTCTCCCGGGGCATTTCCAGGCCAAAAGTGGGGATTTCATAGGCTTTTTATTTAAGCCTGGCATAAAAACTGTACTTTTTGGGACAGGTGCGCGTAGGCAGAAAATGTCAGTTTTTGAGCGTAAAACTTAGCGTCACGAAACCGCCCCAAGGGTGATGGGGGTCTGTTCAGGGGGTCAAGCCCGTCAAGGGTAAAGCGCGTAACCGGGGTCCTAAAGGGGCGCGGATAGCGGGGGCCTCGATTTTGCGCTTCAGGGGTCCCAAATATGAAAATTCTGCACTATTGCCTTCAGAGCTGTCTGACCCCCTTAAAACAGGTTTTTGGGGCTAAGGTCCACCTATGACCCTGAGGAAACTTACATTCGGACCCCCTGGGGACCTTCTTAGGCCAAAACTGGAGAAAAAAAATTTTCGTGAAATTTTGAACTTTGCGACAGGTCCGCGTATGCAGATCAAATTCAAG
>JAMOLF010000044.1:0-19880 GCA_025267735.1 Mactra quadrangularis
CCATCATATTTGGGGCAGTTTCGTGACGCTAAATTTTTTCGCTCAAAAACTGACATTTTCTGCATACGCGGACCTGTCGCAAAGTTCAAAATTTCACGAAAAAATTTTTTCTCCAGTTTTGGCCTAAAATGGTCCCAGCGGGTCCGAATGTAAGTTTCCTCAGCGTTTAAGGTGGACCTTAGCCCTAAAAACCTGTTTTAAGGGGGTCACACCGCCATGAAGGCATTAGTGCAGAATTTTCATATTTGGGACCCCTGAAAGGCAAAATCGAGGCCCCCGCTATCCGCACCGCTTTAGGACCCCGGTTACGCGCTTTACCTTGACCTACTTGACCCCCCGCACAGACCCCATCATCCCTGGGGCGGTTTCGTGACTCTAAGTTTTTTCGCTCAAAAACTGACATTGACTGCATACGCGCACCTGTCCAACAAGTACAGTTTAGGCTAGTCTTAAATATAAAGCCTATGAAATCCCCACTTTTGGCCTGGAAATGCCCCGGGAGACAATGACATTGTCATCCCGGGGCATTTCCAGGCCAAAAGTGGGGATTTCATAGGCGGTTCCAATCCATCTCCAACGTATATAGCCCGCAAACACGTGTGTGGCTGGGCTTTCACACCTCTGAGATGAATAGAACTGAGTATCCCTGTTAATTACAGTAAGAAACCATTGAGAAACATTACCTGGCCTCACGCTTTCCTGTTTGACTTGCGAACCCTGGTTATGCGCGTTTCCTTGACGGATTTGACATCACGGACCAACCCCACCCACCAACCGGCCCGTTTGGCGACTCTGAATCCTCCGCACCAAAATTTGCAATTTCTTGAATTTTCTGCATACGCGGACCTGTCGCAAAGTTCAAAATTTCACGAAAAAATTTTTTCTCCAGTTTTGGCCTAAAATGGTCCCAGCGGGTCCGAATGTAAGTTTCCTCAGCGTTTAAGGTGGACCTTAGCCCTAAAAACCTGTTTTAAGGGGGTCACACCGCCATGAAGGCAATAGTGCAGAATTTTCATATTTGGGACCCCTGAAAGGCAAAATCGAGGCCCCCGCTATCCGCACGGCTTTAGGACCCCGGTTACGCGCTTTACCTTGACCTACTTGACCCCCCGCACAGACCCCATCATATTTGGGGCAGTTTCGTGACGCTAAATTTTTTCGCTCAAAAACTGACATTTTCTGCATACGCGGACCTGTCGCAAAGTTCAAAATTTCACGAAAAAATTTTTTCTCCAGTTTTGGCTTAAAATGGTCCCAGCGGGTCCGAATGTAAGTTTCCTCAGCGTTTAAGGTGGACCTTAGCCCTAAAAACCTGTTTTAAGGGGGTCACACCGCCATGAAGGCAATAGTGCAGAATTTTCATATTTGGGACCCCTGAAAGGCAAAATCGAGGCCCCCGCTATCCGCACGGCTTTAGGACCCCGGTTACGCGCTTTACCTTGACCTACTTGACCCCCCGCACAGACCCCATCATATTTGGGGCAGTTTCGTGACGCTAAATTTTTTCGCTCAAAAACTGACATTTTCTGCATACGCGGACCTGTCGCAAAGTTCAAAATTTCACGAAAAAATTTTTTCTCCAGTTTTGGCCTAAAATGGTCCCAGCGGGTCCGAATGTAAGTTTCCTCAGCGTTTAAGGTGGACCTTAGCCCTAAAAACCTGTTTTAAGGGGGTCACACCGCCATGAAGGCATTAGTGCAGAATTTTCATATTTGGGACCCCTGAAAGGCAAAATCGAGGCCCCCGCTATCCGCACCGCTTTAGGACCCCGGTTACGCGCTTTACCTTGACCTACTTGACCCCCCGCACAGACCCCATCATCCCTGGGGCGGTTTCGTGACTCTAAGTTTTTTCGCTCAAAAACTGACATTGACTGCATACGCGCACCTGTCCAACAAGTACAGTTTAGGCTAGTCTTAAATATAAAGCCTATGAAATCCCCACTTTTGGCCTGGAAATGCCCCGGGAGACAATGACATTGTCATCCCGGGGCATTTCCAGGCCAAAAGTGGGGGATTTCATAGGCGGTTCCAATCCATCTCCAACGTATATAGCCCGCAAACACGTGTGTGGCTGGGCTTTCACACCTCTGAGATGAATAGAACTGAGTATCCCTGTTAATTACAGTAAGAAACCATTGAGAAACATTACCTGGCCTCACGCTTTCCTGTTTGACTTGCGAACCCTGGTTATGCGCGTTTCCTTGACGGATTTGACATCACGGACCAACCCCACCCACCAACCGGCCCGTTTGGCGACTCTGAATCCTCCGCACCAAAATTTGCAATTTCTTGAATTTTCTGCATACGCGGACCTGTCGCAAAGTTCAAAATTTCACGAAAAAATTTTTTCTCCAGTTTTGGCCTAAAATGGTCCCAGCGGGTCCGAATGTAAGTTTCCTCAGCGTTTAAGGTGGACCTTAGCCCTAAAAACCTGTTTTAAGGGGGTCACACCGCCATGAAGGCAATAGTGCAGAATTTTCATATTTGGGACCCCTGAAAGGCAAAATCGAGGCCCCCGCTATCCGCACGGCTTTAGGACCCCGGTTACGCGCTTTACCTTGACCTACTTGACCCCCCGCACAGACCCCATCATATTTGGGGCAGTTTCGTGACGCTAAATTTTTTCGCTCAAAAACTGACATTTTCTGCATACGCGGACCTGTCGCAAAGTTCAAAATTTCACGAAAAAATTTTTTCTCCAGTTTTGGCCTAAAATGGTCCCAGCGGGTCCGAATGTAAGTTTCCTCAGCGTTTAAGGTGGACCTTAGCCCTAAAACCTGTTTTAAGGGGGTCACACCGCCATGAAGGCAATAGTGCAGAATTTTCATATTTGGGACCCCTGAAAGGCAAAATCGAGGCCCCCGCTATCCGCACGGCTTTAGGACCCCGGTTACGCGCTTTACCTTGACCTACTTGACCCCCCGCACAGACCCCATCATATTTGGGGCAGTTTCGTGACGCTAAATTTTTTCGCTCAAAAACTGACATTTTCTGCATACGCGGACCTGTCGCAAAGTTCAAAATTTCACGAAAAAATTTTTTCTCCAGTTTTGGCCTAAAATGGTCCCAGCGGGTCCGAATGTAAGTTTCCTCAGCGTTTAAGGTGGACCTTAGCCCTAAAAACCTGTTTTAAGGGGGTCACACCGCCATGAAGGCATTAGTGCAGAATTTTCATATTTGGGACCCCTGAAAGGCAAAATCGAGGCCCCCGCTATCCGCACCGCTTTAGGACCCCGGTTACGCGCTTTACCTTGACCTACTTGACCCCCCGCACAGACCCCATCATCCCTGGGGCGGTTTCGTGACTCTAAGTTTTTTCGCTCAAAAACTGACATTGACTGCATACGCGCACCTGTCCAACAAGTACAGTTTAGGCTAGTCTTAAATATAAAGCCTATGAAATCCCCACTTTTGGCCTGGAAATGCCCCGGGAGACAATGACATTGTCATCCCGGGGCATTTCCAGGCCAAAAGTGGGGATTTCATAGGCGGTTCCAATCCATCTCCAACGTATATAGCCCGCAAACACGTGTGTGGCTGGGCTTTCACACCTCTGAGATGAATAGAACTGAGTATCCCTGTTAATTACAGTAAGAAACCATTGAGAAACATTACCTGGCCTCACGCTTTCCTGTTTGACTTGCGAACCCTGGTTATGCGCGTTTCCTTGACGGATTTGACATCACGGACCAACCCCACCCACCAACCGGCCCGTTTGGCGACTCTGAATCCTCCGCACCAAAATTTGCAATTTCTTGAATTTTCTGCATACGCGGACCTGTCGCAAAGTTCAAAATTTCACGAAAAAATTTTTTCTCCAGTTTTGGCCTAAAATGGTCCCAGCGGGTCCGAATGTAAGTTTCCTCAGCGTTTAAGGTGGACCTTAGCCCTAAAAACCTGTTTTAAGGGGGTCACACCGCCATGAAGGCAATAGTGCAGAATTTTCATATTTGGGACCCCTGAAAGGCAAAATCGAGGCCCCCGCTATCCGCACGGCTTTAGGACCCCGGTTACGCGCTTTACCTTGACCTACTTGACCCCCCGCACAGACCCCATCATATTTGGGGCAGTTTCGTGACGCTAAATTTTTTCGCTCAAAAACTGACATTTTCTGCATACGCGGACCTGTCGCAAAGTTCAAAATTTCACGAAAAAATTTTTTCTCCAGTTTTGGCCTAAAATGGTCCCAGCGGGTCCGAATGTAAGTTTCCTCAGCGTTTAAGGTGGACCTTAGCCCTAAAAACCTGTTTTAAGGGGGTCACACCGCCATGAAGGCAATAGTGCAGAATTTTCATATTTGGGACCCCTGAAAGGCAAAATCGAGGCCCCCGCTATCCGCACGGCTTTAGGACCCCGGTTACGCGCTTTACCTTGACCTACTTGACCCCCCGCACAGACCCCATCATATTTGGGGCAGTTTCGTGACGCTAAATTTTTTCGCTCAAAAACTGACATTTTCTGCATACGCGGACCTGTCGCAAAGTTCAAAATTTCACGAAAAAATTTTTTCTCCAGTTTTGGCCTAAAATGGTCCCAGCGGGTCCGAATGTAAGTTTCCTCAGCGTTTAAGGTGGACCTTAGCCCTAAAAACCTGTTTTAAGGGGGTCACACCGCCATGAAGGCATTAGTGCAGAATTTTCATATTTGGGACCCCTGAAAGGCAAAATCGAGGCCCCCGCTATCCGCACCGCTTTAGGACCCCGGTTACGCGCTTTACCTTGACCTACTTGACCCCCCGCACAGACCCCATCATCCCTGGGGCGGTTTCGTGACTCTAAGTTTTTTCGCTCAAAACTGACATTGACTGCATACGCGCACCTGTCCAACAAGTACAGTTTAGGCTAGTCTTAAATATAAAGCCTATGAAATCCCCACTTTTGGCCTGGAAATGCCCCGGGAGACAATGACATTGTCATCCCGGGGCATTTCCAGGCCAAAAGTGGGGATTTCATAGGCGGTTCCAATCCATCTCCAACGTATATAGCCCGCAAACACGTGTGTGGCTGGGCTTTCACACCTCTGAGATGAATAGAACTGAGTATCCCTGTTAATTACAGTAAGAAACCATTGAGAAACATTACCTGGCCTCACGCTTTCCTGTTTGACTTGCGAACCCTGGTTATGCGCGTTTCCTTGACGGATTTGACATCACGGACCAACCCCACCCACCAACCGGCCCGTTTGGCGACTCTGAATCCTCCGCACCAAAATTTGCAATTTCTTGAATTTTCTGCATACGCGGACCTGTCGCAAAGTTCAAAATTTCACGAAAAAATTTTTTCTCCAGTTTTGGCCTAAAATGGTCCCAGCGGGTCCGAATGTAAGTTTCCTCAGCGTTTAAGGTGGACCTTAGCCCTAAAAACCTGTTTTAAGGGGGTCACACCGCCATGAAGGCAATAGTGCAGAATTTTCATATTTGGGACCCCTGAAAGGCAAAATCGAGGCCCCCGCTATCCGCACGGCTTTAGGACCCCGGTTACGCGCTTTACCTTGACCTACTTGACCCCCCGCACAGACCCCATCATATTTGGGGCAGTTTCGTGACGCTAAATTTTTTCGCTCAAAAACTGACATTTTCTGCATACGCGGACCTGTCGCAAAGTTCAAAATTTCACGAAAAAATTTTTTCTCCAGTTTTGGCCTAAAATGGTCCCAGCGGGTCCGAATGTAAGTTTCCTCAGCGTTTAAGGTGGACCTTAGCCCTAAAAACCTGTTTTAAGGGGGTCACACCGCCATGAAGGCAATAGTGCAGAATTTTCATATTTGGGACCCCTGAAAGGCAAAATCGAGGCCCCCGCTATCCGCACGGCTTTAGGACCCCGGTTACGCGCTTTACCTTGACCTACTTGACCCCCCGCACAGACCCCATCATATTTGGGGCAGTTTCGTGACGCTAAATTTTTTCGCTCAAAAACTGACATTTTCTGCATACGCGGACCTGTCGCAAAGTTCAAAATTTCACGAAAAAATTTTTTCTCCAGTTTTGGCCTAAAATGGTCCCAGCGGGTCCGAATGTAAGTTTCCTCAGCGTTTAAGGTGGACCTTAGCCCTAAAAACCTGTTTTAAGGGGGTCACACCGCCATGAAGGCATTAGTGCAGAATTTTCATATTTGGGACCCCTGAAAGGCAAAATCGAGGCCCCCGCTATCCGCACCGCTTTAGGACCCCGGTTACGCGCTTTACCTTGACCTACTTGACCCCCCGCACAGACCCCATCATCCCTGGGGCGGTTTCGTGACTCTAAGTTTTTTCGCTCAAAAACTGACATTGACTGCATACGCGCACCTGTCCAACAAGTACAGTTTAGGCTAGTCTTAAATATAAAGCCTATGAAATCCCCACTTTTGGCCTGGAAATGCCCCGGGAGACAATGACATTGTCATCCCGGGGCATTTCCAGGCCAAAAGTGGGGATTTCATAGGCGGTTCCAATCCATCTCCAACGTATATAGCCCGCAAACACGTGTGTGGCTGGGCTTTCACACCTCTGAGATGAATAGAACTGAGTATCCCTGTTAATTACAGTAAGAAACCATTGAGAAACATTACCTGGCCTCACGCTTTCCTGTTTGACTTGCGAACCCTGGTTATGCGCGTTTCCTTGACGGATTTGACATCACGGACCAACCCCACCCACCAACCGGCCCGTTTGGCGACTCTGAATCCTCCGCACCAAAATTTGCAATTTCTTGAATTTTCTGCATACGCGGACCTGTCGCAAAGTTCAAAATTTCACGAAAAAATTTTTTCTCCAGTTTTGGCCTAAAATGGTCCCAGCGGGTCCGAATGTAAGTTTCCTCAGCGTTTAAGGTGGACCTTAGCCCTAAAAACCTGTTTTAAGGGGGTCACACCGCCATGAAGGCAATAGTGCAGAATTTTCATATTTGGGACCCCTGAAAGGCAAAATTGAGGCCCCCGCTATCCGCACGGCTTTAGGACCCCGGTTACGCGCTTTACCTTGACCTACTTGACCCCCCGCACAGACCCCATCATATTTGGGGCAGTTTCGTGACGCTAAATTTTTTCGCTCAAAAACTGACATTTTCTGCATACGCGGACCTGTCGCAAAGTTCAAAATTTCACGAAAAAATTTTTTCTCCAGTTTTGGCCTAAAATGGTCCCAGCGGGTCCGAATGTAAGTTTCCTCAGCGTTTAAGGTGGACCTTAGCCCTAAAAACCTGTTTTAAGGGGGTCACACCGCCATGAAGGCAATAGTGCAGAATTTTCATATTTGGGACCCCTGAAAGGCAAAATCGAGGCCCCCGCTATCCGCACGGCTTTAGGACCCCGGTTACGCGCTTTACCTTGACCTACTTGACCCCCCGCACAGACCCCATCATATTTGGGGCAGTTTCGTGACGCTAAATTTTTTCGCTCAAAAACTGACATTTTCTGCATACGCGGACCTGTCGCAAAGTTCAAAATTTCACGAAAAAATTTTTTCTCCAGTTTTGGCCTAAAATGGTCCCAGCGGGTCCGAATGTAAGTTTCCTCAGCGTTTAAGGTGGACCTTAGCCCTAAAAACCTGTTTTAAGGGGGTCACACCGCCATGAAGGCATTAGTGCAGAATTTTCATATTTGGGACCCCTGAAAGGCAAAATCGAGGCCCCCGCTATCCGCACCGCTTTAGGACCCCGGTTACGCGCTTTACCTTGACCTACTTGACCCCCCGCACAGACCCCATCATCCCTGGGGCGGTTTCGTGACTCTAAGTTTTTTCGCTCAAAAACTGACATTGACTGCATACGCGCACCTGTCCAACAAGTACAGTTTAGGCTAGTCTTAAATATAAAGCCTATGAAATCCCCACTTTTGGCCTGGAAATGCCCCGGGAGACAATGACATTGTCATCCCGGGGCATTTCCAGGCCAAAAGTGGGGATTTCATAGGCGGTTCCAATCCATCTCCAACGTATATAGCCCGCAAACACGTGTGTGGCTGGGCTTTCACACCTCTGAGATGAATAGAACTGAGTATCCCTGTTAATTACAGTAAGAAACCATTGAGAAACATTACCTGGCCTCACGCTTTCCTGTTTGACTTGCGAACCCTGGTTATGCGCGTTTCCTTGACGGATTTGACATCACGGACCAACCCCACCCACCAACCGGCCCGTTTGGCGACTCTGAATCCTCCGCACCAAAATTTGCAATTTCTTGAATTTTCTGCATACGCGGACCTGTCGCAAAGTTCAAAATTTCACGAAAAAATTTTTTCTCCAGTTTTGGCCTAAAATGGTCCCAGCGGGTCCGAATGTAAGTTTCCTCAGCGTTTAAGGTGGACCTTAGCCCTAAAAACCTGTTTTAAGGGGGTCACACCGCCATGAAGGCAATAGTGCAGAATTTTCATATTTGGGACCCCTGAAAGGCAAAATCGAGGCCCCCGCTATCCGCACGGCTTTAGGACCCCGGTTACGCGCTTTACCTTGACCTACTTGACCCCCCGCACAGACCCCATCATATTTGGGGCAGTTTCGTGACGCTAAATTTTTTCGCTCAAAAACTGACATTTTCTGCATACGCGGACCTGTCGCAAAGTTCAAAATTTCACGAAAAATTTTTTTCTCCAGTTTTGGCCTAAAATGGTCCCAGCGGGTCCGAATGTAAGTTTCCTCAGCGTTTAAGGTGGACCTTAGCCCTAAAAACCTGTTTTAAGGGGGTCACACCGCCATGAAGGCAATAGTGCAGAATTTTCATATTTGGGACCCCTGAAAGGCAAAATCGAGGCCCCCGCTATCCGCACGGCTTTAGGACCCCGGTTACGCGCTTTACCTTGACCTACTTGACCCCCCGCACAGACCCCATCATATTTGGGGCAGTTTCGTGACGCTAAATTTTTTCGCTCAAAAACTGACATTTTCTGCATACGCGGACCTGTCGCAAAGTTCAAAATTTCACGAAAAAAATTTTTCTCCAGTTTTGGCCTAAAATGGTCCCAGCGGGTCCGAATGTAAGTTTCCTCAGCGTTTAAGGTGGACCTTAGCCCTAAAAACCTGTTTTAAGGGGGTCACACCGCCATGAAGGCATTAGTGCAGAATTTTCATATTTGGGACCCCTGAAAGGCAAAATCGAGGCCCCCGCTATCCGCACCGCTTTAGGACCCCGGTTACGCGCTTTACCTTGACCTACTTGACCCCCCGCACAGACCCCATCATCCCTGGGGCGGTTTCGTGACTCTAAGTTTTTTCGCTCAAAAACTGACATTGACTGCATACGCGCACCTGTCCAACAAGTACAGTTTAGGCTAGTCTTAAATATAAAGCCTATGAAATCCCCACTTTTGGCCTGGAAATGCCCCGGGAGACAATGACATTGTCATCCCGGGGCATTTCCAGGCCAAAAGTGGGGATTTCATAGGCGGTTCCAATCCATCTCCAACGTATATAGCCCGCAAACACGTGTGTGGCTGGGCTTTCACACCTCTGAGATGAATAGAACTGAGTATCCCTGTTAATTACAGTAAGAAACCATTGAGAAACATTACCTGGCCTCACGCTTTCCTGTTTGACTTGCGAACCCTGGTTATGCGCGTTTCCTTGACGGATTTGACATCACGGACCAACCCCACCCACCAACCGGCCCGTTTGGCGACTCTGAATCCTCCGCACCAAAATTTGCAATTTCTTGAATTTTCTGCATACGCGGACCTGTCGCAAAGTTCAAAATTTCACGAAAAAATTTTTTCTCCAGTTTTGGCCTAAAATGGTCCCAGCGGGTCCGAATGTAAGTTTCCTCAGCGTTTAAGGTGGACCTTAGCCCTAAAAACCTGTTTTAAGGGGGTCACACCGCCATGAAGGCAATAGTGCAGAATTTTCATATTTGGGACCCCTGAAAGGCAAAATCGAGGCCCCCGCTATCCGCACGGCTTTAGGACCCCGGTTACGCGCTTTACCTTGACCTACTTGACCCCCCGCACAGACCCCATCATATTTGGGGCAGTTTCGTGACGCTAAATTTTTTCGCTCAAAAACTGACATTTTCTGCATACGCGGACCTGTCGCAAAGTTCAAAATTTCACGAAAAAATTTTTTCTCCAGTTTTGGCCTAAAATGGTCCCAGCGGGTCCGAATGTAAGTTTCCTCAGCGTTTAAGGTGGACCTTAGCCCTAAAAACCTGTTTTAAGGGGGTCACACCGCCATGAAGGCATTAGTGCAGAATTTTCATATTTGGGACCCCTGAAAGGCAAAATCGAGGCCCCCGCTATCCGCACCGCTTTAGGACCCCGGTTACGCGCTTTACCTTGACCTACTTGACCCCCCGCACAGACCCCATCATCCCTGGGGCGGTTTCGTGACTCTAAGTTTTTTTCGCTCAAAAACTGACATTGACTGCATACGCGCACCTGTCCAACAAGTACAGTTTAGGCTAGTCTTAAATATAAAGCCTATGAAATCCCCACTTTTGGCCTGGAAATGCCCCGGGAGACAATGACATTGTCATCCCGGGGCATTTCCAGGCCAAAAGTGGGGATTTCATAGGCGGTTCCAATCCATCTCCAACGTATATAGCCCGCAAACACGTGTGTGGCTGGGCTTTCACACCTCTGAGATGAATAGAACTGAGTATCCCTGTTAATTACAGTAAGAAACCATTGAGAAACATTACCTGGCCTCACGCTTTCCTGTTTGACTTGCGAACCCTGGTTATGCGCGTTTCCTTGACGGATTTGACATCACGGACCAACCCCACCCACCAACCGGCCCGTTTGGCGACTCTGAATCCTCCGCACCAAAATTTGCAATTTCTTGAATTTTCTGCATACGCGGACCTGTCGCAAAGTTCAAAATTTCACGAAAAAATTTTTTCTCCAGTTTTGGCCTAAAATGGTCCCAGCGGGTCCGAATGTAAGTTTCCTCAGCGTTTAAGGTGGACCTTAGCCCTAAAAACCTGTTTTAAGGGGGTCACACCGCCATGAAGGCAATAGTGCAGAATTTTCATATTTGGGACCCCTGAAAGGCAAAATCGAGGCCCCCGCTATCCGCACGGCTTTAGGACCCCGGTTACGCGCTTTACCTTGACCTACTTGACCCCCCGCACAGACCCCATCATATTTGGGGCAGTTTCGTGACGCTAAATTTTTTCGCTCAAAAACTGACATTTTCTGCATACGCGGACCTGTCGCAAAGTTCAAAATTTCACGAAAAATTTTTTTCTCCAGTTTTGGCCTAAAATGGTCCCAGCGGGTCCGAATGTAAGTTTCCTCAGCGTTTAAGGTGGACCTTAGCCCTAAAAACCTGTTTTAAGGGGGTCACACCGCCATGAAGGCAATAGTGCAGAATTTTCATATTTGGGACCCCTGAAAGGCAAAATCGAGGCCCCCGCTATCCGCACGGCTTTAGGACCCCGGTTACGCGCTTTACCTTGACCTACTTGACCCCCCGCACAGACCCCATCATATTTGGGGCAGTTTCGTGACGCTAAATTTTTTCGCTCAAAAACTGACATTGACTGCATACGCGCACCTGTCCAACAAGTACAGTTTAGGCTAGTCTTAAATATAAAGCCTATGAAATCCCCACTTTTGGCCTGGAAATGCCCCGGGAGACAATGACATTGTCATCCCGGGGCATTTCCAGGCCAAAAGTGGGGATTTCATAGGCGGTTCCAATCCATCTCCAACGTATATAGCCCGCAAACACGTGTGTGGCTGGGCTTTCACACCTCTGAGATGAATAGAACTGAGTATCCCTGTTAATTACAGTAAGAAACCATTGAGAAACATTACCTGGCCTCACGCTTTCCTGTTTGACTTGCGAACCCTGGTTATGCGCGTTTCCTTGACGGATTTGACATCACGGACCAACCCCACCCACCAACCGGCCCGTTTGGCGACTCTGAATCCTCCGCACCAAAATTTGCAATTTCTTGAATTTTCTGCATACGCGGACCTGTCGCAAAGTTCAAAATTTCACGAAAAAATTTTTTCTCCAGTTTTGGCCTAAAATGGTCCCAGCGGGTCCGAATGTAAGTTTCCTCAGCGTTTAAGGTGGACCTTAGCCCTAAAAACCTGTTTTAAGGGGGTCACACCGCCATGAAGGCAATAGTGCAGAATTTTCATATTTGGGACCCCTGAAAGGCAAAATCGAGGCCCCCGCTATCCGCACGGCTTTAGGACCCCGGTTACGCGCTTTACCTTGACCTACTTGACCCCCCGCACAGACCCCATCATATTTGGGGCAGTTTCGTGACGCTAAATTTTTTTCGCTCAAAAACTGACATTTTCTGCATACGCGGACCTGTCGCAAAGTTCAAAATTTCACGAAAAAATTTTTTCTCCAGTTTTGGCCTAAAATGGTCCCAGCGGGTCCGAATGTAAGTTTCCTCAGCGTTTAAGGTGGACCTTAGCCCTAAAAACCTGTTTTAAGGGGGTCACACCGCCATGAAGGCAATAGTGCAGAATTTTCATATTTGGGACCCCTGAAAGGCAAAATCGAGGCCCCCGCTATCCGCACGGCTTTAGGACCCCGGTTACGCGCTTTACCTTGACCTACTTGACCCCCCGCACAGACCCCATCATATTTGGGGCAGTTTCGTGATGCTAAATTTTTTCGCTCAAAAACTGACATTTTCTGCATACGCGGACCTGTCGCAAAGTTCAAAATTTCACGAAAAAATTTTTTCTCCAGTTTTGGCCTAAAATGGTCCCAGCGGGTCCGAATGTAAGTTTCCTCAGCGTTTAAGGTGGACCTTAGCCCTAAAAACCTGTTTTAAGGGGGGTCACACCGCCATGAAGGCATTAGTGCAGAATTTTCATATTTGGGACCCCTGAAAGGCAAAATCGAGGCCCCCGCTATCCGCACCGCTTTAGGACCCCGGTTACGCGCTTTACCTTGACCTACTTGACCCCCCGCACAGACCCCATCATCCCTGGGGCGGTTTCATGACTCTAAGTTTTTTCGCTCAAAAACTGACATTGACTGCATACGCGCACCTGTCCAACAAGTACAGTTTAGGCTAGTCTTAAATATAAAGCCTATGAAATCCCCACTTTTGGCCTGGAAATGCCCCGGGAGACAATGACATTGTCATCCCGGGGCATTTTCAGGCCAAAAGTGGGGATTTCATAGGCGGTTCCAATCCATCTCCAACGTATATAGCCCGCAAACACGTGTGTGGGTGGGCTTTCACACCTCTGAGATGAATAGAACTGAGTATCCCTGTTAATTACAGTAAGAAACCATTGAGAAACATTACCTGGCCTCACGCTTTCCTGTTTGACTTGCGAACCCTGGTTATGCGCGTTTCCTTGACGGATTTGACATCACGGACCAACCCCACCCACCAACCGGCCCGTTTGGCGACTCTGAATCCTCCGCACCAAAATTTGCAATTTCTTGAATTTTCTGCATACGCGGACCTGTCGCAAAGTTCAAAATTTCACGAAAAAATTTTTTCTCCAGTTTTGGCCTAAAATGGTCCCAGCGGGTCCGAATGTAAGTTTCCTCAGCGTTTAAGGTGGACCTTAGCCCTAAAAACCTGTTTTAAGGGGGTCACACCGCCATGAAGGCAATAGTGCAGAATTTTCATATTTGGGACCCCTGAAAGGCAAAATCAAGGCCCCCGCTATCCGCACGGCTTTAGGACCCCGGTTACGCGCTTTACCTTGACCTACTTGACCCCCCGCACAGACCCCATCATATTTGGGGCAGTTTCGTGACGCTAAATTTTTTCGCTCAAAAACTGACATTTTCTGCATACGCGGACCTGTCGCAAAGTTCAAAATTTCACGAAAAAATTTTTTCTCCAGTTTTGGCCTAAAATGGTCCCAGCGGGTCCGAATGTAAGTTTCCTCAGCGTTTAAGGTGGACCTTAGCCCTAAAAACCTGTTTTAAGGGGGTCACACCGCCATGAAGGCAATAGTGCAGAATTTTCATATTTGGGACCCCTGAAAGGCAAAATCGAGGCCCCCGCTATCCGCACGGCTTTAGGACCCCGGTTACGCGCTTTACCTTGACCTACTTGACCCCCCGCACAGACCCCATCATATTTGGGGCAGTTTCGTGACGCTAAATTTTTTCGCTCAAAAACTGACATTTTCTGCATACGCGGACCTGTCGCAAAGTTCAAAATTTCACGAAAAAATTTTTTCTCCAGTTTTGGCCTAAAATGGTCCCAGCGGGTCCGAATGTAAGTTTCCTCAGCGTTTAAGGTGGACCTTAGCCCTAAAAACCTGTTTTAAGGGGGTCACACCGCCATGAAGGCATTAGTGCAGAATTTTCATATTTGGGACCCCTGAAAGGCAAAATCGAGGCCCCCCGCTATCCGCACCGCTTTAGGACCCCGGTTACGCGCTTTACCTTGACCTACTTGACCCCCCGCACAGACCCCATCATCCCTGGGGCGGTTTCGTGACTCTAAGTTTTTTCGCTCAAAAACTGACATTGACTGCATACGCGCACCTGTCCAACAAGTACAGTTTAGGCTAGTCTTAAATATAAAGCCTATGAAATCCCCACTTTTGGCCTGGAAATGCCCCGGGAGACAATGACATTGTCATCCCGGGGCATTTCCAGGCCAAAAGTGGGGATTTCATAGGCGGTTCCAATCCATCTCCAACGTATATAGCCCGCAAACACGTGTGTGGCTGGGCTTTCACACCTCTGAGATGAATAGAACTGAGTATCCCTGTTAATTACAGTAAGAAACCATTGAGAAACATTACCTGGCCTCACGCTTTCCTGTTTGACTTGCGAACCCTGGTTATGCGCGTTTCCTTGACGGATTTGACATCACGGACCAACCCCACCCACCAACCGGCCCGTTTGGCGACTCTGAATCCTCCGCACCAAAATTTGCAATTTCTTGAATTTTCTGCATACGCGGACCTGTCGCAAAGTTCAAAATTTCACGAAAAAATTTTTTCTCCAGTTTTGGCCTAAAATGGTCCCAGCGGGTCCGAATGTAAGTTTCCTCAGCGTTTAAGGTGGACCTTAGCCCTAAAAACCTGTTTTAAGGGGGTCACACCGCCATGAAGGCAATAGTGCAGAATTTTCATATTTGGGACCCCTGAAAGGCAAAATCGAGGCCCCCGCTATCCGCACGGCTTTAGGACCCCGGTTACGCGCTTTACCTTGACCTACTTGACCCCCCGCACAGACCCCATCATATTTGGGGCAGTTTCGTGACGCTAAATTTTTTCGCTCAAAAACTGACATTTTCTGCATACGCGGACCTGTCGCAAAGTTCAAAATTTCACGAAAAAATTTTTTCTCCAGTTTTGGCCTAAAATGGTCCCAGCGGGTCCGAATGTAAGTTTCCTCAGCGTTTAAGGTGGACCTTAGCCCTAAAAACCTGTTTTAAGGGGGTCACACCGCCATGAAGGCAATAGTGCAGAATTTTCATATTTGGGACCCCTGAAAGGCAAAATCGAGGCCCCCGCTATCCGCACGGCTTTAGGACCCGGTTACGCGCTTTACCTTGACCTACTTGACCCCCCGCACAGACCCCATCATATTTGGGGCAGTTTCGTGACGCTAAATTTTTTCGCTCAAAAACTGACATTTTCTGCATACGCGGACCTGTCGCAAAGTTCAAAATTTCACGAAAAAATTTTTTCTCCAGTTTTGGCCTAAAATGGTCCCAGCGGGTCCGAATGTAAGTTTCCTCAGCGTTTAAGGTGGACCTTAGCCCTAAAAACCTGTTTTAAGGGGGTCACACCGCCATGAAGGCATTAGTGCAGAATTTTCATATTTGGGACCCCTGAAAGGCAAAATCGAGGCCCCCGCTATCCGCACCGCTTTAGGACCCCGGTTACGCGCTTTACCTTGACCTACTTGACCCCCCGCACAGACCCCATCATCCCTGGGGCGGTTTCGTGACTCTAAGTTTTTTCGCTCAAAAACTGACATTGACTGCATACGCGCACCTGTCCAACAAGTACAGTTTAGGCTAGTCTTAAATATAAAGCCTATGAAATCCCCACTTTTGGCCTGGAAATGCCCCGGGAGACAATGACATTGTCATCCCGGGGCATTTCCAGGCCAAAAGTGGGGATTTCATAGGCGGTTCCAATCCATCTCCAACGTATATAGCCCGCAAACACGTGTGTGGCTGGGCTTTCACACCTCTGAGATGAATAGAACTGAGTATCCCTGTTAATTACAGTAAGAAACCATTGAGAAACATTACCTGGCCTCACGCTTTCCTGTTTGACTTGCGAACCCTGGTTATGCGCGTTTCCTTGACGGATTTGACATCACGGACCAACCCCACCCACCAACCGGCCCGTTTGGCGACTCTGAATCCTCCGCACCAAAATTTGCAATTTCTTGAATTTTCTGCATACGCGGACCTGTCGCAAAGTTCAAAATTTCACGAAAAAATTTTTTTCTCCAGTTTTGGCCTAAAATGGTCCCAGCGGGTCCGAATGTAAGTTTCCTCAGCGTTTAAGGTGGACCTTAGCCCTAAAAACCTGTTTTAAGGGGGTCACACCGCCATGAAGGCAATAGTGCAGAATTTTCATATTTGGGACCCCTGAAAGGCAAAATCGAGGCCCCCGCTATCCGCACGGCTTTAGGACCCCGGTTACGCGCTTTACCTTGACCTACTTGACCCCCCGCACAGACCCCATCATATTTGGGGCAGTTTCGTGACGCTAAATTTTTTCGCTCAAAAACTGACATTTTCTGCATACGCGGACCTGTCGCAAAGTTCAAAATTTCACGAAAAAATTTTTTCTCCAGTTTTGGCCTAAAATGGTCCCAGCGGGTCCGAATGTAAGTTTCCTCAGCGTTTAAGGTGGACCTTAGCCCTAAAAACCTGTTTTAAGGGGGTCACACCGCCATGAAGGCAATAGTGCAGAATTTTCATATTTGGGACCCCTGAAAGGCAAAATCGAGGCCCCCGCTATCCGCACGGCTTTAGGACCCCGGTTACGCGCTTTACCTTGACCTACTTGACCCCCCGCACAGACCCCATCATATTTGGGGCAGTTTCGTGACGCTAAATTTTTTCGCTCAAAAACTGACATTTTCTGCATACGCGGACCTGTCGCAAAGTTCAAAATTTCACGAAAAAATTTTTTCTCCAGTTTTGGCCTAAAATGGTCCCAGCGGGTCCGAATGTAAGTTTCCTCAGCGTTTAAGGTGGACCTTAGCCCTAAAAACCTGTTTTAAGGGGGTCACACCGCCATGAAGGCATTAGTGCAGAATTTTCATATTTGGGACCCCTGAAAGGCAAAATCGAGGCCCCCGCTATCCGCACCGCTTTAGGACCCCGGTTACGCGCTTTACCTTGACCTACTTGACCCCCCGCACAGACCCCATCATCCCTGGGGCGGTTTCGTGACTCTAAGTTTTTTCGCTCAAAAACTGACATTGACTGCATACGCGCACCTGTCCAACAAGTACAGTTTAGGCTAGTCTTAAATATAAAGCCTATGAAATCCCCACTTTTGGCCTGGAAATGCCCCGGGAGACAATGACATTGTCATCCCGGGGCATTTCCAGGCCAAAAGTGGGGATTTCATAGGCGGTTCCAATCCATCTCCAACGTATATAGCCCGCAAACACGTGTGTGGCTGGGCTTTCACACCTCTGAGATGAATAGAACTGAGTATCCCTGTTAATTACAGTAAGAAACCATTGAGAAACATTACCTGGCCTCACGCTTTCCTGTTTGACTTGCGAACCCTGGTTATGCGCGTTTCCTTGACGGATTTGACATCACGGACCAACCCCACCCACCAACCGGCCCGTTTGGCGACTCTGAATCCTCCGCACCAAAATTTGCAATTTCTTGAATTTTCTGCATACGCGGACCTGTCGCAAAGTTCAAAATTTCACGAAAAAATTTTTTCTCCAGTTTTGGCCTAAAATGGTCCCAGCGGGTCCGAATGTAAGTTTCCTCAGCGTTTAAGGTGGACCTTAGCCCTAAAAACCTGTTTTAAGGGGGTCACACCGCCATGAAGGCAATAGTGCAGAATTTTCATATTTGGGACCCCTGAAAGGCAAAATCGAGGCCCCCGCTATCCGCACGGCTTTAGGACCCCGGTTACGCGCTTTACCTTGACCTACTTGACCCCCCGCACAGACCCCATCATATTTGGGGCAGTTTCGTGACGCTAAATTTTTTCGCTCAAAAACTGACATTTTCTGCATACGCGGACCTGTCGCAAAGTTCAAAATTTCACGAAAAAATTTTTTCTCCAGTTTTGGCCTAAAATGGTCCCAGCGGGTCCGAATGTAAGTTTCCTCAGCGTTTAAGGTGGACCTTAGCCCTAAAAACCTGTTTTAAGGGGGTCACACCGCCATGAAGGCAATAGTGCAGAATTTTCATATTTGGGACCCCTGAAAGGCAAAATCGAGGCCCCCGCTATCCGCACGGCTTTAGGACCCCGGTTACGCGCTTTACCTTGACCTACTTGACCCCCCGCACAGACCCCATCATATTTGGGGCAGTTTCGTGACGCTAAATTTTTTCGCTCAAAAACTGACATTTTCTGCATACGCGGACCTGTCGCAAAGTTCAAAATTTCACGAAAAAATTTTTTCTCCAGTTTTGGCCTAAAATGGTCCCAGCGGGTCCGAATGTAAGTTTCCTCAGCGTTTAAGGTGGACCTTAGCCCTAAAAACCTGTTTTAAGGGGGTCACACCGCCATGAAGGCATTAGTGCAGAATTTTCATATTTGGGACCCCTGAAAGGCAAAATCGAGGCCCCCGCTATCCGCACCGCTTTAGGACCCCGGTTACGCGCTTTACCTTGACCTACTTGACCCCCCGCACAGACCCCATCATCCCTGGGGCGGTTTCGTGACTCTAAGTTTTTTCGCTCAAAAACTGACATTGACTGCATACGCGCACCTGTCCAACAAGTACAGTTTAGGCTAGTCTTAAATATAAAGCCTATGAAATCCCCACTTTTGGCCTGGAAATGCCCCGGGAGACAATGACATTGTCATCCCGGGGCATTTCCAGGCCAAAAGTGGGGATTTCATAGGCGGTTCCAATCCATCTCCAACGTATATAGCCCGCAAACACGTGTGTGGCTGGGCTTTCACACCTCTGAGATGAATAGAACTGAGTATCCCTGTTAATTACAGTAAGAAACCATTGAGAAACATTACCTGGCCTCACGCTTTCCTGTTTTGACTTGCGAACCCTGGTTATGCGCGTTTCCTTGACGGATTTGACATCACGGACCAACCCCACCCACCAACCGGCCCGTTTGGCGACTCTGAATCCTCCGCACCAAAATTTGCAATTTCTTGAATTTTCTGCATACGCGGACCTGTCGCAAAGTTCAAAATTTCACGAAAAATTTTTTTCTCCAGTTTTGGCCTAAAATGGTCCCAGCGGGTCCGAATGTAAGTTTCCTCAGCGTTTAAGGTGGACCTTAGCCCTAAAAACCTGTTTTAAGGGGGTCACACCGCCATGAAGGCAATAGTGCAGAATTTTCATATTTGGGACCCCTGAAAGGCAAAATCGAGGCCCCCGCTATCCACACGGCTTTAGGACCCCGGTTACGCGCTTTACCTTGACCTACTTGACCCCCCGCACAGACCCCATCATATTTGGGGCAGTTTCGTGACGCTAAATTTTTTCGCTCAAAAACTGACATTTTCTGCATACGCGGACCTGTCGCAAAGTTCAAAATTTCACGAAAAAATTTTTTCTCCAGTTTTGGCCTAAAATGGTCCCAGCGGGTCCGAATGTAAGTTTCCTCAGCGTTTAAGGTGGACCTTAGCCCTAAAAACCTGTTTTAAGGGGGTCACACCGCCATGAAGGCAATAGTGCAGAATTTTCATATTTGGGACCCCTGAAAGGCAAAATCGAGGCCCCCGCTATCCGCACGGCTTTAGGACCCCGGTTACGCGCTTTACCTTGACCTACTTGACCCCCCGCACAGACCCCATCATATTTGGGGCAGTTTCGTGACGCTAA
>JAMOLF010000045.1:0-22186 GCA_025267735.1 Mactra quadrangularis
GGTATTTATAATTTTGTACATTTTTCAACCAAAATGTCTTATACTGCTTAACGATCAAACTTATTTTAGGGATTTTCATGAGCTACATGTAAATAAAATACTAGATACCAAATCACTAAAAGAAACAACAAGTATAACCTACAATTTGAAATAATTATGTTCTCACGTCAGACTTTTTTGTGCGTGATTGAAACTGATATAATCAAAATGTTTTGCGCATAATATATGTAAGTCATAATTTTTTTTGTAGCGCTATGTATTTCAAAGTAATGTTAGACCGATATAATCAAACAACACAACAATTGATGGATTCTAAGTAAGGAATGTTGTTCCTTCCAATGATAATTCTTTATTTGTATAACACAAGACCCAATACATTGACATCTACTCGACTTCCAATCAGAGTGACGATGTATTTTTATTTACAGCACAACAAAAAATGACTTCACAAAATATGTGCACTGGTTTCAATGGAGATGAAATAAATATGGACACACAAACGCATGGAGAGTTACTAGAATTACCTGGTATTTATAATCCAAATTCTTCACGGTGTATTTATTATTGAAAAATGACATGATACAAAATTAAAATGTGGTTTCTCGCGCTATTAAGTTGGAATTTGTTATTTGTGAAGCACAACAATTAAAAGAACGTAGTCATTGTATTCCTAAGATGAAGTCATAACTTGACTTAATTCTAAGATCTGCAGCATCAACGTTGTTTACAAAACTGGACCTTAAATAAAAGCTAAACTATGTAATGCTTAGATTTTCATTTGTTAAGTTATTATTCAGTTTTAAATCAGCATAGTTTACAATTAATTTTGTTCTTACTTCTTTATATTATATTTTATGATTCATTGAAATCGATACAACAAATCATACAGCGGCTGAAAAACGGTGATGTTTTGCGTTTCACTTTGCTGACCAGCTCGAAGAATGATGATTGCTTAGACAAGTTATCTGTATATATTAAAAGGTTAAACTTGTACATTGTATTGATAAATAAAACATTAATTATTGCAATAAGAAAACATTCAAGAATCAACTTGTATTGATAATTGACTCATACCGATATTGGTCAAAATAATGAATTTATCATAACTTTTACAGAACAGACATCTATGGAATTTCATGGTAAAGGCACTGATCATAATGAAGATGAAACAGCTATGATCGCTCTCTCCAATGATGAAGTCACGCAATTTACTGGTATTTATTTCTCAAATTCATTATTTTTGCATGTTGTATAAATGGAAACAAGTTAAGTCTATTTACAATTATTCACTTGATGACCTACTTGTGAAGGAATGAATTATTCATTCACCAGTGGACCTTTTCTATTGCATACTTGAGAAAATAAAGTACATGCATTTATAGTGGATAGTAATGTGCTGTTCTTTTGGTGCGTTTTAAGTTAATTGATTACTAGAGCCAAATAAATTTGCATTTATCGACTTAAAACTACTTTTTATTGCATGAATAATGTTTTTTCTTCATTAATTACTAACTCATGATACAGACAACAGTTTGATGTATTTCATTTATACAAACTTAGTACAATGAAACCTGATTTGAAAAAGTATCTGTAAATGATTTTGACATTGTCTTGACTCTGGTTAACGTATCGGTATAATAATGTTTTACAGCAACAGCACTGATGGAATCACCAGTACAATCCACTAGTACCAACGAGAATGATTTAACAATGTTCGTCAATGCCAATTTAGAGTTACAGGAATTCACTGGTATTTATAATTTTGTACATTTTTCAAACAAAATGTCTTATACTGCGTAATTATTTTAACTTATCTTAGATATTTACATTTGATTAAATCATTTGGCACCCACACTCTGCTATAGGCATTTTCCATAATTGTCCGTTTTTTTCTCAACAGTAGCTTGAATAATTTCACAGTGACTTAATGCATTTTTTGTAATGACGACCTAATTGATCTTAGATATATCTTAACTAAAGCATATAATCGAAATTCTTCACGGTGTATTTTTTATTGAAAAATGACATAATATAAAAATTAAAATGTGGTTTCTAGCATTATTTAGTGGGAACTTGTTATTTGTGAAGCGCCACAATTAAAAGAACGTAGACAATGACTTCCAACAGATGAAGTTATAACTTGGCTTAATTCTACGATCTGCAGCATCAACTTTGTTTACAAAATTGGACCTTAAATAAAAGCTAAGCTATGTAATGCTTAGATTTTCATTTGTTAAGTTATTATTCAGTTTTGAATCAGCATAGTTTACAATTATTTTTGTTCCTATTTCTTTACATTATATTTTATGATTTAAGTCAATGAATCAATGAAATCAATATGATGTTTTGTGTTTTACTTTGCTTGCAAGCTCGAATAAAGATTCTTACTTAGACAAAATATCTGAATATATAAAAAGGTTTAATATGTACATTGTATTGATAAATGAAACATTAATCATTGCAATAAGAAAACATTCAAGTAGCAACTTGTATTGATAATGGAATCATATCGGTATTGATTAAATTAATGATCTTATTATGAATTTTACAGAACGGACATCTATTGAATGTCATGGTAAAAGCACTGATCATAATGATGATGGAACAATTATGATTGCTCTCTCCAATGACGAGGTCACGCAATACACTGGTAAATTATTTTCAAAAACATTATTTTTGCATGTTTTATAAATGGAAATGATCAAATTCTATCTACAATCATTCACTTGATGACTTACTTGTGAAGGATTGAATTGTACACTCCCCATCGGACCTTTTCGTTTGTATATTTGAGAAAATAAAGTACAAGCATTTATAGTGGAGTGTTGTGTTTTGTCAGATAAATTTGGTGTATATTCAATATATTGATTACTAGAGCCAAATAAATTTGCATTTATCGACTTATAACTACTTTGTATTGCAAGAATAATGTTTTTTCTTCATTGATTACTAACTCATGATACAGACAACAGTTTGATGTATTTCATTTATACAAACTTAGTACAATGAAACCTGATTTGAAAAAGTATCTGTAAATGATTTTGACATTGTCTTGACTCTGGTTAACGTATCGGTATAATAATGTTTTACAGCAACAGCACTTATGGGATCACCAGTACAATCCACTAGTACCAACGAGAATGATATAACAATGTTCGTCAATGCCAATTTAGAGTTACAGGAATTCACTGGTATTTATAATTTTGTACATTTTTCAACCAAAATGTCTTATACATCTAAATGGTTGAACTTTCAAGCAATAGCAGTCAAATACTGCAATTATTCAATCAATTACACGATACAACAAGAATAACTTTTACTTTTTCTTAATTGTTAAAATTTTTAAAGGGATATCCAGGCAAAAACTCAACTGCATATTTGCTGATTTTGAATTATTTTTATACCTATGTTTGTTACAAACACACTGATATATTTTGGCAAAATATTTAATATTTTATCGATATATGAGGGGTGTTTCTTAACTTGACCCGTGTGGGTCAGGTTAGCTTATAGTAATAATATTTGTCCGTTTTTTTCAACTGCCAAAGCTTGAATAATTTCACGGTGACTAAATGCATTGTTTTTGTACTGGCGACCTAATTGTAATTAATAAATATCTTGAATCAAACATAAGCAGCTTTACTCGATCATTACACACACTTGGAAATTTATGAATGTATCACGAAGATAATTTTAAGGACTATTTTATTCACGAATGTCCTTCATGGCTTTATAATAGGTTTGGTTGCAAAATTTAATTTACGAATAACACTATTATTCATTTAAATTCTAATGAAATAAAAAAGTAAGTTTAAAAGATGTTTATGTTTTTTCACTCATAAAGTTAACAAGGATTCATTCAAAGTAAAATTTGTTAATCGCCACTCTCTGCTCGAAATGTGTAAACCACACCCCTTGTGCCGATTGAGTGCATCAGACCGTATCAAATTATTTTTTTTTACACAAATCGGTAGAAAATGACACAAAAATTATCTCTGCAAAATTTGATAAGAATCCATTGGCCCGTTATGAAAAAGTCAAAATTTGAAAAGTGATCGGTTAGAACTTTTGTTCAGTGTATATTGATGTTAAAACATAGCAGAGTTTTATCTTACCACGTAGTACATGTTAATGAAATTACATATTTTAACTTGTCACTGATAAGGAACTGGGACCGTTTAATTAAAATCTTAAAGGCAGCAAAATCTTTAATTAAGTTACTTACGTTGCACTTACATTTACGATGAGAGCATTTCACAGACACACTCGTAACTTAAAAATCTCTGCTACAATACGATCTAACTTGAGTCAACGACAAAATCGTGAGGACTTCAAATTTTAGTCACATGAATTTTTGTCAATACAGGAACTACAATACCTTTTAAGAATTCAATATGTTCCAAACACTTCAATGAACAATTACACCAACGATGAGTAGAAGCCCTCGAAAAAAATGCCCGAGGGTTATTCTTAGCCAGAATACTATTTATTTTCCAATACACAACAAACACAATGGAACCAATGGACATCAAAATAAAGTAATTAAGCACAAAAAAGTTCCCTTGTGGCGTCAAAAATACCTTTAAACAATAAATTATCAGAATTACAGACACATAAAATGATAATTTCATATAAAATGAATCATTCTTAAGACATTTCATCGAAATCTTGCAATATATATTTAGAAGTTCAGTTCGCATGTACACACGTTTTTGTGATTAAACCCCGACTTCCGCAAAGATGTGTAATGAAAAAGTGTTTTATACAAAACTTCATAAGGACACCCAAGTTTTGGTTACAGTGTCCACTAGTTTGATTCAGATATGTAAATTCAGTCACCAATATAGATAGTGTGAACGTCAGTATATCTAGATTAATATTAGTGCATTCCATATATGTATATGTATTCTGAAATTGTTCGCTAGAATAAAAGGAAACTTGCATAGAAAATAACAGATTAATTTCTGTATTCACATGTGATGTGAAGTACTTACGGCAACCTCGTCCAAAAGATTTCAGGCAAGAAGGATGATTAAACATCATGATAGTTTTTGCTCTACATTTACCCTGACCACCTTTTTGGAGGTTGGTACTTGAAGCTACCTTTCTGTAATTTCAACTTCAACGTTGACGTAAAAGGCAGTCATCAGATCTGCAGCAGCAAAGTGATTTTCAAAACTGGACATTAAATGAAATCAAAGCTATTTAATGCTTACAGTTTCATTTGTTTAGTTGTTAAGTTATTAGTGTGTATTCAATCAGCATATATTTACAAAGATTTTTCTTCATTTGTTTTATGGTATTTTATCATTCATTGACTAAAAAGAACAAATCATACAGCGGCTGTAAAACGGTGATGTTTTGCGTTTCACTTTGCTGACCAGCTCGAAGAATGATGATTGCTTAGACAATTTATCCGTATATTTTAAAAGGTTAAACTTGTAAATTGTATTAATAAATAAAACATTAAGTATTGCAATAAGAAAACATTCAAGAATCAACTTGTATTGATAATTGACTCATACCGATATTGGTCAAAATAATGAATTTATCATAACTTTTACAGAACAGACATCTATGGAATTTCATGGTGAAGGCACTGATCATAATGATGATGAAACAGCTATGATCGCTCTCTCCAATGGCGAAGTCACGCAATTTACTGGTATTTATTTCTCAAATTCATTATTTTTGCATGTTTTATAAACGGACATAATAGCATTCTATTTACAATCATTCAATTGATGACTTACTTGTGAAGGATTGAATTGTACACTCCCCATCGGAACATTTATATTGCATATTTGAGAAAACATAGTACATGCATTTATAGTGGAGAGTTGTATGTTGTTGTTAGATAAGTTTGGTGTAAATTCAATAAATTAATTACAAGAACCAAATAAATTTGCAATCATCGACTTAGAGCTGTTTTTTATTGCAAGTATAATGAAATTTCTTCGTGAATCAATAATATCATGATACAGACATAACCTAATTTGAAAAATGTATCTCTAAATGATTTTGACATTGTCTTGACTCTGGTGAACGTATCGGTATAATAATGTTTTACAGCAACAGCACTGATGGAATCACCAGTACAATCCACTAGTACCAACGAGAATGATATAACAATGTTCGTGAATGCCAATTCAGAAGTACAAGAATTAACTGGTATTTATAATTTGTACATTTTAAAACAAAATGTCTTATACTGCCTAATGAGTTAGCTTATTTCAGAGATTTTCATGAGCTACCTTTGAATCAAGCATTAGGCAGTCAAATACTGCAATGATTTTATTCAATTACACGACTCAACAAGAATAACCTTTATTTTTTCTCAGTGTTAATATCTATAAGGGATATGCAGGCAAAAGCTCAACTTCATATTTCCTTATTTTGAATTATTTCTATAACTGTGAGTGCAACAAACACTAAAATATTTTTTAGCAAAATATTTCATATTTTATCGTTATATTTTAGGTGTTACCTTACTTTACCCATGTGGGTCAGATTAGCTAAAAATATATTGGTATAAAAATTTGCATTTACTGATGAGAAGATATTTAATAATTGTGCAAAATAAGTGTAATTTTATTAAAAAAATAATCTATCCGCCTACGAACGTTGAAAATATAAAAAGCGACCAATGAAAATATTAAATTTCAGCAAGTCCGACATATAAAAAATCTATAAAGAGCTTGCTGATACCCTTAGAATCCTATTTTACTTTCAACAACGTGTATACCACATATTTTTATTCGTTGAGTTGAATGTTATAAATGACATATAAAATTGATAAGGGATTTCTATACGTTTTCAATACTGTTTATGCACTAAACTTGTTTCTATACTTTTGCACATTTTTTTACGTTTTCAATACTGTTTATATGGACATAACTTGGTTCTACACTTATGGTACAATCAGTTGCCTGTACATCCTTTTAATGATTATCCCTGTGTGTATTGAAATATTCGAGGTGTGTTAATCTCGACATTGTGATAGCTTGTAAATAGTCAGTTTGAAATTATTCAAACTTTGTCACTTTAGAGAATCGTGTTTCAAGATCAGCGTTACTGACCGACTCGAACTCGACTGATCGTTTTCAAAATATATATCATCAATGTGCGCCATGTTACTTTAGATTGGGACACAAGAAGATCGTTCATTATGGCGATCTTATATCAAAAATGTGTAACTTCTTTATCACATTTAAACCGATTGTCAAATATGTATTTCAGGATCGTCAAAAGCAAAAAGCAAACGCAAGCCACATAGACCATGCCCATATTGCAAGTGTGACAAATCTGCTCTGACCAAACATTTAAGTTCAAAACATAAAGATGAAGCAGAAGTTAAACACGCATTATCATTACCAAAACAAGAAAGGCACAGGGCATTTTTATTATTGAAACGAAAGGGAATAATGTCAAAAAATATGGAAATTCTCCGTGGCACATCAGATGACTGCAATAATGATAGACTTATTATTGAAAGGAAGAAAACTTGCGAATCTTTAAAGAGCGACATCATATATTGTTCAAAGTGTTTTGGTTTCTTTTCTAAAGAGTACTTTCATCGTCATAGACGGATATGCCACTCATTTGAAAATTCATCATATTTACCTGTTGCGATTTCGCCACAGAAGCCGGCGAGTGTCAATACTAATAATCCTATTTTTGAAGCATTCAATTCAGAAATACTTGGCTCATTCCATGACGATCAGATTGGGGCAATATGTAGAAGTGATTCTATAATTAAGGAATACGGACTTCGAAAGTTCAACAGACTTCAAAACCGTAAACAAATTTCTCATTATGACGAAAAGAAAACAGTTTTACGGTCTGAAATGAGACGTTTGGGACTCTTGTACAAAGAATTTAAAATAATATGCAACGAAAACAAAATTAAACCAACCTCAGTAGCAGACATGCTTAAACGAGATTATTACTCCATCCTCGAAGAATCGATTGAAAAAATTACAACTAACGATGATGGTTCAATCAAACCAGGGGCTCGCAAAGATTTCGGTTACTTGATAAAAAGGCTTTGTAAATATCTCCATGGAGTGTACTCAGTGCAAAAAGAAGACAACAAAGTGAATGAATTAAATAAGTTTCTTGATGTCTTAAATCATTATTGGGCAGATCTCATTGGGGATGCAGAATTTGCAATTGCTCACAAAAGACAAACAGTGCTACGAAAACCTATTCACTTGCCACAGGAAGACGATGTTAAAAGGTTAAGGTCATATATGTTATTGAAGTTAAAACAATTGACAGATGATGAATTCGTATTTGTTTCAAAAGAAGAATTCAAATTATTAAGGGATGTTGTGGTCAGTAGATTAACTTTATTTAATGCTCGGCGTGGAGGCGAACCGAGCCGCATGACCGAAGAGCAATGGGATGATGCCAAAAAGGGTAGATGGATTGGCGATAATGTTAACATAGATGATCCACTAGAGAGATCTCTGCTTGGAAAGTTTAAAGTTACGTACCAAACGGGAAAAGGCGGGAAATTAGTCCCAATCCTTATACTTGAAGATTGTTGGACTGCACTTGATATTTTATGTGACAATACTATCAGGAAGAATATTGGCATACATCCAGAAAACAAATATGTATTTCCACTTATGCAATATTCTACAAAACATGTTTCAGGTTGGAAGTCTGTCAATGACTGTTGCTCTCTTGCACAGTTAGGTAAATCTATTACAGCTACTAACATGAGGCACTATATGGCCACAATTTACGCCGGTTTGGAAATTCCAGAAGCTGAGAGAGAGGCATTTTATTCTCATATGGGACATAGTGCTTCAATCAACAAAAATGTGTATCAAAGTCCTTTAGCTCGTCAAGAAATAACGAAAGTTGGCAAATTTCTTGACGAAGTTGATAAAGGTAAGCCCGGCTAATTGCCTTACATGAATATTCTATCTTTAAGACTAACTTTTTGATATTGTCCTACTGAAAAGCAAGTGGGAGAACGATCGTAAAATTCATTACCTTAGTAAGCTCAACGAAACTATGCCTAACTCAGAAATCGAACTTTTGACTGAACAATTTGAAGATACCTGTGAACTATCCATATGTGAATTTACTTTTATTGACAATTTAAATCACAATGAGATTGCAAGCATCGTACGCTCTCTGTTAGTTGAAATCTTAATCATTAATTGATATTTACTTACACACATTAACTTCATGTATTCGGTTCATAGCTAAATGTCAATCTGATAAAAAACCCGATCTAATATGTTCCTCTCGCCTAATCGCTAATTGAGTTCTGGCCGTTTTCAAACGAGAGTCTCCTGCAGATGACCTTAACTTATCATAATATTCATGACGAAATTTTTGTTTTGATTAATAGCTTGTTTACATTGGCTACGTCATGCAATTTAAAATGAGCCGTCCAATCGCAGACTGTGGATAATACCGCTGCAAGCCGTGGTCTTAAATAGAAATTACGAAATCAAAATGTTAAGAAAAGTGTTTCGTGTAGATGAAAGCTTCGCATTGATTTGTCGACATAAAGGTCATCTCGACGTGACCCTGCATTGAGATCTTAGATATCCTGTGCGGCATCGCTCTACAGGAGTGTGATTGATTCGCGAGATCTGAGTACTCGGGAGTACTCCGATCACTAAAAAACTTGAGTCAAACGGTTCGGATCACGCGCTCGGAGTACTCTGAATACACCTGCTTTTTAGGAGGAGTAAGCGGAGTATGACGTAGTTTAATAGAGATCCATGTTGAAATGCGAGGATTGCAGATGTTTTTACTATATTTTTACATATTTTGTATCATACTCTTTTGATAAACCGCTCTCATCTAACAAAAAGCATATTGCAACCTCTTGCACCATTTATGTGTTTTGCTACAAAATTGGGACATTTGATTCATCGGTGCACACAGACTAGACCGGACTACTCGGAGTAGACTGAATCAAACACATCCCAGGAGATCTGTTTACGGAGATTGAGCTAAATGTGGGATAGCTGTTTTAAAACATTTCATAGTCCGGAATAAATTTATATCCAAATCGGATTAAACCTGATCTAAAATTATCTGTAACTTCTTTATATCGTCTACGTCACTCATTTGAAGAGCCCTCTAATCACATCTAGTGAATAATACTTCCGTCTATTTTGCTCGCAAACCACCTTCTAAAAAAGAAACAATTAAAGAAAATGTCTACATGAATACTACCCATTGATTGGTCGACTGAAAAATCAATGTGACCCTCGGAGCGACCGTAAGAGGTCCATATAATTAAGACATATATGGCGCTTTATAGGATATCTTATTACACAGTAAGCATTGAAATGAATTAGTTTATTTTAGGTCATCATTGCTTACCACAGACAGAACAACATGAAGAAAGAGATGATGAACCATTTAATATGGAAACAGGAGGAATTTCCGTATATGAAACAGATCATGAGCAAACAACTGGTAATAATTATTGAGTATTTGTTAACGTGATTATACAAATCAATTGCTTACTTAGATATTTGTATGAATGAAATACAACAGTTACAACAGTTTCAAATTGTGACTTAAAGGACTAATATATACCCTATCAGTAATCTCGTTTCTAACGCATATTTTATGTTAAATACTTATCTCGATATTTAAATTAATGCTCAAGAATTTTAGGTTTAGAACTTAAATAGTTTAAACTTAGAAAGAAAAAGAACTCTTTTAAACATCTGATTTTAAAAAATATATAAAAAGTTTTAAGACTTAAAGTTTAAGACTACATGGTGGTTTAATGAAACCCTATCAACCTAATGTAATTGCATTTTGTTTTGATTTATCTTTACTATGCATTGCTAGATTTCAGTTGCATTTATTGGAAGTTTATTTAATTTTTGTAGTTCAATTCATTACGTGTTAAGGAAGATATCAAAAGTTTTAATTATTAACGTAAACAATTGCTTTAACTGATTAACGACGTTGTAAGGCCGACTTCATTGAATGAAACTGCGTTACCGTGTAATAGCGATTTAAGCTAAACAGTGTCATGAATAATTTGATTGACCGGGGGCACATTTGGAAATCAGCGAACAGATATAATGTAGGGAAGTGTGTAGTCTATGATATTAAAACAAGTTACACTGGTCTTAATTTGACACCAGTGCTTTTTGTTGCCTTTGTCAATATGGAGTCGCAAATACATAAAACAATGGACCGTGGCCCGTGGCTTAAATGGACATCTTATCTATCGGCAATAGATTTCAAAAATAAAAAGACCACATAACGTTCCAATCAAGTATGCCCTCCATACCTACCTAAATGTTTTCAATATAATAAACTAATATAGCTCAATGGCTGATGTCGTGAAAACTTAAACAGGTTAGATAAGATGAATGATTGTAAGTTAATAATATCGCATACAAATACAATTTCAGCCCAGCCACTTAAATTAATAAAACATGATGATATTCATATTGTTCAACTGGATCAAAACAGTAATTCTAGAATATCAATGCCTGCTGTGTGCCACTTGCGTGATGAAAATTTTTACGGAAACAATGCTACAAAAGAACTTGAGAAAAGTGATGGAAACAATACTACAGAAGGCCTCGAAAAAAGTGATGGAATCAATGTTACAAAAGAACAAAAAAAAGGTGATGGAAACAAAGACATCGAGAAAAGTAATGAAAGCAATGCTTCAAAAGACCTCGGGAAAAGCAATGAAAATGATGCTATTAAAGAAACCGAGAAGGGTGATGGAAACAATGCTACAAATGACCTTGAGAAAAGTGATGGAAACAATGCGACACAAGAACAAAAGAAAAGTATTGGAAACAATGCTACAAATGACCTCGAGGAAAGTGATGGAAACAATGCTAAAAAAGAACAAAAGAATAGTGACGGAAACAACGCTACAAACGAAACTGGGGGAAATGATGGAAACAATGCATCAAAAGAACAAAAGAAACAGAGTGAGTATTTTCACACTAAATATTGCATAAAAAGCATTGTTTACCACATGTGTTTGTGTGGGGGGTGTGGTGGTGTGTGCGTGCATGCGGGGGTGTTATCAACTCTAGGCAAATCATTATTTATTTTTCTTTTATTTACAGAAACAAGTTACTTGTAACCTTACTTACCATTCTTGTTTATTTTCATTATTTTTACCGTTTTTCTTTTAGTGGACTTGTTTAATATTGCAGGAAGACAGTATTGTCCGTGGCAAATTCAAGACACATTGCTGATAAAAGAATACTTTCGCAAATACATTTTTTTATCCGACAGTATAGATGGAAACAAAGGTCCATTGCCAAGTAAGTCCTTATCGTTATATTTCAACGAAATCTATACCATAGGAGTTGAATATCTATTATAGCGCTACATATTCATATAAGACATGTTACAGAGTCATATATCTTGCAATGAACTGTAATGCTTTTGAAGTACTTTTACTGAACCATCAAACCATCACTGAAGTAATTCCTAAATGCAAATGTGTTTGAAGATTTAAAATAAAGTTATGTACGTTTTTTTGCAATTTTCACTTTATTGCAGTGTCCAGATTTAATCCTTAGAAGACAACTAAAACATTTAATATGGATCGTCAACGTTACATTGAGATAATAGAGACTGATTTCTTGAAATGACAGGCATCAAATGACCGAGAGTTGTAATGAATATTTGCGGAAAATTCGTTTTTATTTGTTTGATATTACAAGTTCTATACGTGTATATTTATACAACCACAATACTGTGTCATTCATCTGTTTTGTTTACATTGACAATCAATTCGTGGAATTTATCAGCGCAATGCCATTGCATTACTTACGTGAATGTGATAGCATTACGACTAAGTTACATGTATTTTCTATTTATTACAGATATGCATGAGATAAGAACATTTTTGACTGAAAATCCTACGCTGGATGCTAGTCTGACGATGAGAGATAGAATTCACCGGGTGCGGACAAAAATATTTAATGAAAGGAAATTGGCAAGAGAAGGGTTGAAAAGATCTGCAGGTAAAACATACTTTGTTTTGGCCACCTGAAATGTTACGGATGCAAATATAATCGGCTGTAGAAGTGTAATTAAGCATATTACATCATTAATCTGAAAATGATATCGATTTCATGTACTTAAAAATAGCCTATTCAGAGGATACTCATATACAATGTATACACAATCTTGATAAATTTGATGTACGTAATCACACAATATAATATAGTAATAACATAAGGATATTATTATGAAAATAATCGGTAAACCACACTGCTTACTGCTTAGTAAATGTATTTACGAATGTTTTATTCTATTCATAGATATATCTTTAGAAATACACCGAAGAGTCGAACAAGCAAAACATAATTCTAATTTATTTAACGTAAATTAAAAAAATGCATGTAAAGTAATCTTGTCTTGATCATAAATCCCATGTTCACTTGGAAAAACTTGGGAGGAAAATGCATTGTAACCACAAATTGTTTTTTCAGACACTAGTATTTTCCAAAAATAACACCCGGTAACGTAACTAGTAAACCTTTAATCACTTATCCAAAATGCATGTATTTGTTGTTTTTTGGACATACTTTCGTCAGTGACTGACAACTGTCCTACATATTTACGAATTACTTGTGCGACGGGAATGGCCGTGGAATAATTAATGACCAAGCTCCTTGAAAGTATGCCCCCTGATAATCGAACCCACGACCCCTTGCTACCAACTGAGCTAGCCGGGCTGCTTCCAAAAGTCATGTGTAATTTACTAATCACGTTAAAGCTTAACTAATAATTTAACTATTAAACAACTCAATTAACTAGTTCATTTTATGGTTAACTATTCAAGAAACAGGTTAGCCTGTTATCAGTAATCAAAAATCGCTAACAGGTTAGTAGTTAGCTAGTTATGTAGCTAGTTTTACCACTAAAATACCAGCTTGACTTATTAACCTCTCATTTAACATCATTTATAAGAAAATCGGGGGGGGGGCAAAATATGTCACCATTAATCCGGGTCTTTAGAACAGTTGACTGCGCGTTGGGATTTGAGGTCCGAAGCGCATTTGGTGTAAATGCGACAAAGTTGTGGCTTTTTGATATCTTACTTCATATATCAATCGTTCTTCTGTTTAGGAATCCTTAGCGAATCAACTGATTTAAGTGTGAATGGCCAATTCATTTGATATTAGTTTGTTCAAAATATAGTACAGCCGATAGATATCTTTCTTTTGTTGTTATCACGCCATCAAGTATGTGAGCATATAACATATCTTTATCATGCAAGCTTTTATAGTGATTGCCTCTCTTTGCAAGTTTAGCAAGTGTATCATTATAAAACTATAATCTTCGAAGGCTCCTGTGATTGATAATTACTTTTTACATGTTACATATCAGCTCTCAATCAACTCAACAGATAACAAGCATATCTATAAGTCCATGCGGACAACAACATGATAATATTCAATATACAGGCTAGAATCCATCAAACTAAAACTTATCTCAACAACTTGATTGATGCATTTAAAAAAAGATATTTTATATATTTATATTTATATTATTCATATAATATGATAGATATTTTAAATTGAATGACAACTTTAAAGATGAAAATGAACCTATTTAGAAGGAAAACATTGTGTATTAAACTTCATAACAATGTCTAAATGGACCTTATATAGCATGAAAGAAGGTGAACAATGCGCAATACCTTTGTGTTATTAAGGCCAGATCACTTCACTTTAACCTTACATCACAAAGGAGTATCAGCTTTCACATAAGCAATTACATATCAGAAGACTTAAAATACATAGGCACTTGACACAGAAACCAATGGAAGTATTTGTACATGGTCTTGTACACTCCATTCCCACATTGACTTTTGCATGGTTTAAACATTGTACTGCCAGTCAACCAAATCAAAAGATGCAAAAGATTCAAAATTGTACCGATAGAGTGGTCTTGATAACTCCATTGGAGCAACTGGAACTGTGCTCCTAAAGTCTCCAAAAACTATCAATTAATGTTAGAATCATGTCTGAAGTCCTTCTAATGACCTTGCATCATGTTACTGTAGAACCTTTTCGACGAAGTGAGATCTCGAGGTCAATTTTGGCTTCGATATCAAAGTTATACATGCTAACTATGCTATTTTTACCACTGTCATTTTTAATTTCTAACATATCCATTCATGGAAAAAGATTATTTATTTGTCTAAAGGTTCATAATTTTTACACAACTATGAAATCCAAACTTCATATACATGTATAAATGTACAGATACCGCTAGTACAAGATTGTTCGAGTTATAATCTTCAACTTAATACAATACTTTCAAAATCAAATTTTATTATAAAGGAAAACATTTACAATATCTACATGTACAATGCATCAAAATTTATAAACAGTAAAGCATTTAAAACCAGTAGATGGTTTGTTTTTTAATTATTAATAACAGGTTAAAGTCATTATACAATAAAACAGAAAGAGCGGCATAGCTCGATGAATGCAATTTGGTTATTGCTATTCAAGCTAGTATGTGTATTCATTCTTAGAAGCATTAATCATATGTAGATTTTATAGACTTATGTAGAGATAAGTATGACAATAGTAATATTCAAGCTGAAAAGAAAATTGATTTAATGCGCAAGTAGATATTATTCTACAAAATTGTGTGATTTTGGCTGAAATATTGAATTAATTATCAATAAATATAGCTTCCCATATATGTTTTGTTATTCTTACCTCAAAAATGTGTTTACCATCCTTAAAACCTACAAAATGATATATTACAATACAAGCTACGGTGAACATGTAAAATAGTTCTACATAATCAAAATCGCCCTTTTTGGTGGCCATTTTAAATTTCGCAAAAAGTGAACCTAATTCGTCATCGGAGACAATTTTAAAGGTCTTATTTGGATTCGGTGCATCATTTGGCCATTATAAAAACCCGTTTCAAAAAAAGTAGGTGATTTGCGTAACCCTACCATTAAAGCCACGAAACGAAGACAAAATCTTTATCATCTATTTAAAAACAAGTAAAACCATCAAAAAGACAATAGAATATAACTGCCTTTGGATTAAAATAACTCTCTCTAGCGGGTTCCCTTCTAGGGGTCAAGTTATTCAAAATATCAATTTCTTATAAAAGTAGGGTACTTTTATTACATGCAAATTAGATTACGGAGATACCCTCTCAGCCAATCAAGTTGCTTAAAAGGTGTTTGATAAAACTTACACAAAATTGTAAAGTGTTGGATATGTCATATCGTTTTTCTAGTGATTTACTCGAAAATCAGTGCGTGCAAATTTTGAGTACGCAAACATATTAACTGATGTTAAAAAGAAACGCCTCATTTCAACTAGGTACATAATTTTCGTGATTAAGAATAATATAAGGAAACATTAATGTTGTCACCCAGTAAGAAGTCCTTGGTGACATGCGCAGCGTGAGGTATGTCGTTACTATGCTGATAGACACAGTCATAACGTTGCCCCTATATAGAGACACTCACAGAGCATAAAAGCTAGTATATGTGATGTGTCCTCAAGATTACCTTAGCCAACAACAAGTTGTGGCATAAACTCGTTTTGAGATAAATCTGAGGGCGTTACATAAGCCAAGACGCTAATCCTTACTGAGCTCTTCATTATTTCAACACCACGGTCGCGATGATACGAGAGATAAACGTTGATGACGTTGGCATATCTTAAGAACTCTTTACGCCAAACAAGAAGATTTCCGTTGTTTGTCGACTTATTTGACATACGCGGTTATCTTTCACCACACATGATGAGATACTGCCATAAAAATCTGTCACGCGAATGTCGTTGGCGTTAATATAAATTATCTAGTTGTCTTGTCTTACCGACATTACACTCATTCTACCTGAACGTGGCCTATCAGCAAACGTTTTTGTAAAACGTAAGACTTAATGGGTTCGTTTCTTTTTCCCGTCAATATATGTTTATGTATGAAACTATTTACATGATTTCGTGAGTTTTAATTGGCTTTCGCACGAAATTCACTATACTAAACGTGTATTTATCAAAGCAGAAAATTTGTTGACCTAAGATTTAAAGTTGTGGTTATTTTTAGCCACGACGGGATGTTCCGATCTAGTTCGTTGAGTTCCGTGAGTTTCCGTACAGTCATTACGTTGGGTTTTATCGCTAATTTGAAAATAATATTAGTACAAACTCTGGAGCAAATACTTGTGTGTTTTTGTATCTTAGATGCGTTTTATATAGTCATTGAATGTTTGCATGAGTTTTAAGCAAAACCATGATACTTGACAATTATCAGCGATCTATTTAGTAAAGGGGCTTTTATAAGGTATATTAAGAAGATTCCGGTCTTGTGGAAGGGTATTTAAGTTAGGGCTGCAACGATTCGATTCGATACATCGAAACTCGACTGCGAGGGCGCCGATTCGATTTCGGTTCGGGTCCCATGAATTTCGATTCGATACTGACCTTTAAACATATCTACATAAGTTATAAGCATAAAAGCAAAGGCGCACCTAAAAGACACTAACTCCCCGCAGCGGTTATTTTCCTTTATTAAATCAAGTAGCAAGGCGTATATTAAGAGCTGCAAATTCTGACACAATTCATGTTTCATGTTGTATACGTAGATACGTTTTAGTTGATATTCATGACCTATATATTCGTACCCAGTCCATTTCGTACTTAAAGAAGCAATCTAAATTTAGGAGAATTTCCGGTTTTATGTGAATTCAATTTGAGAAACAAGTTTATTTTATCAATAATAAATAGTTTTAAACTCAAATAAATGTATAAATGCATATTTGGAGAAAATTATACTAATAAATGAATTGAATCGAAATAAAAAATATCGAATCGCATCGAATCGACTTTCCGGTGAATCGTTGCAGCTCTAATTTAAGTACTGATTATAGACAAGTGTAAAGGAAAGCTAGATTAGGAGCACAAGTCGCTATTAAATAATCTAAATTGTGTTGTCACAATTGGTGTTTAACCCAGCATAAAAGAAATTATAAGTAAAATCGATGATAAAACTTTCATGCATAAATTTGATACTTTCAGGTTCAACAAACTCATGGCCAAAAAAGCATTTCGAGTTCAAGAAGAAATGTACGTCTGAAGAGCATGAAGTCAAACCAACATCTATCCAAGATCTCAATCATGGTGAAGACGATTCACATGCTAAAGATTTCACTGGAAAATTTGAAAAAAAAACAGGTGAAGTATTATAAATAAATTCAATGAAAATACAAGTCATTTGTATTGTTTTAGACCAATCATCTGGTGTAACTGTTTGAAGATGATAGAATTCACCAAAAGACGATTTAGAAATAAAAATATTTTACGTACGTGTCAATTCAAAGTTAATATTAATAATTCAAAATCATATTTTGGTAGCGCATTATCATATTGATAACGGCGATTTTATCAAAAGTAATACACTCTCGGTTCAAATTTAGCGCGCCGGGATTTGGATACTCGTGCCCGAGGGGGTGCGAGTTCGAATCCCACCCGGGGTGGTTATACCCTTCCATGAAAATTTGACAATAATGTCGATTTTCCTCCATTGATTAGATAATATGGAGAAGTTTCCGGCCTTGTGGAAGGGTAGGTGAGTACTGGTTATAGACAATGGTCCAGGAAAGCTAGGTTAGGTGCGCTGGACGCCGTGAAATGACATAAATTGTGTTGATACTGCGTTAACTCCAATAAATAAATAAATAAAAATGAAAAAAAAATCGAATCGAAATAAAAAATATCGAATCGCATCGAATCGACTTTCCGGTGAATCGTTGCAGCTCTAATCGGTAGTATTATAAGAATGATTACTGCTTTCAGTTGTGATATTTTACTATAAATTCCTCCCGACTTATATTTACTTTTTATATTGCGAGTTTAGCACAAAACGGCCGTGTCTCAGTATTTTCTTGAGTAACGATCGTTTTCCACTAAATTCACGATATGCTGCTCTAGGCGATTAATTTATACACAAACATATACCTGCCTTTACCGGGTCAAAAATACTACAAACCATTTTAAACTGTATTTTACCGTTATAAACATGCGATTTGTAT
This sequence comes from Mactra quadrangularis, assembly GCA_025267735.1. Taxonomy (NCBI): domain Eukaryota; kingdom Metazoa; phylum Mollusca; class Bivalvia; order Venerida; family Mactridae; genus Mactra; species Mactra quadrangularis. The sequence continues at coordinate 19,061 of JAMOLF010000045.1, forward strand.
GTTCGCCTCTGGTTGAGTATTCATTAACTCCTATAGCATTTATCTAATCATAAATCGATTTAACATTTACGATGTATATCACTATTTCCTTTTTCTAACACAGTTCGCAAATACAATCCTTGGCATGAAGAAGATACAATCTTAATTAAACAATATTTCAAGAAATACATATATTCATATGGTATGGATCCAGAGAGTAATAAAGGTCCATTGCCTGGTAAGTATAGTACGAATATTTGTTAAAATTGGGATAATATTATATCGGTGACAGGTATTGTAACACTTGCCAGCATGCCTCGAGTCTTTCCATCCATGTACATACGTTATAATAGAATTAGATTTTGCAAAGTGGTAAAGTATGAATAATGCGGGTACGTAATAGTTTGTTCGTACATTTGGGATAACAAAAGATAAGAGTTGTCCTAATGGGATAGAGCTGATTCATTTATTGCATATGTGGTGCATTTTGCTAGGTACATAAAAGTTACAATAAAGAGGGACAAAGCCTTACGATATATCAGTCTGTCGGTCACGATTTCTTGTCTCAGTCTAAAGTTAATTGATTTTAATGAAACATGGCACAAATGTTGAAAACAAATCAAGTCATCCATATACAAATATCAAACCAGGGATTCTATATATCAGGGATTTGTAACAAAGTGCTATTTTGAACTTCCACGGTCGTCACTATCTATAACTGACTGAAGCAGGCGGTACAAACTATTCCCGAGTTTTAAAAAAACAACATGATTTATGTTTTTGTACATGTATTCCAGGCAACTTGTGAATGTTTCTAAAATTTTGAGTGTTGCAATTGTGACCAAAAGTATGACTTTGGGTGATGAAAAATGGTGCTAAAATTGGGAATAGGCGGGAAAATGCATTATTCTGTTAAACAGTCTGTGAGCGTAATTTATATAAATTTCTTGCAAAACAATGCTTTTCTTCAGATGTACAAGCATTGAAAAGATTTTTATCAGAAAATCCTTCATTGGATGCAAATCTTACTATTCAAGACAGAATCAAGAGATTGCGGTCAAAGATATTTAACGAAAGAAAATTGGCACGAGAAAGTTTTAGAAGGAAGTAACATCAGGTAATTTATTTTTTGTTGAAGAGATATAAACAAGAAATGTCTTGCAAAAAGACAAACGGTGTAAATTAAGAGACAAATAATGAAAATATAGCCTGCCCATTCACTGATACTGTTTTTTTACTCTGATGTGACATTACTATGGATAAATATTTTAGAAGTTAAGCCCCTTTTATATTTTACAAATATGAATTGGTAATTATTGATTGACTGATAAAGACAAAAAAGATTTCAAGACAGGACTTAATCAGTCAATCAATAATAACCATTTCAGTCGTTAAGGTACTCGTTTGTATCGAATTGCTGTAGCACTTATTCAAGCAAACAAATATTTACGTTTACTACCAAACATAAATTACGTTTTAACTATAACTTTGTTCTTTTTTTCTCTTTTCAGTCATGCAATTGGAAGATAGAACTCTTGCATCTCGTTGAATATTTTAGCCTATTATTAAGGTCATAATTGTAACCTTGTACATGGACTGTAAAATAACAAGAAATGTCTTTAAAAAAGACAAACGGCGTCGATTTAAAAACAAGAGGGCCCAAAGGGCCCTGGGTGCTCACCTGAGGAAAAAGTCAAAGGTCACAGAAGAGCCATTTACAGAGGACCACTAATGTTAAAACCTATTTTTTTGACCCAGTGACCTACTTATCCAACCAATCAGACCTATTTGAACAATTTTGGTAGGAAACCACCCACGGACCATTCCTGTTGAGTTTGGGCAAATTATCATAAGCGGTTCAAGAGAAGATGTTGTTTGAACTTTTCCTTATATAATTCAATGTAATATTGTGATTCATGGGGTGGGGTCAATTTTGACACAGGGGCATAATTTGAACAACTGTGATGGAGGACCTCTAGATGATGTTATATACCAAATATGAAAGCTCTAGGCCTTGTAGTTTCAGACAAGAAGATTTTTGATAATTGCATTGTGAAAACCTATTTTTTGATTCCGTGACCTCCGTTAGTATTTGCTCATACAAGTTGTGACCACGCATCATCACTTCATTAACAACATTTGCAGACCAGTTTCGCAGACTTGGCACATGATTGCCTACCGTAAACAATATAACAGCCAATGCAATTGCCGTACACTGATAACCTGCAGCTTGTGAGCATATCTGACCTTGGTGAAATCGACCGTTAATAATCCTTACCATTGTTTTGATCTCCGTTGCCCGTTCAATGTTGTTTAGAGTCAGCTATGCTCGGTCACTACCAATGCTCGGTCACCCCTAGCAAATTTCGATTAATTAAAAAGGGGACCTCGCGTATTGTTTCTAATTTTAGTCATACCTGTCAAACGCTCGCGGAAAACCCCAAATCATGATCATCTAGACGCTTATCTGTTTATGCAGACGATAGATACGAGCGCACCTGCTGTTTTCCGCTAGAAAATCCTAGAGGCTAGAAAATCGAATTTTGACAGCCTTGTCTTTTTCACTTATAATTATTATAATAATTCAATAAGTATTATGATTTATTTAAATTTATAATATTTATACAATAATCTATCAATTGTAAATAAAAATCTCACATATTTATGTATATTCTAAGTAAAACAAGGTGACCGAGCACTGGTCCGAAATTTTCCAAAAATACCGTGTTTTACGTATACATTACACTCCGCGCCGATTTTATCCAATAATCGGGATTGTCAGACGCTTGTTTTTCTGTAAACGGAAGTAGGTCAACATGTAGACGATAATGCGTAATGAATTTGACAGAATACCGTTAACCCGCTTCGATTTTGATATAAATGTGACCGAACAAAAATTATGAATTTATTCTTAAAAGTTACGTACCAATAACTCTGCAGATTAATAAATATATGTGGAGCTGTGACTCTCAAAGTGTAAACCCCGGAAACTGGACGTAGTGAGGCTAACTTAATAATTATTGGGTAATATGTCAGACTTTTTACTAGAAACCGGTTCACATCTGGAGACGTAATTCATTTTACCCATAAAATATTGTGTTTGACACGTAACTTTTTATTGTTACAATATAAAAAAACACTTTGGAA
>JAMOLF010000046.1:0-53054 GCA_025267735.1 Mactra quadrangularis
ATACCTGATAAATAAGAATTAGTTAAGTTAGAAAATATATTTCTTAAATGGAAACCAGTAGTAAATAATGCTGCTCTTTTTCATACTTGTGTTAATTGTTTTGCTTGATTTATTAGTTTATTTATACCTTCATTAGAAAATGATTCTCCATATTGTTTTAATTGTTCTAAAAACCCTTCATGAATAAAACCACCACTTTCTGATATTTGTTCTAAATGTTCTATTTGTGGTAATAAATCTTGTGGTCCATATGTAGGTAATTTTAAGAAATCTAATGCTTTTTTTATTTGTCCATTTATTTTAGTATCAATAACAACATATTCAGATAAATCTTTATGTGGTAATAATTCTCCATTGTTTAATTTTATAGGTGCTAAATTTTTACTTTCTCTAGCATATTGATTAGCAAGAGTGTATTTACTTCAAGGTTTAGTAGTTAAATCTTTATTTGCTTCTGGAACTATTCTTTTTTTAAATCATTCTTTAAATGAATCAGGTGCTTTTAAAATTAATCCAGATTTCTCTGCTTCAAATATTAAATTACGAGAAAGTAATTTTTCAGGCAATATAAGAAAATGAGTTGCTATTGCTTCAATAGGGGAAGAACTAAAAAACTCTGTTTTACCATTTATAATATTATCTAAATTAAAATAATCATTTCTTACACTTTCAGGTATATCTTTTGCTCCAAGTTTAATTTTTCCTCTAACAAATTCATTAGCATCTCTTGCTGTTCCTAAATAAGCACGTGAATAAAGTAATGATTCTTTTGAACCTGTTCTATTAGAAAATTGTAATAGTTTAGACACTTCACTATTTTTACTTCCAAGTATTTCTTGTGCTACTGCTCATTTTTGTGTATTTATATCAGTTATATGTGGTAAATAACCATATGTATCAAATGCTTTCAACACATTAGTTATTTCTGGTCTATCTTTAAATAAACGTATTAAATCATTATTAAAGCTAGTTACAATGTTTTTTAAATTACTTTGTATATGTTGTAGTTGTATATTACTTTTATATAATTCTGAAAAAGCAACTTCACTTTTAGGAATAGTAAGTTTTTGAGAATATTTAGGAATTTCTTTTAATATTCTTGCTTGCTCCTTAAATATATATCCCATTTTTTCACCATTAGTTATGTCCATTCTTAAAATAGAATCAACTGGGTTTTTTACATTTTGAACAGCATTTAGAAAATCATTTCTTCTTTTTGAAAATATAGTTTTTGCTTGTTTAATATTATCTAATTTAACTTCTGCTATTTGTTTTTGTATTTTATCAAGTTGATTTTTTAATTTAGGAATAGTAGTTTCTATTTTTTTTGATTTTATAAATTCTTCTTTAGGTGATTTTATTTTTTTTAATAAAGAAATTTCCTGTTTATTTAAACCATATTCTTTACCTAAATATTTAGTAATGTAACCACTTCATAATTTAGGAGAAGATAAGTCTAAACTTTTAGAAGTTAATAAATAATTTATTATATTTGGAGTTTCTTGTACATTTGCTCACTTATTATAATTTCTAATAAATCTTTGAATTTGGTATTGTTCTCTTGTTATTTCTAAATTAGTTCTTCTTAATTCTTCATTTCCATATCTATTAATAGTGTAATTAACAAAATCTTGCCCACTTTCACTTTTTAAATAATCATCAAACACTTGTTTTGGAATAATAAATTCTGCTCCTTGGGGTTCTTTTGATAAAGGACTAAATATATATTTAACTAAATTTTGTGGGTTTTTTTCTTTTATACCTAAATCTCTTAATGCATTTTTAATTGATTTACTATATAAAACACCTCTATTTCCAAATAAATACTTTCTTAACTCATTAAATAAATGAACTTGGACTGGATCCTTAAAATCTATAATCATTCTTCCACTTGCTGATAAACTTTCTAATGAAGCAATAAAACCATTATTCATACCTCATTTTCTTTGTTGTAAAATAAGGTGATCTAAATTTTTCAGATTAGAATTAAATTTGTTTAATAAACTTTCATCTCTTAAACCAATAGTTACACTATTACCAAGAAAATCTGTTTTAACAGCATCTTCAACACCAGCAATATCTTTCATATAAGAGTTAATATTTTCTCGATATAAATTTATATTCTTTAAATTGGTTAAATCTTGTTTTGAAATATTTTTTATTTTTCCACTAGCTAGTTTTGTTAAAAAATCATCTTCACTTGAAACTTTACCAGCTTGTAATAAGTTTTTATATGTTTTTTCTAAATCATTTGCTCCAAAAGCAAAAGATGTTTTACCTCCATTAGCAGAGAACCCATTAAATAATACTCTATGAGAATATGCTTTTGCTTCTTCAACAGTATGTCCAAGTTGTGAATAAAGTTCTTTTCTAAATACTCTTTGAACTTCTGGATCTTTAATATTAAAATCTTTACTTGAAGTATCAATTCCAGTTAATTTATTTATCTCATTTCTACTTTCTGGACTATCTGTTTTGAAAACACTTTGTATATGATTTTCAACTTTATCTTTTAATTTAGACATAGCATCAATATATTCGTGTCTTGTATTTTTTAACATTCTATCTAAATTAGTTGAAGCATTTTTAAAATCAAGAAATTTTTTATTTCTATAATTACCAAATACCTTTTTAGTTTTCATTGCTAATGTATGTATTAAATCACTACTTCAATCAAGTATTTTTGAACCTGTTTTAGTTGCTCCAATAAGTTTTTTAGCACCATTAAAAATAGGTTTAAATGCTTCTGCTCCTTTTGCATATCAAGTTACTGGAATATAACTTAATGGATCAGTTAATATATCAGTCCCAAATTCAGTTACAAATTTTCCAAAACCACTTGTTGGTTCAAAACCAAAAACTTTTTTAGCAAAATCTAAACCAGTTGGTTTTTCTTGTCCTGTAATTCCATTTCAAAAACCTTCTAATGGGTTTTTATCTATGACTGCTGATTTAACACCTTCTGCTGGTCTATTTAAAACTTCCATAATATCACCAAAAAAACCTTGGTGCTGATTAAGATTTAAAAACTTCTCAACAGTATTTCTATCATCAGTAGCATTTGCTATATTTTGTTTAATAGCATTTGCTATATCTTGATATTGTTGATTTTCTTTTTGTAATTGATGTAATTCATAATCTTTACTTGAATCTTTTGGAATTTTTGTTGAAAAAGGTTTGCTAAAAGGTTTTGGAATTCTACCACGTGGAATTCCTGTATTATCTTTTGATAAACCTTTATTAAGATTTTTTAAACCTTTTGGTTGTTTTAATCCTAAATTATTCATTTCTTAACCTTTATAGTGTTTTATAAAATTGTATCATGAGTTTGTAGCAACACCTGCTCCACCACCAAATACATCTCCTAAAAATCTTCTTCAACTTCAACCACCGCCTTGATCTGTATTTTGATTTACTACTTTATTTATTGAATCTAATACATCATTATTATTTATATCAAGTCCTAAATCTTTAAATAATTGTTGATTTTCAATATTATTTCTAAATGTTTCATAATTTAAGTTTTGGTTGGTTTCATTTCTTAACCCTACAAAACCTCTAAAGAAATCAGAAACAGCACTATGTGTGCTTTGTGGTCCATTTAATTCATTAGTTTCATTTTGAGTAATGTAATCTGCTATTGCTTTTCTTTCTGCTTGAGAGCTTGATAAAGCAGCAATTTGTGCTTGTTTTAATAATCCTATTTGTGTATTAGCATTTGTTAATTGATTTACAAAGTTATTTTCTGTTTTACCTTCAGTTGTTGCTATTTGATTATTAAATTGTTGAGCATTATAAATAGATTTTGCTCCACCAGCAAAACCACTTGCTGCTTGTGCTTGAATATTTGCTAATCTATTTTGTGCTATATTATTTCTTAAATCTCCAACTGTTCTTAACATAGAAGCAATATCTAAATTCTTTTTAATTAAATTTTGATTAACTTCATTTTCAATATTTTTTACTTGCTCACCAATAGCAAAATCATAAGTATTACTTCCAGCATTTTCAACGCCTTGTTTTGCTTTATTAAATATATCTTGTGCTGTTCCACTTAAACCATTAAAGTTTCCATAAGCAGGTGAAAAATTACTTCCAGAATAAGGGTTTAATTGTGGTTTATTATCATCTTTTAACATTCTTGCCTTTCTTTAATAATTTAATTATATACTAATTTTTATTTAAAGGTTTATTTGATTTTGGTTTTTTTGGTTTAAATATTATTCCAAAAGTTCTAATAATAACATTTGTGTTTTCTTTATGTTCTAGTTTAAATGCTAATGTTTGTCCTTTACCATGAATTAAAATAGAAGTTAATTGAGAAGAATACCCATCTCAAGCACCAATATCAAATTGTCCTTTATCAAAAATAGAAGTATTTTCTGTAGTAATATTTGGAACATCTTGATATGTGGGAGTATAAGTAAAATCAACTCTTTTATTTGGATCAATTACTTTTTGTTGATCTACTCATAAAGTAATGATAATATCTGACTTATTAACATTATCTTGAAAACCTAAATCTAATCTTTTAAATCTTTTTTGATGGTTTGGAAAATTAAAATCTAAATTCTTTGTTTGATATATGCTAACAACATTTTCATTATTTCCATAAGCATCTTTATCAATAAAAATATCATTTACATCATTTAAACTTTCTTTTCCTGCTATTCATTGCTTATCTTCATAAGGATATATATTTATTCCTTTTTTTCCAATAAATACTAATCTATTTTTTATTGTATATATATTTTCAAAATCATATAAAGAACCTTCATGTTTAGTTCAAGATTGATAATCATCATTATAAATTCATAATGCTTTTGTTGAAGGTGTATGAATATAATATTTATTTCTATAATCAGTAGCACAAGAATTTTCATCAATAGGTATTGTTGCTAATGATTTATCTATTTTTCTAACATTTAATCTATCATTATTATTATATTGAGAAATAGTAGCATAAATACCATCTTGAGTCATAGAAAATATATAATTCTTAAATGGTTGTACTGATTTATTTGATATAGACCCTATAGATCCATTAAGAGATAACAATGTAGCATTTTGTGGTGTATCTCCTTTAAATAAAAATTGTTTATCTCTTGTTTGAATAAGCAAGCTATTATAAAAAGGAGTAATAGAAATTATTTCTTGTGATACTGGAATTTCAATAAAATTATTTAATGGAAAATATGAAAAATTATTTACTTCTGTAAAATAAGCACAATTGCTACCACCATAAAGTATTTCTTGATTTTTAAATGTTAAAGTTTTTGTAGTTTTTCCAAAATTATTTATAACATTAGGAACATTAATAGAAACTGCTTCTTCTGAATTAGGATTAATATCAGTTTGAACTTCAAAAAAATCAGTAGATTTAGTAATATCACTTCAAGTAGGTTTTGTAGTAGCAAAAACTAATAATTTATATTGATCTCTATTTGATAAATTAAGTGGTATTTCAATAAATGTGCTTATAGGAGTATCATTATTTATTTTTGTAGCACTTTGAATAAAATTCTTTACATATTCAGCATCATTAGTATAAGCGCCTTGTTGTCTAGTTCATTCTTCAAGTGTTAATAATTTATATCTATAAATATAAGTTTGTATTTTATTTATTGGATCAATATATCTTGTTAAATATTTTAAATTTTCTCCTACAAAAGGAAGAATATTATTTATTAAAATAGGTGTATAAAATGTAGGAGTTTGTCCTGTGTTTGTCTCATTAAAATTAATTAATTTTTGTGCTTCTGTTGCTGTTAAACCTTTAATATCTAATATATTTTCAAGTGTAATTAAATTATAACCAAAATTAGTCATTGTTGTTGGATCAGGAAGATAAATTTTTGGTATTGGTGGAATTAACTTATCATTTATAAAAATAGATACTTCAAAAAAACCGGAAATTGAATAATTTCATATACCACTTTTATTTTGACCATCAGCATAATTATTACAAGATTTAGATATTAAATTAACATTTCCATTGGTTGTTCCTTCTCCTTCAATTGGTCCAAACATATCTTGTATAGGATATAATGGATGAAAACCTGGTGTAGCAGGAGAATTACTAGGTACTTTTGTACTTCATACACCTGAATTTAATATATCAAAAGGATTAACAACAAATAAAGCACTATATTTATATGGTAAATTTGTTTGTATAAAATTTCCATTAAACACATCAATACATTCTGCATTTGTTAAAGATAAAGTTTGATAACGCTTTACTAAAGGAATAAATGAAAAAAATAAATTATATATAGAAAAAGTATCACTTTTATTTTTTTCACTAATAAAAAATTCAAAATTATTATTATTATCATCTGATAATGTGAATACATATAATGCCTTTTTATAAATATTTGTTTTTATATTTAATAAATGATCTAATGCAAAACCTGATATATGTGGGAATTCCCCTATATCAATAGCAGAAATTATAATACCATTACAAAAAACATCAGGATCAGGTCATGTAATATTATATCAATCTAATGCTATATCATCAGGCATAATTGGACCAACTTGTGTTGTAGTAGTCCATAGACTTGTAAGTCAATAATAATCAGTTTTATCATAATCTTCTGATTCTATTGTGTATGTTTGATTATATACATCTCTTATAAATTCTATTTTTTCTGTATCTGTTAAATTAGCATTATTAACTTTTCCACCAATATAATGTAATTTATTAGAAGTATTTCAATTTTCAAAAAAGAATTTTTGTCAAAAAACATTATTTTGATAAGAATTATTTTTTAAATATATTATATTATTGGGATTTGCTTTTGAATCTTTAAAACCAGATATAGAAGGAAAAAGTAAATTAGATATTACACTATCTTTCATATTATTATCTGTAAAAAAATTTAAACTTCTTGTAGAAGTAATATTAAATTTATCTAAAATTTTTATTTTTCCTATATATTTTTTTGGATTTAAAGATAATACATAATCATAGGCAGTTTTAAATAAATTTATTTCATCATTTTCTGGATTAACATTATTAACTATTCCTGTATCATTTTGACTAAAATGAATTTCTTTTCCTCAATTTCCACTTATAGGATTAGGATAATTTTCTCAATTAAAAATACTTACATCATAAAAAGCAGTGATATTTATATTATATGTTCCTATTGTTGTTTTGTTTGGATCATCTTTATCTGTTTGAGTTGAACTGTATTGAATTGTTCATAAACAAAATTCTTGATCTCCTAATGTTCCAATTTTAGGTGGAATATTTAATATAAAATAATCTGGTATATCAGTTAAAGCATTTATTATTTTTTTTGTTCCTACAGGTTTATCATTTTCTAAAAATTCTTTTGTTTCTCCAACTAATGTTTGTGCTAATGGAAAAATACTTGCTGTTGGTATATGAAAATCATTATCAAAAATTAAAGTTAATAAATAAGGATATTCTTTTTGTGTTCCTTGTTCTTTGAACATAAAAAATAAAACAATCATTTTTTGTTCTTTATAAGATAAATCATAAGATTTAATAATATCTAAATTTGATATTTCTTCTTTTGTTATATTTAAATTTATTCTTTTAAATGCTTCAATAATAGTAGTATCTAAATCTTGAATAGCATGAATTCCTTGTCTTTTAGATAATATTCCACCTGATTCAATATTAAAATTAGAAATTATTCTACCTTTATTATCTTGAATATCAGAATCAGCATGTTTATTATCGATACCCCCCGAAAAATCACTAATTTGAAAATATTCTTTTATTGGAGAACTTTTATTATATTTAACTGTTTTTCCCATATTTAATTTTTATACTTTCTAGCTAGTTCTTCTAAATAATGAGCAGAAGGACTTAATTTTGTTTTATAAATATTATTAAAATCTACTGGAACATATACTCTACTTTTATTTTTATTAAAACCACTAATATGTGAAGTAATATAATCAAAACCTATTAAATCTCCATAAGAAGACATAAATAAAGATATACCTGTATTATAATCATTTAATGTTACTTCTGCTTCTTGTATTTCTTCATCATTATATTTAATGTAATAAGAAATTAATGGAACTAAAACTTGTGTAGCAAAATTATCATCTATAATTTTCATTTTTGAATTTCAACTAATAATATCATTATAATATTTATCTGTTGTTGGTGGAACTACAATTTTTTCTGTAACTTCTATTTCTTTTCCTAATTGAGTTTGTGGAATTAATAAATTATATTCAATATTAACTTTTGTTATTGCTTGATTGGTTCAAGATAAAATATCTCCATTTTCATAAGATTCATCTGTTAATAAATTTGCTATTGTTGTAATTTGTTGTATAGTCATACTTTAATTATACACTAAAATAAAAAATGGGAAAAACAGTTAAATCTAATAAAAGTTTTCCCATAAGTAGAGGAAAGGACACTTACTCTACTCTATTTAATTATACCATTTTTTTTATTTCATGTGTTCAAACATAACTCTACGTTTTGCTGCTTTTTTTGTTGCTTGTTTTCCAGTATAAGTTTTATGTGTTTTTTTAGAAGTTATCTTTTTACCAAACTTACCACTATAACCAGCATTTTTTCCTTTTGTAGAAACTTTATATTTTTTCATATTATATAGGTTTAAACCCATTTAATGTAAATTTAAATGTTTTTGAGTTTAGACCTTTTTTAGAAACTAATACAGTTAAATTAAGTGTTGCTGTTGTATCATTTGCTTTTACATCAATTATTATAATATTTAAGTTTGATAAACCATTTAAATTTGTTGTATTTATTATATTATATTTTAATGGGTATGTTTTTATTAAACTTGCTATAATACTTGCTGTTATTTTTTTTGATGGTGTTATATTAACTGCTTTTTTAAGCATATCATTAGTTATACTATCTAATTTTTCTTGATCTGTTTTAATTCCACAAGAAATTACTACAGATATAGGAGTTACAATAGTTGTTAATGCTCCTACAGACAATAATATTTTTTTTGTTTGTTTTTTCATATTTTTTTTACCTCATATTTATTTTAACATAAAGAAAAAGAGAATATTTAAATAATCTCTTTTATTTCGACACATTAAATAACAATTAAATTTTTTTTAACTTTTATTTTATGGGTAGAAAATTTATTTATTTAACTACCCAAATAAATTATATAATGTATTTATCTTTTTTTGAAGTGTATATCAAAAACTTTTTTAGAAATTCAAAATTTATTTTCTGTATCATCATCAAATCTTACACAAAAACCTTTATGATTTCTTTTTATAACTTTTATACTTTTAGGTTTTTTTAAATCATAAAAATGATCAGATCAATTATTTTTTAATTCACGCTCATTGTTATTTTTTTTATTTTTTCTTATAAAGCAAAAAAACCCTAAAAATAATAATATACCTGCTATCAATGATAATACTATTAATGATATAGTTAAATGATTTCAAAATAACATATTAATTGTATGCATTTTTGTTCCTTTCTTTTTTATTTTTATGATGATGTTACTCATCAATTACATTATAACAAAAATTGTAAATAAAGACTGTTATATTTAATGAGAATTTTTAAATCCTCATTCTAAAAATTATAATACCTTATCATTAAAGACGTTTCAGCAGGATTACCTTTGCCCACATGAAAATTTATCTGATATGATCCAGCAACATTTGTTATTGTTAATGAGTCCCCCAAAGCATTTTGATATTTCTCACTATCATTTGCAACAGGCATTAATGAAAATGGATGTGTACGATTATAAATATAAACACCTATTATACTAATTTTGGTATTATATGCTACTATAGTATCATTGAAAGAGCCTTTTAATGGTGATTTGAAATATTTTTTTACAGTTGGTGGTTTAGTATTATATTGTTCCACAACCATTTTATCAGTTTCTTTAGTAGGGTTATTTGAATAAAGTCATTTAAAACCAATACTTGAAAGTTCTTTGGTTCCAGAATTATTAATAAAATTAGAATAAACTCCTTCTATATGATTACTAAAAACTGTGCTTAAAATATATTTACCACTAACCATATTCACATAAGCATAAAAATTTTCACCTGCAACTTTTACATTTTTATCATAAAATTCTTTAAATTCTTTATTAGTAGGAGTTGTATTAGTTAATGTTGAAGGAAATTTTGGAATAGCTTCAACACTAGAAATAGAAAGTGTTTGATTATTATCATCTTTATTTAAAGTTATATTTTTTCCTGCTTGGAATATTTTTTTATTTTCCTCATAAACTACTACTTGAGAAGATTGAGCATCTATTCCATCTGCTAATATTTTATTATTATCATTTGTCTTGTATGGACATACAAGATCTTGTGATCTAAAATGATATAGTTTGTCATAAGTTTTATTTGCCATAATCAATTACATTATAACAAAAATATCTTTTATTATAAAAAAAACGGCAACTTAAGACCGTTATATTTAATGAGAATTTTTAAATCCTCATTTTAATTATATATTATTTTTTTTTACTTTTTTTCTTAATGCAGACAGAATTAGCAATACTATGAATAAAATGAATTAAATGTAATATAGCAGAACCTATAAGTGAAAGTATTAGAATTATAATTATACTCATTCTCTCCCCTTCCTAAAAAATACTTGGTGCATGTGTAATTATAAATCATAAAACTAGTCCAATAACACAAATTTCAAATAATATTTTTACTATTTTATAAAGAACCTTTACTATAAATCATTTCATTATTTATTACCCACTTTATAAACTTTATAACCTTTGCTTTCTAAATAAGATTTACACCCTTTTTCTGTTATTCAAGGCAATCATCTTTTAATTCAGTTTCAAATTTTTTTCATTATAACTTATCACCTCCTTTCGGGATGAAAGCAATAAATAAAAATAATAATGCTCCAATAGCTTCTAAAGTTGTATCAAAATCTTTTTTATCAAAAGTAGTTTGTGGAATAGAACATATCACAATACTAATAATAATTACAATTGCTACAATTAATAAAACTTTTAATCAAAAATTTAAGTTCATATTAAATATCATAATACCTTATCATTAATGACATTACAGTAGAGTTTGTTGCAGGTGTGTAGTTTATAAGATAGGTTCCAGAAGCATTATTTCTATTTATTGATAATTCGTCTCCAACATCATTTCCATAGTTCTCAGTAATATCTATATCACGAAGTAATATAAATGGATTGGTAGAGCTATGAATTTCAACACTTATTATTTCAATTTTACTATTAGTTGGTTTTATAAAATCAGCAAAAGCGGTTGTTCTTCCTGTTTGAAAATATTTTTTTACAATTGGTGGGTTTTTATAATATTTATCTAAAATATATTTTGGTAAAAGTTCATTATTACTAATTTTATCTAAACCTTCCGTTGTAATAATATCTTCTAAATCATAGTAACCTCTTCTTAAACCATCAAATTCACCAATCATAAGCTCCCCGGTACTTAAAGAAGTAATACCATTTTTTCGTATTTCTAAAAAAACATTTGTTAAAAATGTTCTATTTGTACCATAATAATCTCTTTCCTTAGATGCGAAACCATTATAATATTTAATGTCTGGGAGTGGATCAGTTTTTGGTCTTGGAGTCATATTTCTAAAATATAATCATTTACCAGTATATGCTGTTTTAGCATTAAAATATTGTAAATCTTTTGTATAAATTTCGTTTATATCATTACCATTATCTAAATTGTAAATTTTATTTTCTACATCTAAATTATTTTTTAGAAATTCATAATCATAAAGAACTTTTATAGTACCACCATCATTAATCATAAGAGCAGTTTCATTATTACCACTAAAATTTTTTGTTCAACCTATATCTCCTGATATACTTTCAGATTGAAATTTAGCACCTGTATCGTAAAATTTAATACCACTAATTGTTATTGTGTTATTATTATCATCATATGATAATGTAATATTTTTTTCTGCTTTGAATATTTTTTTATTTTCACTATAAATTTTTTCACCACTGGTATTATTATCAATATAATTTTTATTTGGAAAACCAGTAATACCATTTGCTTCTTTAAGCATCAAAGCAGTTATATTACTACCATCGCCAGCATAATCATTGGTATAAGCCATATCTCCATCTTCTGGACTACTTGCTTGGAAATCTGCAGCACTATTAAAGAATGGTAAAATAATTGTAGTACTAACTCCAGTACTAGAAATAGTAAGTGTTTGATTATTATCATCTGCTGTAATTATTATTTGTTGTCCTTCTTTAAGTATTTTTTTATTTTCCTCATAAACTACTACTTGAGAAGATTGAGCATCTATTTCATCTGCTAATATTTTATTATTATCATTTGTCTTTTGTGAAGATACAGGATCTTGTGATCTAAAATGATATAGTTTGTCATAAGTTTTATTTGCCATAATCAATTACATTATAACAAAAAACAAGACATTACATCTTGTTTAATGCTTATTTTATAAATACTTTTTATTTAATTAAAGCGTTTATTATTTTTGTTTTATCTACTTTATTCATATCATTTAAGTATTTAGTCAATTTTTCTTGTCTATAATTTCCTGCTCCTATAACATTAGCATATTTCATAGAATGTCTTTCACCAAGATAGTCATTAACAGCATTTAAATGTTCTTTTAAAACTACTGTATCTTCATTTATATAAAATTTATAAACTACTCCATTAATACAGAATGATGTTGTTTTACCATAAGTGCCTACTGAACCTAAATTATATCTAACTTTTACTGTGTCTTTTGGACTAGCTAGTTTAATACGGCTATAAGCGTCTTCCTGATATTTTTTTAATGATTTATCTTGACTTACAATTGTATTTTCCATTTTATTTTATCCTTTCTATACATTATTGTGTTGTTGTATATCTAAATGATTTTTCTTTATTGTCTAAAATATAAAGACCTTTGTCTGGAACAAGTTTCAATGAAACAATATGTTCTCCAACCTCAACTGGTGATATAGTAAATGGTGTTGCTGAACCTGATGTAGTTGGTTCTGATCATTCACCATCATCTAATTTATAAGATACTCCAACTTTTGATGGAAGTCCTGTTGGTGTAACAGTTATTGTTTTTGCTACTGTGTTCGTTAACATAGTTTTTACAAAATTATAGTTATCAATGTCTATGTTTTGATACAATTTATCACCTTCACCACCTTTTGGTTCTGTTATGATTGGTGGTGTATATGTTCCTGAAATTATAACTGGTGATGAATCTGGATCATAAACAAAACTATATACTGCTAATGAATTACATACTTTTACTCCAAATATAAATTTAAAAGCAATAAAAGATACTCTACCATACATATCATATGAATCTATTTCATTTATTGGTCTATAAGCAACATGTAAAGTATCTCCATTGATAGTTAGTTTTTTTCCATAATTTCTACCAATAAGAGTAGCAACTTCTAGATCACCTGTTCTATCATATTTTATATCTCCTGTTGCTTTATCAATTGTTAAAGCATTATCATTATCTATAAAATCAAAGTTAAACATTGTAGGCAATGTATTTGTTTGATATGAATTTGAACTTATACCATTTATAAAAGTATAAATATATTTAGGATCATTGAAAATTTGATTTTTACCTCTTGAAGAAATAAGAATTTGATAATTTGTTTTTCCTAGTGGAGGTTTAATAACTGCTGGAACTGTTATTTTTTCACCTTCTACTGTATAAGTATCAACATTATTTTTCATTCTCAATACAGCATCTCTAAAGATATCAAGATTAATTGGACCTGCTACTTGTGTTGTATCTGGAACTAATTCTATTGTACTTTCACCTTTAGTTTTATCATAAGTATATGATTTAATAAATGCTTTTGAACTTCCTGAATAAGTTTCTGCTGCTGCAATATTATCTCTAATTTCCATAATATTTGGTGTTATTCTTTGATTCATTACAGAAATAATATCATAAATTGTTGTTATCTCTGCAAAATCATTTACTCCAATAGAGTTACCATACATATAAACTTTCATTTCAAATGAAGCGAATTGTAAAGTTTTTAGATCTGGACCTGTTGTTGTGCTTTTTCCCATCATAAGTTGAGTGGGATCTGCTGATAAAGGATATACTCTTGATATATTAATTGTATCTCCTTCTCTTCTATTTAATGAAATTGGATCTAAAAATTGAAGATTTTGAAAACCATCTGCTCTTGTTAGAACTTCCATTAATTTTGTTTCGTATTTTTTAATATGTGCTGCTGACTGTGTGAAATTAACATCGAATGGATTTCCGTATCCTTTTCCACCTGTCGCTTGAGCAACTGTAAAAATACCATTTGTATTTATTTGCATTTTTTTCTCCTTGCTATTATTAATTTTATTTTTTGATTTAAACTACTTATTTCTTTTTAGGATATAATAATTCTAGTTCATTTATTTTTTCTTCTACTAAATAATTATCTGAATTTGAAGGTACGCTTTGATTTATAGATTTTCCATTATAATTTGGAATTGTGCTATCAATATTATTTGGTATTCTTTTAGATAATACATCAAAATGTTTAATTACAAAATCTCCTTTTAATCTTTTTGGATCATTTTGATAAATTCCTTGATTTTCATTCAAAAAATCTAATATTTCTTTTTCTTTAGCATTGTGATCTAATAAATATTGAATAGATTTTTGTAGTTCTAAATCGTTTGTTTGTTTGTTTTGTGAATTTCTTAATTCTTCAAATTGTTTTGAAAGTTGAGAAATTTTTAATTCTAATGATGATTGTGTATTTTCATCATTATTGTTTGTGTTTGAAAAATTTGATAATTCTTCTAATTTTTGTTTTAATTCTTCATTTTCTTTTTGATACTCTTTAAGTTCTTTAGATTTTACTTTTACTTTTTTTGAAAGTTTAAGTATAGCATTTGCTTGCTTTTCTGTATCTACTTTTTGAGGTTCATTTTCTGTTTCAGAATAGTTTTCACTTTCAGTTGAAGTATTTTCACTTAAATTTTCATCAATAGTTGATAAATTTTCTTGTGAATTATTTTCCTCTGTTTGTGTATTTTTTGTTTGTTCGTCTATTAACATACTGCCCTTTTTAATCTTACCGGCACCATAAGATTTTAAATAATTTTTGCCTCGTTTAATTTTATTATAACATAATTTTATTTTTTATTTTATTTTTTATGAATTATTATTCATTATGTTAGCAGCACCACTTGCTCCATTTTGAGATGCTTGTGTTTGTGCCCCACCACCACTTTGTTGTTGTAGTTGTGCTTGATATTCTTGTAATGATTTTTGAATTGCTGTAGATATTACTTGTTGTATATTAGTATTTTCCATACCTTTTCCTTCTTCAATTGCTTTTATAGACAGTTGAACTGCATTTGTTGTTACACCTATTAATTCTTGCATTTGTTTTTGTTTTGTTCTATCATCATAATGTTTTTTCAATAATTCTTTATTTCTTAAACCAAGTAATTCAATAGCATCTTTTGGAGAAATGTATTCTACTCCTGTTTGTGTTTGAAGAGATAATAATTGTAAAATTTGTTGTGTTATTCTATTTTTTTCTGCTTTTGAAGAAACTATATCTAATTCTAAATTGTATTTTAAATCTTTATAATCTTTAGCATTAAATTTAACATATAGATTATCAGAAAAGAAATCATCATTATCTATTGCTTCTATTCTAAAATTAATTATATTTTTTAATGTTAATATTTGATTTATCATAATTTTAAATAACCTTAACATATTATTCTTAAATTCAATTTGAGAACCTATATTTTTTGAATCATTTGCTTCTAATGCTTGTGAAACTCCCCCAGTAGTAGTTAAAGAACCTGTATTTCCTTCATCTAATTTTGAAACTCTACCTATTGTTAAAATATCTTTAATAATACTATCTCTTGTAACTAATAATGTTTCAGGTAATGGAGAATTAGGAACATTAGCAATTGAATTATTAACATCTCCTTTTGTTAAAAATACTGCACCAGGATTACTAGCATTTGAAGCAATCATTTCTGGTGATATATTAGATTCAACACTAACTATTTTTTGAGGATTGGAATGATTTTGTCCTATATTTAAAATTATTCTATCTATTTCATTTAATTGTTGTTGTGAAGGTAAAACTAATTCAGCAGAAGAATAACCAAAAAAATCATGTGCTTTTTCATGTTCTTTGAAAATTACAAAAGGTAAAGTTTTATTTCCAGTATCTTCATCTACAAATAAAACAACATTATCAGTCATATATATTTTTGCTACTTTTGGGTTTTTGTAATCGTATCTAAAATAAACAACATTTAAATAAAATGAATCATAAACAATATTATTATAATAATCTCTTTCTTCATAAATTTTTGTATATTCTTCTGCATTTGTTTCTCTTAAATTTACATAATCTTCTTGTAGTGTTTGTAAATAATTAAATGCTTCTGTATTTGATTTTAATAAATCAATATTCTTTAACATTTTTAATGAAAACTTCTTACATTCAAAAACAAAGTCCATTTCTTCAATATTATTAAACTTAGTATCTCAAAAGAAATTTGCTATATCTACTGAACTAAAAATTAAATCTCCTTCATCAATATTTAAATCAGGATTAAGATTTTTTTTATTATTTATTTCACTTTTTAATATTCCTATTGGAAATAAACGAGATGATTTTAATGCAGTTTTTAATGCTTTTATACCATTTGAATATTGAAAAATTTTATTTACTATTTTTGATAATTGATTAGCACTTGTTATATCTTTTTCAATAGTTGGAACAACATTAAATTTTATATCATCTATTAAAATTTCACTTGTTTTTATTTCTTGTAATAAACTAATATAATTTGTAGTTGGTTGTATATTTAAGAAATAATCTTGAACATTTCTATATTTTCCAAGAGCATATAAATCTAATTTATTTATTAAACTATTTTTATTTATTTTTTCAAGTATAGAAAATTCTCTATAAATCTTTGTAAAATCTATAATAAATTGTTTAATTTCATTATTTTTTACACTATTTAGTCCAATGATACCATTCTCTTCTATTTGTTTTTTTAATTGTTTAGTCATATTTATTTAATTTCTTCTTGAATAAAATCTTTTTGAGTAGCATAACCTCTTTTTATTAATTCATCTCTTTTTTCTTTAGATACATCTGATAATATACTAGCAGTTATAGGAAATGGTACAGTTATAGGTTTTTCTTTTTGTATTTTTCTATTCATATTTAAAATTTTTTCTATTCTATTTATTTTTTCACTTAAAGTAAGAATAAAATCAGCATCACTTTTTAAATTATTTTTTAATTCTTTTATTTGAGATTCAAGTTCTCTTATTTTTTCTTCTAAATTAATCATATTACTCCATTATAAAACAATTATACTCTAAAAATAATTTTTAATTTCATATATTTCAATATGAATATGCTTTTAGTTCTCTACGTATATGCACATAATCAGGTAAATATTTTTTTACTACACTCCAAAATTCCTTATTATGTAGTGTATTTTTTAACAATTTTGTATGTGTTAGTTCATGAATAATTAAATAATCAATAACATTTTTTGGAAAATGAAAAAGATTTACATTAAATTCTAATATATGTTTATCAATATTGTTTCTACCCCATAATTTCTTTTTACAAAATTCTATAGTATGTCTAATAGTCTTCATTTTTAATTCTCAATACTTAACACGAACTTTTAAATATTTCATAGATTTTTCAAAAAAATAATTTTTAATTGTATTATGAACTAAATTATCAGATGAATCTAATGTTTTTATATATAAAATATTATTTTGTATATCTTCTGAAACTCCATTTATTGAAGATGGAGACACTCTTCTTATAGTGAATTTTTTTCCTTTAATAATTAAAAAATTATCAACAAGTGAATATGGTTGTTTTTCTTTTTGTTGTTTTACAATTTCATAAAATGATGTAATATATTTTTTAATAAACTCTTTAACATGCTTTTTTCTTCAGTATTTGGGAACTAAACAATAAATTTTCATATCTTTAATTTTTAAATATACTCTTTTTCTATGTTTAGGAGTTTGTTTAATATAAACACACACTTTTTCATTATTAACATTAAAAAACATTTTTTTCATAATATTTGTATTATTTATTACTTGTCTCATAAAATTATACTATCTCCATCAGATAAAACTTTTTGAGATACTCCAAAATTATTTGTAATATATTTTTCTTTTATATTAGGTTTAGAAAAAAAATTCTTTTCACTATTAGACATAAAATTAATTTTTTCTACTAAAGCATCTTTACCTGTATAAGATTTTCCTGTTGTTCCAATTCAAAGTCAAACAATTATATATCTTAAAACATCCATATAGTGATTATCTTTATCAATTGGTTTTTGTTCTAATTTTTTTGTTTCTCTACTTTTTGAAATATTATTTTCACTTCATCTATAAATTTTTAATTCTCTTCATATTTCTATTAAATATCTTGGAATTTTTAAATTACCACTTCTTATAAATGCAAATAATCTTTTTAGTCCATAAACAATATCATTATTAATTCTTACATCAACATAAATTCCATAACTAGCTAGATCATTTTTATAATTATTTCTTTGGTGATTCATTCTAACTGCTGCTACTGGATCTATAACTGTTCTTAAATGTTTCTTTTGAGTTCAACTTCATTTATTTCTTATTTCATGTATCTTATTTGCTGTTTGCCCTATATCAAGTCCTGACTCTTTAAATCCATCTATAATTTGAACATATGGAATTTCACTATCACTGAACTTAACCATACATAAAATATATGCTGTTGGATCATTTTCATCTCTAACTCCACCAACATCTATTCCATCAATAAAAAAACTATTTACTCCATTAATAGTTATATTATGTTCTTGATTGCTTGGAATATCAAAATCTCCATTAATAATTTCTTCTGAAAAGACAAGTCCTGATTTAAAACTTATATCACAATAAATCCCTTTTTCATATTCATTTTTATTTGAAGCATTTGCTTTTTGTTCTTCAATGAAAGTATCACTCATTCAATTTGAATCAACACTTGCTTGAAGAATAGATACTGTATCTGATATTTCTTTAACCTTTGAATTTTTTATTGGGTTAGCATATTTTTTTACATACTTCATTCCTCTAACTGATTGAGTATGAATTATTGTATGAGATGAAAGAACTTTATCCCTAACTCAACCTATATCAGGGTTTGATTCAATAAGCATTAAAGTCCTGTCTTTAATCAGTGAATTTTTATAAACTCCATTATCATTTTTTTCTTGAATGATATTTCCATGTTTATCTCTTCTTCATGCTTTTAATTCATCTTGTCTTAACCTTGTTAATAATTGTTTATATACTTCAAATTTTATTTCACTTGCTTCAATAATTCAAACTATACCAGCATTTACACCCCTAATTTTTCCTTCATCTCCTGATGGTAATCAATTTATAGATGAACCATTATCTAAAACTCATTTTTCTTCAGTGCATTTTATAAATTCTTCATCTAAAAAAAATTTTTTAAGTTCTTTCATACCTGTATTTTTTAATTGTAATAAAGTTTTAGAAAAAGCAAATACTGTAATATTATTAACTATTCTTAACATCTCAGCAATAAGAAAACAACTTCCAAGTGTTTTTCCTGACCCAAAACCACCCATATTAACAATTTCTCTGTGGTCTAGTTGCATTATTAAATGCTGTATAGGTAAAGGCCTAAAAAAATTGAAAATGTTACCACACATTTCGCATTTACCAACTCATTTGCCCATTCTTTTTTTAATAATTTCCATATTACAGTCACCACATTTTATTTCATTTAATAAAAAAAGTTGCTTATCTTGTTGCAATATCTTAAAAAATTGCGTTTTAATTTTTGGTTTAAATCTTTTATCACTTGAAAAATAATTTTTATTGAATCTAATCACTAATCACTAACCTTGATAATATTTCATTTTTTAATATCTTTTGATTTAATTTTTTTTCATCTTTAGAATATTCTTTACTTTCAACTATCCTTGGAAGATACGTACGAGTATAATATACCTTCCTAGAGTTTTTCTTTTTATTTTCTTCTGAAAGTTGATGTAAAAGTTTTATTGTGTTTATATCATCTTTACTTATATCATTTTTACTATTAGTTATTTTAAGCAAAAGTTTTTGAAAAGCTCTTGAAACTGATTCATTACTTTTTTTATTTATAAAATATTTTATTTTTTCATTATTTAAAAAATTTTCTCAATCTTCAATAGATAGTTGTACATTATGTTTTAATTCACTTTTAAATCCCATAATAACATCTGAAGTGTTTTGTTTTTGAGTTTCATTATATTGTTTTGATAAATCGTATTCACTCATTCCAAATGCTTCACTACCTATATTTTCCATAAAATCTACCATAGCATATAACTTCATTTTTTCAGTTTCATCCATTGTATTTTTAATAATAGTATTTTTAATATATCTTTTAAATTTAGTCATATCTTTTACCTCATATTTATTTTAACATAAAAAAACAATTAAATATTTTTAATTTAACTAATGGGTAATTTATGTTTATAGCATTTTTGCTATCATAGTTAAAGTTTTGTTTAATTTAGGGTTAGGGTTTATATTAAATCTTCAAATCATCCACATTCCAAAACAAAAACCCATTTTGAAACCAGCCCCCCTTAAACTCATTTTTTAAGACAATATCATTTTTGCTATTCTTTTTAGCAATATCATTTTTACTATTATTATTAGCAGTATCATTTCTGCTATTATTTTTTATAATATCATTTTTACTATTTTTACATTTTTGTATTCTGTATATACGAAAAAAAAATTTATTAAAAATTAAACCAAAAGTATATATATATTTATATATATATATAACGCCCGAACTTTACTAAAAAAAATTGAAAATTAAAAAAAACACTATATACAGAATTGAAAAAAACAAAAATAGCAAAATTGATATTACTAATAATTTTTTTTAGTTTTTTTGTTGCAAAATTATTTTTAGGTGTAAAATGATTTTGATAAGAGTAAAAACTTATCATAAAAAATAGGAGTAAAAAAATGAAAATTAATAAATGAGTAGAATTTTTGAAATTATCAAAAAAGTTAATGAATGCAAAAAATCAAGACGATCAAGATAACTATTTAAAAGAAGTTTGAAAATTAATTTACAATAGACCATTATGTACTGGCAATGAGTATATTTTTATTAAAAAATTATATAGTCGCGTTGGTGGTTTAAATAATTTTGATTATAAAAATGTTTATAAATCTTTAAATGAGATAATTAAAAATAATAAATAGTAACTTAAATTAAATATTATTAAGGCACCTTAAAAAAGGTGTCTTTTTTTTATCTGAAAATTTTTTTTTATTTTTTTGTTACAAAATTATTTTTGGGTGTATAATTTTTTTGATAAGAAATTAAAAACTTATCAAAACATACAAAAAAAGGAGTTATTAAAAATTATGGAAACAAAAAAAATTAATAATAATATATATTATAAATGCGATTATTGTGGGCGTTACGTTTACGATTACGATAGCTTAAAAACTAAAGGCAAAATAAATTTAATATGTTTGCCCTGCCTCAATGAAATCGAAGACGATATGTATGACTACTAATATAAATAAAATAAAAAGGAGAAAAATGAAAACAAAAAAAGAAATTAAAAAATGAATTTTAGAGAATTGTATAAATGAAAAAGGTAACATTGACCTCACAAGTCTAGATTTTAGCGATTTTAATGGTGATGTATTTACTTCAGGCATGCGAGTTAAAAAAAACTTACACCAAAATCGTCAATATGTAGAAGGTAATTTATTACAACATTGTCAAAATGTCAAAGGCGATTTAGACCAATATTTACAAAATGTCAAAGGCGATTTACACCAAGATCGTAAAAAAAATTGTAACTGTGAAAATAATTAAAAATAAATAGTAAATTACAAAATTAAAGCACCTTATTATTAAGGTGTTTTTTATATATTAAAATTTTTTTTATTTTTTTTGTTGCAAAATTTATTTTTAATAGTATAATAATTTTTGTAAAGAATAAAACTTTGCAGAAAAAATAGGAGTAAAAATTATGAAAACAAAAGAACAAATTAAACAATTAATTTTAGAGAATTGTGTGAATGAGGAGGGCAACATTGATTTATCAGGTTTAGATTTTTCAAATTTTGATGGTGATGTAAATATTTCACGTATGAAAGTCAAAAAAAACTTATACCAATATAAGCAAGAAGTTAAAGGTACTTTACGCCAAGATGAGCAAGAAGTTGGACGTAATTTACACCAACAAGATCAAATAATTAAAGGTGATTTATACCAATATAATCAAAAGGTTAAATGTGATTTATACCAAGATCGTCAAAATATTAAAGGTAATTTATACCAAGCAAAACAAGAAGTTGCAGGTAATTTATTCCAAAATTATCAAGAAGCCAAAGGTTATTTATACCAAGACTGTGACTGTGAAAATAATTAAAAATAAATAGTAAATTACAAAATTAAGACACTTTATAGTGTCTTTTTTTTATTAAAAATTTTTTTCTTTTTTTGTTACAAAATTATTTTTAGTAGTATAATGATTACGTAGATAAATTTAATCTACAGAAAAAAGGAGAAAAATGAAAACAAAAGAAGAAATTAAAAAATTAATTTTAGAGAATTGTGTTAATGAAATTGGAAATATTGATTTAAGAGGTTTAGATTTTAGTGATTTTGATGGAGACATAGATATTTCAGATATGAAAGTTAAACAAAATTTACACCAGTATCATCAAAATGTCGAAGGTTATTTACGCCAAGATGGTCAAAAAGTAGGACATAATTTATACCAAAGTTATCAAAAAGTAGGACATAATTTATACCAAGATAATCAAGAAGCCAAAGGTGATTTATGCCAAGAAAAACAAGAAGTCGAAGGTAATTTATACCAAGATGGTCAAAAAGTCAAAAGTCATTTGTACCAAGACTGTAATTGTGAAAATAATTAAAAATAAATAGTAAATTACAAAATTAAGACACTTTATAGTGTCTTTTTTTTATCTGCAAAAATTTTAATATATAAAAAACTAAAAGCTAGCAAAGTAAAGCAAAAGGCTTAAATAAAAATAAATAATTAAAAACAAATAGTAAATTAAAAAAATTAAGGCCCTTTATTATTTTTATTAAAATTTTTTTTATTTTTTTTGGTTAAATTATTTTTTTGGGTATATAATATTTTTGTAAAGTTAAAAAAAACTTTGCAGAAAATAGGAGAAAAATGAAAACCAGAGAACAAATTAAACAATTAATTTTAGAGAATTGCGTTAATGAAAATGGAGACATTGATTTAAGAAATTTAGATTTTAGCGACTTTGATGGTGATGTACTTATTTCACATATGAAAGTCAAAGGAAACTTATGGCAAAGTCGTCAAAAAGTCAAAGGTGATTTATCACAACATAGTCAAGAAGTCCAAGGTAATTTATTCCAAGAATATCAAAAAGTCAAAGGTCATTTAGTCCAAGATAATCAAAAAGTCAAAGGTAATTTATTCCAAGAATATCAAAATGTCGAAGGTGATTTATGCCAAAATAACCAAATTATTAAAGGCGATTTATATAAGATAGTTAAAATAAAGCAGGACCATAAATATTAAAAAATAGGAGTTAAAAAATATGAAAACAAAAAAAATAAATAAATGAGTAGAATTTTTGAAATTATCAAAAAAATTAAGAAAAGCGCACACACGTGACGACGAGGAATTTTATGCAGACGAAATCTGAGAATTAATTTACAAAAAACCTATGGAAAATGGTGACGACTACAATTGACTATTAGAATTGTATAATTGAAAAAACGATTACAATTATATATATTCTGTTTTAATAGAAAATAAACAGTAACTTAAATTAAATATTTTTAAGACACCTTATTATTAAGGTGTTTTTTTTATTAAAAATTTTTTTATTTTTTTTGTTGCAAATTTATTTTTAGTAGTATAATAATTTTTGTAAAGAATAAAACTTTGCAGAAAAAATAGGAGTAAAAATTATGAAAACAAAAGAACAAATTAAACAATTAATTTTAGAGAATTGTGTGAATGAGGAGGGCAACATTGATTTATCAGGTTTAGATTTTTCAAATTTTGATGGTGATGTAAATATTTCACGTATGAAAGTCAAAAAAAACTTATACCAATATAAGCAAGAAGTTAAAGGTACTTTACGCCAAGATGAGCAAGAAGTTGGACGTAATTTACACCAAGATTATCAAAAAGTCAAAGGTAATTTATTCCAAAATTATCAAGAAGCCAAAGGTTATTTATACCAAGACTGTAACTGTGAAAATAATTAAAAATAAATAGTAAATTACAAAATTAAGACACCTTATTATTAAGGTGTCTTTTTTTATAAAAATTTTTTTTTATTTTTTTTTGTTGCAAATTTATTTTTAGTAGTATAATAATTTTGTAGATAATTTAATCTACAGAAAAAAGGAGAAAAATGAAAACAAAGAAAACAAAACAAGAAATTAAAAAGTGAATATTAGAGAATTGCATTAATGAAGATGGAGACATTGATTTAAGAGATTTAGATTTTAGTGACTTTGATGGTGATGTACTTATTTCAAGTATGAAAGTAAAAAAAGACTTACGCCAAAGTGATCACAGTGTCGGAGGTAGTTTATGCCAAGATTTTCAAAAAGTTCAAGAAGACTTACACCAAGATTTTCAAAAAGTTCAAGGAAATTTACACCAAAATAATCAAAATGTAAAAGGTGATTTAGACCAAGCTAGTCAAAAAGTCAAAGGTAAATTATTACAAGATTGTAACCATAAAAAAGGAGTTAAAAATGAAAACAAAAGAACAAATTAAAAAATGATTATTAGAAAATTGCATTAATAAAAAAGGCGATATTGATTTATCATATTTAGATTTTAGTGATTTTAATGGTGATATACTTATTTCATATATGAAAGTTAAAAAAGACTTATGACAACATAGTCAAGAAATTAAAGGTGATTTATACCAAGATTTTCAAAAAGTTAAAGGCAATTTACGCCAATGCAATCAAAATATTAAAGGCAATTTACGCCAAAGTAGTCAAAAAGTCAAAGGTGAATTATGACAAGATTGTCAAAAAGTCGAAGGTAATTTAATACAATGTAATCAAAAAGTTAAAGGCAATTTACGCCAATGCAATCAAATTGTCCAAGGAGACTTATGACAACATCGTCAAAAAGTTGGACGTAATTTACACCAAGATCATCAAGAAGTTGGACGTAATTTATACCAAGATGATCAAGAAGTTGAATGTGATTTATACCAAGATCATCAAAAAGTCGAAGGTGCTTTATACCAAGATTAATTAAAAATTTAATCAATATAAATTAACTCTGTTTTTACAGAGTTTTTATTTTTATAATAATTACTTAAATATCTACTAAACACTCTTAAATGCTCTAAAAATAAGCAATACATTAAAATTATTAAAATAGTATTATTAATTTTTAACTAGCTAGAAAAAATAATCTTTAATGACAATTAAATAGAAATTTTTTATTTTTTTTTGAAAACTTTTAATTTTTGTAGTAAAATGATTTTGTAGAGAAATTTAATCTACAGAAAGAAGGAGAAAAATGTTTAGAATATTTAGAAAAAATTATAAAAAATGTAATCATATCATTATAGAAAATGGTATTGATCAACTAGCACATAAAGCTAAAAAAGATTGTAAGGCAGATGCCACATATTTTCGAAATGTATTTTTAGGAGAAAAATAATGAAAACAAAAGAAGAAATTAAAAAGTGAATATTAGAAAACTGTGTTAATGAATATGGTGATATTAGTTTAACATGGTTAGATTTTAGTGATTTTGATGGAGACATATATATTTCACATATGAAAGTTAAAAAAGGATTATACCAAGAAAAACAAAAAGTTGAAGGTAATTTACACCAAGCTCGTCAAAATGTTAAAGGTAGTTTATATCAAAGTCATCAAATGGTTAAAGGAGACTTATGGCAAAGTTTTCAATTTGTAAAAGGTAAGTTAGACCAAGACTGTTTTTATGGTTGTGATTGTGGTTGTAAAGAAGAAGGAGAAAAATATGAATATAAGTAAAGAAGAAATTAAAAAATTAATTTTAGAAAATTGTATTGATGAAAATGGAGACATTGATTTAGCAGATTTAGATTTTAGCGACTTTGAGGGAGATGTAATTATTTCACGTATGATAGTAAAAAAAGACTTATACCAAGCTGCTCACAGTGTCGGAGGTAATTTACACCAAGCTTATCAAGAGGTTCAAGGTAAGTTATACCAAAATAATCAAGAGGCTCAAGGTAAGTTATACCAAAATAATCAAAAAGTAGAAGGTGAATTATACCAAAATGATCAAGAAGTTAAAGGAGACTTATTCCAACATTATCAAAAAGTCAAAGGTAATTTACACCAAGATAATCAAGAAGTAGAAGGTAATTTATACCAAAATAATTGCTGTAAAGGTAAGTGTTTGCTATGTGATTGTGAAGAAGAAGGAGAATAATGAAAACAAAAGAACAAATTAAAAAATGAATATTAGAGAATTGCGTTAATGAAATTGGAAATATTCAGTTATCAGGGTTAGATTTTAGTGATTTTGATGGAGACATAGATATTTCATTTATGCAAGTTAAAAGAAATTTAAGCCAAAGAATGCAAAGAGTCAAAGGTGAATTATGACAAGATTGTCAAAAAGTCCAACAAAACTTATTTCAAGATACCAACACAGTCAAAGGAGACTTACACCAAGATCGCCAAAAAGTCGAAGGTAATTTATACCAAGAATATCAAAAAGTCAAAGGTGATTTAGTACAAGACTGTCTTTGTGATTGTGATTGTAATTATGATAATACATGATAATAAAAGTAAAAAAGGAGAAAAATAATGAAAATAGATGAATTTAATTTTTATAATAAAAAAATTTTTAATGATAAAAAATATCCTATACACAGATCACCCCTAAATTGTGAAATATGTATTAAAAAAGGTGTTATTTATCAACTTGAAAAAATTATAGATGATTTTAATACTTTTAATATACTAGTTTGCAATACTTGTATAAAAAAAATCGACACAACCAATTTTATTACTCATGAGATTACTTAAAATAATATTTAGCAAATTAAATAAAAATTTTTTCAGAAATTTTAATTTTAGTGGTAAAATAAAATTGTAGATAATTTAATCTACATAATACATATGAAAAAAGGAGGTAATTAAATAAATTAAAAAAAAATAAATATAACTTAATTTTGTGAGGGAATAATTAATTTATACAATCATCCTATTGTTCCAAGCAATATTACAAGCAATGATTTATATACTTACACTTAATTCATTTTTATAGCATAAGAACTCCTTTTTTCGCAATGTTTAGATTAAATTTAAGAAAATTATAATTGTTCCCTCACAAAATTAAGTTAAAAAAAAGAAAGGACACCAATAATGAAAACAAAAGAAGAAATTAAAAAATTAATTTTAGAAAATTGTATTGATGAAAATGGAGACATTGATTTAGCAGATTTAGATTTTAGCGACTTTGAGGGAGATGTAGATATTTCACGTATGAAAGTTAAAAATACTTTATACCAACATGATCAAGAAGTTGAAAGTGATTTATACCAAAATGATCAAAAAATCAAAGGTAATTTATACCAAAATTATCAAAATGTCGAAGGTTATTTACGCCAAGATCGTCAAAAAGTAGGGTGTAATTTACACCAAGATCATCAAAAAGTAGAAGGTAATTTATACCAAAATTATCAAGAAGTCAAAGGTAATTTAGACCAAGACTGTAACTGTAACCCTAAAAAAAAGGAGGTGAATAATGAAAATTAAACCCTGAAAAATAAAAGAAATAATAAAATTTGAAAATAGTAAGGATACTTGTGAGGAGTGTGATGAAATGTATGAATATAAAATAATATTTGATAATTGATGGCAGCTATTTGTATGTAAATCTTGTTTTAATAATTTGTGTGAAGAAGATAAAGAAGGTGAATAATGAAATTTAATATACCAGTAGTAAATATTATTAAAAGTGATTGTATTGAATATATGAAACACTTAAATAATAATTCTATTGACTTAATAATAACTTCGCCACCTTACAATTTAGGAAACAAAAAAAGTGGTGATATTCAAATAGATAGTTATGATGATAACTTAAATGAAAATGAATACCAACTAAAACAAATAGAATTCTTAAATGAATGTTATAGAATATTAAAAGCTACAGGCGCAATATTTTACAATCATAAAAACAGATATAAAAAAGGTGAGTTAATTGTTCCCTATCAGTGAATTTTAAGAACAAAAATGAAAATTAAACAAGAGATTATTTGAAATCGTTGCACTACTGCAGATAGAGAACAAAGTAAATTTGCTCCTTTAGATGAAAAAATATATTGACTTTATAAAGATAAAACCTTTAGATTAAAAAAAGGAGCACAAAATTTTACTAATATATGAAATATTAAAAGACCCCGTCCAAAAGATAATTATTCACATAAAGCAACATTTCCTTATCAACTAATTTTTAGAATTATCAATTCATTAAATTTACCTAATAATACTATTATTATGGATCCTTATGCAGGAACTGGAACAGTGGGTCAAGTAGCAAACAATCTTAATTATAGATTTATTATGGTTGAAAATTTAGATAAATGAATAAAAGTTATTAAAAATAAAGTAAAAATAAAAAATGATTTTTACGAACCCTTACCTACAATTAAAAAACCCTATTTGAAGGAGGTGAATAATGGATTGACAAATTATGAAATGTAAAGTTTGTAATAAAAAAGAAACTAGTTTCTATACCATAAAAGAAGATGATATAGATGTTTTTTATTGTAAAAATTGTTTCTTACAAAGTTTTGCAGTAGTATGTTGTGAATGTAATGATACTGATACTACTATAATATTTAGAATTTTTCATACTGAATTAGATAAATATTTATGTGAAAAATGTTTTAAAGATAAAAAAGAAAGAGTGTAATGGAAAAAGAATGTAAATATGAAAAGAAATTTTATGAAAAACAAACTATTTATAAAGAAAATTGTTGTAAATGTAGTAAAAATTGTTTTGGAGCTTGAAGCACTGGAAATTATTATTGTAAAGAGCATTTTATTATTAAATTAAAAAATGAAAATATTATATAAGAAAGAGAGAAAAAAGAAATGAATAGAAATAAAGAACAAATTAAAAAATGAATTTTAGAGAATTTTGTTAATGAAAATGGAGACATTGATTTATCACATTTAGATTTTAGTGATTTTGATGGAAACATATATATTTCACATATGAAAGTTAAAGGTAGTTTATACCAATATTTTCAAAAAGTCAAAGGTACTTTAGACCAAGCTGGTCAAAAAGTCAAAGGTCATTTATACCAAGATAGTCAAGAAGTTGGAAGACACTTACACCAAAATTATCAAAAAGTCAAAGGCGATTTACTCCAAGATCATCAAAAAGTCAAAGATAATTTATACCAACACCATCAAAAAGTAGAAGGTTATTTACGCCAAAATTATCAAGAAATCAAAGGTTTTTTATCCCAAAATTATCAAAAAGTCGAAGGTAATTTATTACAAGATAATCAAGAAGTCGGAGGTAATTTATTCCAAGAATATCAAAAAGTCAAAGGTTTTTTATACCAAGACTGTAACTGTAAAGAAGAAGATAAAGGAGATGAATAATGGAAAAATATATTAAATATAAAGAAAAAATTAGTGATGCTGATATTGTCGATAAATATTTATGAGATAAAAATAGAACTTTCAAAAATACTAAATGTGATAAATGTAATAGAAAAGGTAAATATTTTAGAGAATTGCAACAATCTTGTTCTGGCGAAATTACATATTATTGTTATTTTTGTTATACAAAATTTAATGAATCGTACAAATTTTCAAAAGAAGAAATAAAAGAATATATGAAAGAAATAGAAGGTGAATATATAAGTACAGAAGAAAAGAAAAAATGAATTTTAGAAAACTGTATTGATAGAGATGGAGACATTGATTTAGCATTTTTAGATTTTAGAGATTTTGATGGAGATATAAATATTTCACATATGAAAGTTAAAGGTAGTTTATACCAATGCAATCAAGAAGTCGAAGATAAGTTACACCAAAGTCATCAATATGTTGAAGATCATTTATATCAAAGTAATCAATATGTAAGACGCAATTTATATCAAGAGGATCAAAAAGTTCAAGGAGATTTACACCAATATAATCAAAATGTCGAAGGAAAAATAATAAATAATGAAGAAAAAGGAGGTGAATAATGAAAACAAAAAAAGAGATTAAAAAATGAATATTAGAGAATTGTATGGATGAATATGGTGATATTAGGTTATCAGATTTAGATTTTAGTGATTTCGATGGAAATGTATTTACATCACATATGAAAGTTAAAGGTCATTTATATCAAGATAATCAAAATGTAAAAGGTCGTTTATATCAAGATGATCAAAAAGTCAAAGATAATTTATACCAAGATAGTCAAGACGTTGGAGGTAATTTATATCAAGATGATCAAAATGTTGGATGAAATTTATATCAGAGTCATCAATATGTGGGAGGTTATTTAAACCAAATAAACCAACACGTCAAAAAAGATTTATATCAAGATAGTCAAGAAGTAGTAGGTAATTTATACCAATATAATCAAAAAGTTATTAAAGGTAAGTTATTACAAGACTGTAACTGTAACCATAAAAAAGGAGAAAAATAATGAAAACTAAAAAAGAGATTAAAAAGTGAATATTAGAAAACTGTGTTAATGAAGATGGAAATATCGATTTATCACATTTAGATTTTAGCGACTTTGATGGAAATGTAGATATTTCACATATGGAAGTTAAAAAATACTTATCCCAAGATTATCAAAGAGTCGCAGGAGATTTATACCAAGATGATCAAGAAGTTAAAGGTCTTTTATACCAAGACTGTGACTGTAAAGACTGTAAAGAAGAAGATGAATAATGAATTGTAAATATTCTTGTTGATATCATAAAAAACATTGCCCTAAAAACTGTATATTATGTGAAAAAAATATTAATTGTACAGGGTGTAACCATAAAAAGGAGAAAATATGCCATTAGCAAAACGCCATTTTTATAATAATAGAGATTATATAATTGATATGGAAAATCATGTTGTGATATTAAAAGAGCATTTTCATAAAATGCTAATTAGTAATAAACTATGAGGAAGATTTGGATTTAAAAAAATAGGTGGATCAATCTTTGGTGATGTTCTTGAAGTTGATTTATATAAATCACAATTTAGAGCATTCATTAATATTTGTAGATTAGATATGCCTATTTTAGATATGAAATATATTAATGCTGGTCAAGTTATTGAAGGCAAAGTGATAGATTTAATTTTGGCGCAACCAAATGTTGATACAATCGAAACTTTCCCTGCTAAAAAATATAATTATGATTATTTTTCAAATGTTCCAATTTTTGGTGGGTTGCCAGATGGACTAGAACAACCACATGACTTGGTTATTGAAATTAAAACAACTAATGCAAAAAATTATGAATCATGAAAAAAAGACGGCCCACCAATTTTATATTTAAAACAAGCAATGTTATACACTTATTTAATGAAGAAAAAACATTTTGCAATTGTTGTTACTTTTTTGGAAGATGAAGATTATGCGAATCCAGAACAATATAATATAAAGGAAAGAAAAACACGAACATTTCCTTTTATGTTAGATGAACAACAAATTAAGGATGATATTGATGTATCTACTTCATGATATAAACATCACACTAAAATTGGTACTTCTCCTCGTTTTAATTTAAAAAAAGATAGAGAACTACTGGAATATTTATTGTGCGAAAATAAACAACAATATGAAAAATTAATTGATAAATGGGATAAAGATGGAAAAATTAATTGACCATCTCTTGGTGGTAAGTAATGTCTGATATAATCACACAATCAAGATTTATTAGATTTTTAAAATACTCTCCATATTTTGTATGAAATGAGAAAGGAGGTGAATAATGAAAACTGAAAAAGAAATTAAAGAATGAATATTAAATAATTGTATAGATGAATATGGTAATATTTGGTTATCAGGTTTAGATTTTAGTGATTTCGATGGAAATATATTTATTTCACGTATGATAGTAAAAAAAGACTTACACCAAGATCTCCAAAAAGTTCAAGGAGACTTACGCCAAGCTAGTCAAAAAGTCAAAGGTCATTTATACCAAGATAGTCAAGAAGTTGAAGGCAATTTATTCCAAGAATATCAAAAAGTAGAAGGTGATTTACTCCAAGATGATCAAAAAGTTAAAGGTGATTTAACCCAAGATAATCAAAAAGTTCAAGGCGATTTATACCAAGATAGTCAAGAAGTTGAAGGTGCTTTATTCCAAGACTGTGAGTGTGGTTGTGGTTGTGATTGTGATTAAGATGAATCATAAGAAAGGAGGTGAATAATGGATTATAAAGATGGTACAATGATTGGAAAGATTATAAATGAGAGTTGATTAGTTAAATACAAGGGTAATAAAATACATAAATCTCTTTATTTAGAAAGTAAAGTTTTTAATCATTTTAATAAAAAATCACAAAGATTACTTTTTATAATTGATATTACTAAATGAAAAAATAAATGAAAAAAGTCTATTTCTTTAAAGGATATTATAGAAGTTAGTTTTGAAAAAATTGTTTTTAGTGATTATGCTTACAATTTAGAATTTAATTTGGAAAATGAAATTAAAGAAAATAAACAATATTTAGACATTGAATATAAGTTATTTAATGCTAAATTACTTAAAATTTTAAATAAAAAAGATAAATAAAAATGAAAATTGAAGAAATATTAAAACTAAAAGAATTAGTTAGACAAGATAAAATTAAAGTAGAAGTTCCAAAAAGTCATCATTATATGTTAAATTATAAAACAAGACATAGAGGTCCATACTTTACCTATAACTCTGTTGGTTTTTCAACAAAAGAAAAGAGAGAAAAATTTTATTATTCCATAAAAGCAGATAAAAAAAGAGAAGTTACTAGTGTATGAGAAATGGTTATTTAAAAATTTTTCTAAATAAATATAAAATTATAATATAATAAAAGTAAATCATATAGAAAGGACAAAATGAAAATGGCATTTAATAATGTTTCTTTTATTGGAGATAGACTAGAAAGGATGAATGAATTACCAGATAATTCTATTCATTTAATTTTTACTTCTCCACCTTATAATGTAAATAAAAATTATACAAATAATGATGATGATAAACCATATAATAATTATTTATTTTTCTTAAATGAAACTTGAAAAAAATGTTATGAAAAACTTTGTGAAGGTGGAAGAATAGCAATAAATATTGCTACTTCTACACAAGGAAAATTAGGTTATAAATTTTTATATTCAGACATAATACAACAATTATTAAAAATAGGTTTTATTCCTCGTGGTGAAATAATATGAAATAAGAAAAATGTATTTAAAAGAACTGCATGAGGAAGTTGAAAATCTCCTTCAAACCCTTTTCTAGTTCAACCTTATGAATTTATACTTATTTTTAGTAAAATAACAAGAAAATTAACAGGAAATAAAGAAAATATTGATATAACAAAAGAAGAATTTATACAATATACAAATAGTTTGTGAGAAATTAAACCAGAAAAAGCAAAAAAAATAGGACATCCAGCACCTTTTCCAATGGAATTAGCAGAAAGAATTATTAAATTTTATACATATAAAGGAAATATTGTATTAGATCCTTTTGCTGGTTCAGGAACTACTTGTTTAGCAGCAGAAAAACTAGCTAGAAAATCAATATATATTGATAATTCAAAAGAATATTTTGAAATTTATTTAAAAAGAAGAAAAATGAGGAACTTATTATAAAATTAAGTTATATAGAAAGGACAAAATGGAAACAAATTTAAAATTATTAAGATTCAAAGAAATTGTTATATGAGATTTTTATACAATATATTTTAAAGATATTGAATGAACAAATAAAGAAACCATATTAAATATTTTAGTTGATCAAATATTAATTGTTTTTCCAAAAGTAGATAAAACATTATTATTGATTAGTGGAGAAAACTATATTAAGTATTTTGAACCACCAAATAAACGTGAAAAAATTGCATGTGAATTATTAAATGGTTATAGTTTTAGTCAAATAAGAAAATATACACAAGTTTCACCTAATTGATTAGCAAAAAATAACAAAGTAGAAAATTTACAAAATATTTTAACAAATGGAAAAATAAAATCAAAATTTTTTGTTAATTACTTATATGATATTATTAAAGATATCACCTTCAAAAACTCTAAAATTAGAAGAAAGAAAAATAATGTATATATGTAAAGTTGAAAAAATATATTTACATTTACATACTTGTCTTGAAGGCAATGATTTTTCTAATTTATTAAGTCATACTAAAATTAAAACTTTTTATAAATGTAATAAACATAATAGTTTAAGAATAGTTATTCCTAAAATTGCTTATTTCTTAAAAAAACATATTGATTATTTTGAATATAATAATTTTGAAATTGATATTGAAGTTTATAATGTGTATAAAACTTTATTAGATAATGAAATAGAAATAAATTTAATTAAAACAAAAACAGAAAATGATTATGATAGTGATTGATTATCAGAAAAATTTAATAAATTATCTTTACACCAAAAAATAGGTGTAGAACTTATAAAAAAGAAAAAAGATTATTGTTTATTTTGAGAGCAAAGAACTAGAAAAACTGCAACTGCTATTGTAGCATTGGAAAATATAAATAAAATTATGATTGCTGTTCCAAATGGTTTATTAAATAATTGATTAAATGAGTGAAATATTTATGGAACAAAAAGAGAAATAATTTTATTAAAAGGTAATATTGAACGTAGAAAAAAACTTTATAAACAATTTAATGAAGCAGAAAAAATAGTTTTAATAGGTTCTTGACCTACATTATCAAATGATATTTTAAAGTATAGATGAAAACCAATAAATTTTGATTATCTAATAATTGATGAAGCACATTTTTTAAGAAATGATAAAACAATCCAAAGTAGAGGTTTATATAAATTAAGAAAGTTTGCTACAAATGCTCTTATTTTAACAGCAACACCAGCAACAAATAACCCTTCAGACATTATTCCAATTATTAAATTGTTATTTAATTGTGAAATATCAAAATCATTTATACAAAAAAACTTTTTTGAAGCAGAAACTTCTTATTTTTCACAATATTTACAATATTCAAATATTAAAGGCGATCAAGAAGAAGAATGGTGTAAATTTTTAGATGCTTTTAGTGATGGTATTAAATATAAAGAAGTGTTTAAATGAGCAATAAGCACACCAAAGAGAACAGTTTATTTAGATTTAAATAAACAAGACTTACAAAGATATAATGATATGATAAATGACTTTGTTTGATATACCAATAAAAACCAAAAAATGTATGAAGAAAATATTTTAACACAATACATTAAACTAGAACAAATATGTATAGATTCAAATATCTTAACACCTTCTTTATTATCAAATAAAACTCTATGAATTAAAGATTTTATTAACAAACATAAAAATTTAAATATAATTATATGGAGCACTTCTACAAAATATCTTAATTTTCTAAAAACATTAAAAGAATTTCAAAATGCTTATTTATTTACAGGAGAAACAAGTGATGAAGAAAGAGCAAAACTAACTAAAAAATTTCAACAAAATAAAGGAATAATATTTTTAGTTAATTTAAGAGTTGGAGCAGAAGGCAGAACATGAGATAATGCTGATTATATGATTTTTGTTAATAGAGATTGAAGTTATGTAAAAAATGATCAAGCAGATAAAAGGTGTCTTGCTATTGTTAAAGAAAATATTAATCATAAAGTAGAAATTATTGATTTAGTAGTTAAAGATAGCATTGAAGAATATAAAGAAAATGTTTTAAAAGAGAAAAGAAGTATTACAAGTATTGTTAATGAATTCAATAAATATTTACAACAAAGAAAGGAAAAATAAATGGGACAAATTTTTTATTTAATATACTATAACAAAAAAACAAAAGAAGTTTTTATGATTAAAGGGACTGAAAAACAAATAGTAAATAAAATCAATGAATTAAAAAAGAGTAAAAACTATTATTTACATAATGAATATTTCCTTGCTACAAAACAAGAACAAGCAAAAAGAAATAAAATTCTATTGGAATATTTATTGAAAGAAGTTAAATAACTTATGAGTAAATATTCTATTAGAATTATTAAATGTTGTATGTTTAATAATGATTATCATGAGTGTAATGCTTATTATGAAACAAGTGGTTCTTTTATGACAGCAGTAATTAATCATATGAATAAAAACTGCATAGTTTGTCATCAAAAATGTAAAAAAATTCAAGTTAAGAGAATAGGTGGTAAATGAGAAACACTTTAATAATTATTTTTAAAATTTTTTGTTTTAATATAAAAAATAGTGTATAATGAATTTACAATGGATGAAGGGGTTGGTATTATGAAAGGACTATATGAATAAATATAAAACAAATGAATTTAAATCATTGGGAATACTTTCTCATGATCAAAAAAAAGAATATTGAGATAAAGGTGTTTCTGGAT
The DNA here is from genome assembly GCA_025267735.1 of Mactra quadrangularis. NCBI lineage: Eukaryota > Metazoa > Mollusca > Bivalvia > Venerida > Mactridae > Mactra > Mactra quadrangularis. The sequence goes on from JAMOLF010000046.1 coordinate 36,656, forward strand.
CACAAGTTTATAGAATACTTAATGATACTGTAAATATATTTAAAGAAAAACATGGAGAAATAGAAGCGTTTGATCCTTCAAAAGTAGCATCTATAAAAGAAAAAATGGATGCTGGAATTTACCATGAAGCAGGTATTTTACAAGAAGCAGTAGATAGAGGTTTTATAAAAGAAGATATTAAAACAACAAATGAAACATTTATATCTACAAATTATGAAAATAATAGTGCTAATATTGATGGTTATATTGGAGAAAATATAAATAATATTGATGCTATTATTGAAGTAAAAAATTCAACACAAACAGAAAAAGCATTGGTTAGACAATATCTTCCACAATTAAGATACTATATGTGATTTTTTAATGCTAAAAGAGGAATATTTTTATTTAGATTAAATGGAAACAAATTAGTAAAAATAGATGTTGAAAGAGATAAAGAAGAAGAAAATTTAATGTTAGACAACATACAAACTTTTCAAACATGTGTAAAACTTGGAATGTATGATATGGAAGTTAAAACAAAAGGATCTTCTCAAAAAATTATTTTTAATTTAGATGAAGATAAAGCTAAAATTGTTGATGAAGTATTAACTATTCAACAAAAAATTAAAGAATTAAAAAAAGTAGAAACAGAACTTCAAAATCAAATTAAAGAATTAGTTGAAGAAAATACAAGAATTATTACATCTGATTTTTCTATAAATAAAAAACTAAATGTTAGTGAAAAAGTAGATTATGAAGCAGCATTCAATGATGTTTCAAATCAACTAGAACAATTTGATACTGCTTATTCTAGAATATTATTATTAAAACAATATACAAGTAAAGTTTCAAAAGTATATTTCTCTATTAAAAATGCTACAAAAGCAGACAAATTATTATATTTAGATAACTTAAAGAAAGTAGGTAAATAAATATGTTAGAAAATAAAGATAATGAATTGTATCTTGGTGCAACAGTTCATAATACAATATTAAAAGATAAAATAAATATTGATTTAAAAAAATCAACTTATATTTTAGAAAATGGAAAACCAAATTTTAAAGAACTATATAAATTAGGAGAAAAATTAGATAAATATATAACTAAACAATTAGAAGTAAGTAAAAGAGATAGTGTTTTTGTTTCATATATACCCTGAGCATTTATACAATTTTTTGGAAAACAATTATTTACAAATTTTGAAAAAATAAATATTCCAGTAAAAGAAGGACTTGCAGATACTTTATTTTATATAAATAATAATGAAATTCTATCAAATGTTGATTTAGTAAGATATGTTAAAATAGGAATTAAATACAATTCAACAGATAATGAAGAAATTAAATATTTAATTAACTATCCTATTTTAGATGGTTATAAAGATTTAAGAGTTGTAACTTCAAGTTCTTGAAATTCATCAATACAACGTGGTTTTGTAAAAGCATTTGCTGAACATACTGGGTTTGGATTACATTTATGACTTCCTGAAGAAGAAGAAAAAAATGAAATAGATGCTTATTCTATTGAAAAGATTATAGAAAATAGAAAACAAAAAAAAGTAATTAGAGCAAAAACTCCAATTGAAAAATCTAATTCTATTATTGATAAACCTAACCCAATAGTACAAGAAGAGCAAACAGTACAAGAAGAACAAACAGTACAAAAAGAACAAATAGTACAAGAAGAAAAACCAACAAGTTTATTAGATAATATTAATACTTCTATAAATGATATACAAAATGATAATTCTACAATGTATAAATCAATAGAAGAAAAAATAAGAGATAAAAGAAAAGAAATTATACAACTTGTTAATTCAATTTCAAGAAAACCAATTTATGTAACATTTGTAGATAAAATTAAAACTGTAAATCAAATATTTGAAAAAGATAAAAATTCAGAAAAATACCTTACAGAAATAGATAATATTATTAAACAAATTGAAAAGAGTAAAAATGATTAAAATAGATTGAGATTGACTTGATATATTAGCAACTTCATTTCCAGAAGCATATCTATTATATAAAGATCAAATAAATATAGCAAAAAAATCAAAAAAAACAGAAAAACAAAAAAAATCAATATTAAATAAAATTGATAAAGAGTATAAAAAATTAATACTTGATGATAGCGAAAATTATATAGTTGAAACACTTATTCACAAATCATTTGAATATGCTAATTGTGAGCAAATTTCTTTTAATTCAACAGATAATAGATGAATTTATGCTAAATATATTGAAAGTATAAATTATGAAAAAAATAGTAATAAGTTAATAGATCAAAAAGTAGAACTATATATAAGAAGTAGATATCAAAAAACTTCTGCGTGCATCACTATTGATTTAACTAGTAATTTATATAAATTATTAGAACATTTAATAGATAATAAAACAATACCTAAATTCAAAATAAAAGAGAAAGATAAAAATTTATTTAACAATTTATATCCTAATTTATACAAACATTGAAAAAGAACAGGTAAAAAAATAATAGAAATTATTACAGATATTCCAACAGGTAGAATCAATTGTATATCAGCAAGAATACAAAATGATTATTTACTATTAGAAAGTTTTACAGATAAAGATAATGTATTAAATTGAAGTAATTCTTTTCTATTGGAATTAGTAGATATTCCAAGAATAATTAATTTTGTTAAAAGAGAACAAAAAAAAATAGATGAAATTAAAGAAAACCAAAAAAAAGAAAGAGAGAACTAATGGCAAAAATTACAATAAAATTTAAAGGTAACCAAGAACAAGGTAAAACTATAGATAAAGAATTTATAGCACTATGAACAATTAAAAGTGATTTAACAGATAATAAAAAATTTGCAGATTTAAGAAAAGATAAAGAAATATTTATATATTCAGTAAAAACAACTTTTGAAGATACAGAATATAGTAGTTTATTTTTTGTAGATATATATAAAAAAGATTCAAAAGAAAAAGAAGTAAATCCTGTATTTGAATCACTTGTAAATGAAGTACTTAATACAACTGTAGATAATATAAAATTATATGAAATTTCAAGTTCAGATTTTGTAGGTAAAAAGTTTGTAGGAATTACAGAGCAAAAAGATACTATTGATAAAAATACTGGAAACCCTTATTTTGCAATAAATTATTATAAAGCAAAAAGTTGAGATTCTAATTTAATAGAAGAAGAAAAAAACCAAATATTGATAAATATTAAAAATTTACATAATGGTGCTCAACCTATAAATTGTTCAAATCAAAGTAGATTTCAAAAGCAACAATCACAACAATTTAATAATAAATCACAACAATTTAATAATAATTGAACTGAAGCAATAAACAAAATACAAGAAAATACACAACAACCACAAACAACTAATAATTTAGAAAATTTATTTAAATAATAGATTTGGTAAATAAAACATCATATAGAAAGGGCACAAATATATGGATGAACAATCTAAAATTTTAACCACTTATAAAAAGATTTTCAAAAATGAAAACTTTGATAAAGTTAATCAAAATGGGTATGTTCAAGTATTTTGCCCTTTTCACAATGATAATGAAAAAAGCGCTGGAATAAAATTAGATAATGGTTTTTTTAATTGCTTTACATGTAATATAAGTTTAAAAGATCCTATCAATTTTCTAGCTAGATTTCATAACACTAATTATTACATAGCAAGAGATATGTATAACTTGCTAGAAGAAAATGATACTTTACAAGATTCATTAAAAGATAATAAAGAAATAAGTATTTTAAAAGAAAAAGAAATAGAAAACATATCAAATATTTTAAGAATATCAAAAGAAACTATTAAAAAAATGAAAATGTTTTCCACAAGATGAGAGAATGAATTATTCTCTTTACCTATTGAAATTAATGGAGTGTGTTTAGATGTAAGAACATACTTTCCTAATCAAAAACCTAAATGAAAAGGAGCAATTGGAAGTTTAATTGGACTTATTTTTAATTTTGAAAATTGAAATAAAAATAAAAAAGATTTTACTTTAATTTGTGCTGGAGAAAAGGATGCATTAGTTGCAATAGATAAAGGTTTTAATGCTATATCAATAACAGGGGGAGAACAAGCGTTACCAAAAATGTTTGGGGGTCATTTTAAAGATAGACAAATTGTTATTATGTATGATAATGATTTTGCTGGAAAAAATGGAAGCATTCATCTTGCTAAATTTTTACAAAAATATAAACCCAAAGTAATAAAAAATATTACAAATCATTATAAATGAATGAAAGAAAAAGAAGATTTATGAGATTTCTTTAATGTTTATAATAAAACAAAAGAAGATTTATACCAAATAATTGCAGATACAAAACCTTTTAATATTAATGATTATGTAGAGCAAGTAGAAAAAGAAAATAAATATATAACTATACATGACGCTTTACATTTAGATGATGTTGAAGGAAAATTATTTACTTCTTCTATAACTGTTGATTATCGTTCAGTTACTTCATTTAGAATTCCACACACTATACAATTAAAAGGAAAAATAGATAATGTAGAAGAAGTGTTAAATACATTCATAATACAAGAATCAAATTATGGTGATTTACTTTATTTAACTGAAAATGATAATAAGAAAAATATTGAAGAGAAAAAATTAATTAAATATAACTATTATAGTAAGCAATATAAAAATAAACTTACTGACCCATTATGAATAGAAAGATATAATAAAAAACCTTTATTTCAAGCAACAGTTATTGATAATGTGTTTAATTCAAAAGATGAATATAATCAACAACCATTAGAAGTATTTTCATTTAAACAATTAGAGACAGGAAAGAATTATATTATAAATTATTCATTACATTCACACCCATTCCAAAAACAAACCACAGTAGCAATAATTCATAGTATTGAAAAACAAGAAGATATTATAGATAATTTTCAAGTTGATGATAAAGTTAAACACTCTTTAGAAAAATTCCAAAAACAAAGTATTGATAATTTAATAAAACAATTTAGAAGTTATACAAAACAAAATTATCTACAAACATTATTAGCATTAGTAGTGGATTTAACTTATCATTCTGTATTAGAGTTTTATTTACCAAATGGAGAACTTGAAAGAGGAACATTATATTTAACAATTATAGGTGATTCAAGAACAGGAAAAAGTGCTTCTTGTAAAGGTGCTTCTAAAATATACAATAAAGGTTGTGTAATCAATGGTAAAAATTCTACTTCCCTTTCATTAGTTGGTGGTTCAAAAAAAGGTGTAGGTGGTGTTTGACAAGTTAGTGGTGGTATTATTTCAAAGAATAATAAAGGAATAGTAATTATAGAAGAAGCACAAGGCATAAGTGGTGATTATTATTCTAAAATGACTGATTTAAAATCTTCAGGAAAATTACGTGTTTCTCGTGTTGATAATTCTTTAATATTAGAAGCAAAATTAAGAATAATAGAAATTGCTAACCCAAAAATTAAAGATACAAGAAATAAACAAATAACTTCATTTTCCAATGGTGTAGAAGTTATACAGCAACTTATAACTGCACCAGAAGATATTGCTAGACAAGATTTATTTTTACTTGTTAGTACTCCTAAAAAAATTAGAAGTTTAAATGATAATTCATTAACTTTAAAACCATTTAGAGATATAGATTATCAAAATAGAATAAATTGAGTATGAAGTAGAAAACCAAACCAAATAATTATTTCAAAAGAAATTATGCTTTTAATAGAAAATTATTCAAATGAATTATGAAAAAAATATCATACACATATTCAAATTTTTGGAACAGAAACTACTAAAAAATTTATAAGAATAGCAATTGCTTATGCTGCTTTAAGTTGTTCTACTGATAATACATTTCAACTTATTATAGTTAAACAAGTACATGTTGAACAAACTAAAATTCTATTTAAGCGACTATATGATAATGATATATTCAAAATAAGACAATATGTAGCAGAAGAAAGAAAATATGAAGTTGTTACAATAGAAGGTAAAGATTGATTAAAACAAAAAAATAATATAGAAAATACAAAGAGATTTTTAGAAAAATTATACAATTTCAAAAACTTAATGACTAGAAATGATTTATGAAATATGAGTGGAATACAAGATAGAGATGTTTGAAATAAAATATTTAATGATTTAGATTATCATAGTTTTATAAGAAATGAAGATTCACGTGGAAATTATTCTATTACTGATAAATTTAAAAATACATATAAGGAGGTAATAAATGAAAAGTAGTGAAATAAAAAAACTTTTTATGTATCATAAACCAAAATATTTTGCTTTTGATACAGAGACAACTGGACTTAATTTATTAAAAGATAAAGCATTTTTAATTGTTATTGGTTGAAAATACAATGAAGAATATTATATATATACACTTGAACCAAATAAAGAAGTTTGTAATTTATTCCAATATATGTTGGAAAATTCTATTGCTTTTGCTTTTAATACAAAATTTGATATGCATATGCTTCAAAATACATTTCCATATGTAGATTTATGAAATAAAGAAAATTTAAATTTAGCAGATGCTATGATATTATTTCATTTATCTTTACCAACAGATAATATAGAAAGCCTAGCACTTAAAAAAATATCAAAGAAATATATTGATAATAATGCTGATATATACGAAAAAAGAATTAAAGAACAATTACATTTTATAAATGTTAATAATAGAAATTTATTAAATACATTATTAAAACCATTTAAATTTAATAATAAGAAAATAAATGATATTAAAAATAACCCATTAAAAGATTTAGAAAATGAAATTCCAGAAGAAGTATTAAACATTTATAATATGTGATTAGAAACTTATGGAGAAGCAACTTATAATCAAATAGATTTATCTATTGTTAAAGAATATGCTTATAAAGATGTTGAATATACATTAAAAATTATTGAAATGTTTTTACCAAAAGTAAAAGAATTAAACCAAATGGAAGTTTTTTATAGAGAATGTAAATGTATTATTCCATTTTATAATCAAGAAAGAATTGGACTAAAAGTTGATATAGATTATTTAAATAAGTCAATAAATAACATGAGAGATTATTACAATAAAATAAACCTTGAATTTAATAATATAATAACTTCAATAGATAATAATATTAAAATAGAAATAAGTGCTCAACAACATAAATTTATTAAAGATTTTATATATAAACATTGAAATATAAATTTACCTTTTGTTGATAAGGAAAGTTTAAATAACTTTGTTAAAATAAAAGATATACCAACATTATGTATTAAATTTGTTTCTTTAATAATAGAATTAAGAAATATAAATAAATGATTAACTACTTATTTAGTTGGAATAAAAAATAAACTTATAAATGGTAGATTACATGAATCAATATTTCAATTAACTTCAACTGGTAGAATTTCTTCTTCATTACAACAATTTCCAAAAGAAGCAATAATTTCAAAAGATAATATAGAACTATTCCATCCAAGGAAATTATTTATACCTGATAAAGATTATTATTTATTCTTTTTTGATGAATCACAACATGAATTAAGAATTCAAGCAAATTAATACTCATTATGTAGGACATCCAGATATTAACTTAACAAGAGCATATATCCCTTATGGTTTAAAAAATTGAACTCCTATTGATTTACATTCATTAACTACAATAACTGCTTTTGGAGAAGATATTGTAAATACACCACAATTTAAACTATTAAGAAATTATGGAAAAACGATTAACTTTGCTATTATTTATGGTTCTGGTTTAAAAGGTTTAAAAAAGAGAATGAAAGCAAATTTATCAGAACAACAAATTACTAAACTATATGAGGCATTTAAAAAATCATTTGAAGGTATAAAAAAATATCAAGAATGAATTAAACAAGAGATAATAAATAATAATTGTGTAAAAAATCTTTATAACAGATATTATTATTTAAACAATCCTGATAATTTTTATAAATTATTTAATTATTTAATTCAAGGAACAGCAGCAGATATGATTAAAGAAGCAACTATTAAAATATTTAATTATTTAAAACCTTATAAAAGTGATATTTTTTTAGAAATACATGATGAAGTTCAAGTAAGAGTTCATAAAGATGAATTATTTTTAGTTCCAAAAATAAAAGAAATGTTAGAACCAAAAGAAACATGAAGTATAATTCCTTTTGTTTGTAGTGTGGAATACACTAAAACTAACTGAAAGGATAAACAAGAATGAAAATAAAACTATTAGCAATAGATCCTTCTGGTAATTTTTCTTATGGTAAAGGAACTACTGGACTAGCTATATGAACTGGTGATGAAATAAAAATTGGTTCTATACAAGCAAAAAAACTATAAAACTAAATTAGATTACTATAATGCTATACAACTTATAATTAAATCTTCAGATAAAGTTGTATGTGAAGATTTTAAACTACAATTTATAAAAGCAAAATCTCAATCAAATAAACCATTAGAAACAAGTGAATTGATTGGAATATTAGAAAACTATGCTAAAATGCACACAATACCCCTTTTTTAGGCAATCAAATAACATTAAGAGTAGATGACAAGACAGATTACTAAAGAATGAATTAAAATATACTTTTAACTATGAATTAAACAAATCTAATATTCATGAAAGAGATGCTTTAAGACATTTAATACATTTTTATATTTTTAAATATATAGGTGGAAAGAAATAATGAATAAAAAAAATGATAGTTAGTGTAACTATCGAAATGCGGCAAAAATGCCCAGGACTTTTTAAAGTGAATAGAGGTTTATAACCTCAAAATTATTATATCATATTATTATTATTTTTTTTAAATGATTATAATTTTTTATTTAAAATGAAGGTCTAAAAAATTTACCTCTTATTCTTGGGACTTTTGTTCCATATAATTCATTTAAAGTTGGAACATAATAACCTTGTTCTCTTAATCTATCAAATCATATTTTTATTGCTCTATTTCTTTGTGCTTCAGCATATATTTTATTTTCTGTTGTATCAGTTTCAGAGAATATAGAAGGTAATAAATCACCAACACCTCTAATACCACCTTTTTTACCAAATATTTTAAATAATGGGTCTGCTATATCATTTATTCTTTGTCCAAAAACTCCAAGGTGAGATTTTTGTGTAGGTGTATTTAAATCTAAAAATGATTTTAAACCTTTAGCATCTCCAAATACTTCACTTACTCCACCTTCAAATATTCCACCTGTATATGTGTCGTGTGTAAAGAAATTAGTTCCAGTTAATTTTTCCAATGGGACTTTTAAAAATGGGTTCAATCTTCCTGCTAATTGAGTAGGTAATTCAGGTAAATCTAAAAAAGGTCAGTTTATTTTAAATAAAGTAATATTATTAGATTTAGCAAATGGGTCTCATATAGGTAATAATAATTTTTCTTTTTGATATTGAGTTAAAGCATCATCAGGGTTACTTATATTTTGTGTTGATAACACAGCAGTTCTTTGCATTGATTGAATAAAGTGGTGAATTCTTATATATTTTTGTGGATTATTAGTAATCATTTTTAATTGTAGAGAAATATTTTTTTCTTGCTCAAGTATAAAATGGGAATTATATTTTTCATATATCTTTGTTCTATTCTTGTAGTATTTTGATAATCAAAGAAAACTGTTTTAGCAAATAATTCAGAATTTGCTTCAATAGAGTCTTGTGTATTCATTTTTAATCTTTTAATTAATTTTTGTCCTCTTAAAGTTTTTCCAAACTCATAAGCAGCAATACGTGAAGCATTATCTTCTGCTCCAACTAAACTTAAAGAAAAGTCAGACATTCTTTTTAAACCTGAACCTATTTTACTTAATTTTTTTTACAATAGGGTTATTTTTATTTTTTGGAACTTTTAAAGCATTGTGTAAATATTTTGTTTCTTTTATATGTTCATAGGAATCATCAACTATTCTATTAGTACCAACAATACCTCTTGAAGCATATTCTTGTAGTTTTAAATAATCTTCTCAATAACCTTTTTCTTTCAAAGCATTTTCTAAAATAGTATATTGTGCTTTGCTACTATAAGCAGCATCTAAAAATCTTTTGTCCATTTTTAAGTTTTTAATAAATGGAATTAGTTTTGATTGTGAATAAAAATGAAATTTTAAACCTTTTATAAATCTTGTTGAATAAGAATGTAATGGAATACCTGATAAATAAGAATTAGTTAAGTTAGAAAATATATTTCTTAAATGGAAACCAGTAGTAAATAATGCTGCTCTTTTTCATACTTGTGTTAATTGTTTTGCTTGATTTATTAGTTTATTTATACCTTCATTAGAAAATGATTCTCCATATTGTTTTAATTGTTCTAAAAACCCTTCATGAATAAAACCACCACTTTCTGATATTTGTTCTAAATGTTCTATTTGTGGTAATAAATCTTGTGGTCCATATGTAGGTAATTTTAAGAAATCTAATGCTTTTTTTATTTGTCCATTTATTTTAGTATCAATAACAACATATTCAGATAAATCTTTATGTGGTAATAATTCTCCATTGTTTAATTTTATAGGTGCTAAATTTTTACTTTCTCTAGCATATTGATTAGCAAGAGTGTATTTACTTCAAGGTTTAAGTAGTTAAATCTTTATTTGCTTCTGGAACTATTCTTTTTTTAAATCATTCTTTAAATGAATCAGGTGCTTTTAAAATTAATCCAGATTTCTCTGCTTCAAATATTAAATTACGAGAAAGTAATTTTTCAGGCAATATAAGAAAATGAGTTGCTATTGCTTCAATAGGGGAAGAACTAAAAAACTCTGTTTTACCATTTATAATATTATCTAAATTAAAATAATCATTTCTTACACTTTCAGGTATATCTTTTGCTCCAAGTTTAATTTTTCCTCTAACAAATTCATTAGCATCTCTTGCTGTTCCTAAATAAGCACGTGAATAAAGTAATGATTCTTTTGAACCTGTTCTATTAGAAAATTGTAATAGTTTAGACACTTCACTATTTTTACTTCCAAGTATTTCTTGTGCTACTGCTCATTTTTGTGTATTTATATCAGTTATATGTGGTAAATAACCATATGTATCAAATGCTTTCAACACATTAGTTATTTCTGGTCTATCTTTAAATAAACGTATTAAATCGTTATTAAAGCTAGTTACAATGTTTTTTAAATTACTTTGTATATGTTGTAGTTGTATATTACTTTTATATAATTCTGAAAAAGCAACTTCACTTTTGGGAATAGTAAGTTTTTGAGAATATTTAGGAATTTCTTTTAATATTCTTGCTTGCTCCTTAAATATATATCCCATTTTTTCACCATTAGTTATGTCCATTCTTAAAATAGAATCAACTGGGTTTTTTACATTTTGAACAGCATTTAGAAAATCATTTCTTCTTTTTGAAAATATAGTTTTTGCTTGTTTAATATTATCTAATTTAACTTCTGCTATTTGTTTTTGTATTTTATCAAGTTGATTTTTTAATTTAGGAATAGTAGTTTCTATTTTTTTTGATTTTATAAATTCTTCTTTAGGTGATTTTATTTTTTTTAATAAAGAAATTTCCTGTTTATTTAAACCATATTCTTTACCTAAATATTTAGTAATGTAACCACTTCATAATTTAGGAGAAGATAAATCTAAACTTTTAGAAGTTAATAAATAATTTATTATATTTGGAGTTTCTTGTACATTTGCTCACTTATTATAATTTCTAATAAATCTTTGAATTTGGTATTGTTCTCTTGTTATTTCTAAATTAGTTCTTCTTAATTCTTCATTTCCATATCTATTGATAGTGTAATTAACAAAATCTTGCCCACTTTCACTTTTTAAATAATCATCAAATACTTGTTTTGGAATAATAAATTCTGCTCCTTGGGGTTCTTTTGATAAAGGACTAAATATATATTTAACTAAATTTTGTGGGTTTTTTTCTTTTATACCTAAATCTCTTAATGCATTTTTAATTGATTTACTATATAAAACACCTCTATTTCCAAATAAATACTTTCTTAACTCATTAAATAAATGAACTTGGACTGGATCCTTAAAATCTATAATCATTCTTCCACTTGCTGATAAACTTTCTAATGAAGCAATAAAACCATTATTCATACCTCATTTTCTTTGTTGTAAAATAAGATGATCTAAATTTTTAAGATTAGAATTAAATTTGTTTAATAAACTTTCATCTCTTAAACCAATAGTTACACTATTACCAAGAAAATCTGTTTTAACAGCATCTTCAACACCAGCAATATCTTTCATATAAGAGTTAATATTTTCTCGATATAAATTTATATTCTTTAAATTTGTTAAATCTTGTTTTGAAATATTTTTTATTTTTCCACTAGCTAGTTTTGTTAAAAAATCATCTTCACTTGAAACTTTACCTGCTTGTAATAAGTTTTTATATGTTTTTTCTAAATCATTTGCTCCAAAAGCAAAAGATGTTTTACCTCCATTAGCAGAGAACCCATTAAATAATACTCTATGAGAATATGCTTTTGCTTCTTCAACAGTATGTCCAAGTTGTGAATAAAGTTCTTTTCTAAATATTCTTTGAACTTCTGGATCTTTAATATTAAAATCTTTACTTGAAGTATCAATTCCAGTTAATTTATTTATCTCATTTCTACTTTCTGGACTATCTGTTTTGAAAACACTTTGTATATGATTTTCAACTTTATCTTTTAATTTAGACATAGCATCAATATATTCATGTCTTGTATTTTTTAACATTCTATCTAAATTAGTTGAAGCATTTTTAAAATCAAGAAATTTTTTATTTCTATAATTACCAAATACCTTTTTAGTTTTCATTGCTAATGTATGTATTAAATCACTACTTCAATCAAGTATTTTTGAACCTGTTTTAGTTGCTCCAATAAGTTTTTTAGCACCATTAAAAATAGGTTTAAGTGCTTCTGCTCCTTTGGCGTATCAAGTTACTGGAATATAACTTAATGGATCAGTTAATATATCAATCCCAAATTCAGTTACAAATTTTCCAAAACCACTTGTTGGTTCAAAACCAAAATCTTTTTTAGCAAAATCTAAACCAGTTGGTTTTTCTTTTCCTATAATTCCATTTCAAAAACCTTCTAATGGGTTTTTATCTATGAATGCTGATTTAACACCTTCTGCTGGTCTATTTAAAACTTCCATAATATCACCAAAGAAACCTTGATGCTGATTAAGATTTAAAAACTTCTCAACAGTATTTCTATCATCAGTAGCATTTGCTATATTTTGTTTAATAGCATTTGCTATATCTTGATATTGTTGATTTTCTTTTTGTAATTGACTTAATTCATAATCTTTACTTGAATCTTTTGGAATTTTAGTAGAAAAAGGTTTGCTAAAAGGTTTTGGAATTCTACCACTTGGAATTCCTGTATTATCTTTTGATAAACCTTTATTAAGATTTTTTAAACCTTTTGGTTGTTTTAATCCTAAATTATTCATATTTAATTATTGAACCAATTTTTTTCATCCTTTTCCATTAGGACTATCTATTATTCAAGGATGCCATCCTCCACCTTGAGTTGTGTTTTTATTTACTACTTTATTTATTGAATCTAATACATCATTATTATTTATATCAAGTCCTAAATCTTTAAATAATTGTTGATTTTCAATATTATTTCTAAATGCTTCATAATTTAAGTTTTGGTTTGTTTCCTTTCTAAACCCTACTGCACCTCTAAATAAATCAGTAATAGCATTATGTGTGCTTTGTGGTCCATTTAATTCATTAGTTTCATTTTGAGTAATGTAATCTGCTATTGCTTTTCTTTCTGCTAGAGAACTACTTAAAGCAGCAATTTGTGCTTGTTTTAATAATCCTATTTGTGTATTAACATTTGTTAATTGATTTACAAAGTTATTTTTCTGTTTTATTTTCAGTTGTTGCTATTTGATTATTAAATTGTTGAGCATTATAAATAGATTTTGCTCCACCAGCAAAACCACTTGCTGCTTGTGCTTGAATATTTGCTAATCTATTTTGTGCTATATTATTTCTTAAATCTCCAACTGTTCTTAACATAGAAGCAATATCTAAATTCTTTTTAATTAAATTTTGATTAACTTCACTTTCAATATTTTTTTACTTGCTCACCAATAGCAAAATCATAAGTATTACTTCCAGCATTTTCAACACCTTGTTTTGCTTTATTAAATATATCTTGTGCTGTTCCACTTAAACCATTAAAATTTCCATAAGTAGGTGAAAAATTACTTCCAGAATAAGGATTTAATTGTGGTTTATTATCATCTTTTAACATTCTTTCCTTTCTTTAATAATTTAATTATATACTAATTTTTATTTAAAGGTTTATTTGATTTTGGTTTTTTTGGTTTAAATATTATTCCAAAAGTTCTAATAATAACATTTGTGTTTTCTTTATGTTCTAGTTTAAATGCTAATGTTTGTCCTTTACCATGAATTAAAATAGAAGTTAATTGAGAAGAATACCCATCTCAAGCACCAATATCAAATTGTCCTTTATCAAAAATAGTAGTATTTTCTGTAGTAATATTTGGAACATCTTGATATGTAGGATTATAGGTAAAATCAACTCTTTTATTTGGATCAATTACTTTTTGTTGATCTACTCATAAAGTAATGATAATATCTGACTTATTAACATTATCTTGAAAACCTAAATCTAATCTTTTAAATCTTTTTTGATGGTTTGGAAAATTAAAATCTAAATTCTTTGTTTGATATATACTAACAACATTTTCATTATTTCCATAAGCATCTTTATCAATAAAAATATCATTTACATCATTTAAACTTTCTTTTCCTGCTATTCATTGCTTATCTTCATAAGGATATATATTTATTCCTTTTTTTCCAATAAATACTAATCTATTTTTTATTGTATATATATTTTCAAAATCATATAAAGAACCTTCATGTTTAGTTCAAGATTGATAATCATCATTATAAATTCATAATGCTTTTGTTGAAGGTGTATGAATATAATATTTATTTCTATAATCAGTAGCACAAGAATTTTCATCAATAGGTATTGTTGCTAATGATTTATCTATTTTTCTAACATTTAATCTATCATTATTATTATATTGAGAAATAGTAGCATAAATACCATCTTGAGTCATAGAAAATATATAGTTTTTAAATGGTTTTACTGATTTACTTGATATCGAACCTATAGATCCATTAAGAGATAACAATGTAGCATTTTGTGGTGTATCTCCTTTAAATAAAAATTGTTTATCTTTTGTTTGTATAAGCAAACTATTATAAAAAGGAATAATAGAAATTATTTCCTGTGATACTGGAATTTCAATAAAATTATTTAATGGAAAATATGAAAAATTATTTACTTCAGAAAAATAAGCACAATTACTTCCACCATAAATTATTTTTTGATTTTTAAATGTTAAACTATTTATAGTTTTTCCAAAATTATTTATAACATTAGGAATATCAACTGAAACTGCTTCTGATGAATTAGGATTAATATCAGTTTGAACTTCAAAAAAATCAGTAGATTTAGTAATATCACTTCAAGTAGGTTTTGTAGTAGCAAAAACTAATAATTTATATTGATTTCTATTTGATAAATTAAGTGGTATTTCAATAAATGTGCTTATAGGAGTATCATTATTTATTTTTGTAGCACTTTGAATAAAATTCTTTACATATTCAGCATCATTAGTATAAGCGCCTTGTTGTCTAGTTCATTCTTCAAGTGTTATTAGTTTATATCTATAAATATAAGTTTGTATTTTGTTTATTGGGTCAATATATCTTGTTAAATATTTTAATTTTCATTTACAAAAGGAAGAATACTATTAATTAAAATAGGTGTATAAAATGTAGAAGTTTGTCCTGTGTTTGTTTCATTAAAATTAATTAGTGTTTTTACTTTATCAATAGTTATATTTTCAATATCTAATACATTTTCAAGAGAAATTAAATTATAACCAAAATTAGTCATAGTTGTAGGATCTGGAAGATAAGAACTAGGTATTTTTGGTATTAATTTATCATTAATATTTATTAAAGTTTTAAAATAACCTCTTAAAAAATACTCTCATACATAACTTTGATTACTCCCATTACCATAATTTTTACAACTATCAGCAATAAAATTAAGATTTGCTTGTGTGTATCTGTCTTGTGTTTTTTGTGGTCCAAATAAAGAAACTAATGGATATAAAGGATATTTATAAAATTCAGGATCATTAGGTAATTTATCATATCAACCATCAAAAAGAGTTCGATTATCTAAAACATTAAAAGTATTAACTGCAACATAAACTTCAGGAATTGTTGGATTATCATTTTGGTATGTTCCATTAAAAAGATTTAACCAATCTTGATCTGATAAATTTTATAAGTGATGAATCTGTATTGAAGTTTGATGAAATCCTCTGACATAAAATGCATAATAATAAAAATATACAAGCACTTTCCTCCATGTAAATTTGATTTTGTTT